>CM031878.1:43656707-43690941 GCA_018697195.1 Certhia americana | reverse complement strand
TAATAATAATAATAATAATAATAATAATAATAATAATAATAATAATACTTCACATCACAAAAAGAGGCTGTAGATCATGTCAGAAAATACTTCAGTAAATACCAGATGGACAAATTGGTAGGACTGTGTTGTAACTGTGATCATTTAGGGGTAGAAGTGGGTCAATGCTTGAAAGGAGAGTTACTGTCTCTTAATTGAAACAATTGATACTAATGAGCTAGAGAAAAAGTGGTTTGCAAAGATTCAGTATATTTTTTCATGTAGGAGCTACTCTGATAGAAGATTTTACTTCTCCATATGTCAGTTAAATAGACTAAGGAATCGCTTTCTAGACTGATTTTAAAATTTGCGTCTAATTGCCTTGCTAAACCATGGGGCCTGTTATCCTGTTATCTATGCTCTTTGTGTAATGACTGCACTTCCTAAAGACCTAAGCTTCCTAAAGGTCACAGTGATGCCTTTAAACCAGACCAGTTCTGTTATCTGAATGTGACCTGTTGGAAGAGCAAGCAGCTCTAGCAGTCACATTTTCCCTTGATTGGAATGATTGCTTCATTTGTTCATAGAACAGATGGCCAAGACAGGACTTGAAGAACTGAGTTAAAATAACAAGTACAGCTTTATCATTAATTAAAAACTCATGTAAATCAGAAGTCTGTGTTGGTCACGGTGACATCTCTTTTTGGTGGCTTTTCAGGGGCAACATCACTTATTTCCCTCTGCACCACAAAAACCCATATCAAGCATGCAATGGATCTGCACAGCTGAATGACATAAGCTTTCCTTTCCGGTGGACAGGTTCTCACTTGGGTAATAACATGGGCAGAGTTTAATCTGTCCAGAGGATTTTTTCAATGACAGAGGCGTATCCTCTGCGCTGTCCCTACCAGATACTGAGCAAAAAAGCAACAGTGGGGACTGCATACTGATAATTGTGAATTTGGTGCTTCTCAGCAGCAGTGGGTTGAACTTCTGGGTGGAATAAGAACAAATGCATGTTCCTCAGCTGTCTGTATGTTCTCACCAAGAAAACTGTGGATTTTCTGCCTATTTCAATCACACCAATTTTGTAAATATCATTCAGCTGGTTGTCCATGACTACAGCTTATAGACCTTTCCTGTGAACTCCTGGCTTTCTTAGACCCCTGATGAACTAAACTTCTTGTCTGCAATGGTGCCTCTCAATGTACTGGAAAATCTCACAGTGTCTAATAACAGCCATTTCTGGATTCAACTGCTGTAAACAATTTTGGGAATAAAAATAATTTTAAAGGTTCCAAGCATAATCAGTGTTCAGTGATAGCACAGCTAAGTATTTTCACCAAAAATTTAAAATAGGTAGGCAGTAAAAACATTTAATGAACACAAAGCCAAATATTTAATTTCAATAAATACATGTAACAACTCATTTCTACTCTTTTGCTTGGGCTTTTGAATGTTTTATTAGGTAAAAAATAGAAGTTAAATTTTTTTTTTTTTTGCTAACATTCTAGGAATTTCCTTTTTTGTTTTGTTTTGCTTTGGGTTGGTTTTGGTTCTGGTTTTGGTTTTGTTTTGTTGCAATTCAGTATGAAATTAAATTTGCCTGGGGAGGTTTCAGGCAATTCTGTATAATGCCACATGTGTCTTTGTCTCTTATCTCCTCAACACCCTGCACCTCATTCATGACTGAATGGTTTTGTTCTCTCTGTTCATCACAACTGGACGTCTTGGTTCTTCCTGGATTGTTGGTGTGTGAGCAGGCTGTGGCCAAAGTAAGACAGAAAGAGATCAGGGTAGAACCAAAAACTGCTGGCTCTTCTTTCTGCAGAGATCTCTCACTAGAAGTGAAGATGGAGAAGGGAAGGAGCTGTGTCCCTTGTCCCTCACATTCCTCCTTAGCTTCCAGTGCTACCTGCAAGGTCAGGCCTGTGCAGGTCTGCGTGCAAGAGAAGGATGTACTGCTCAAGCAGATATGTCTACCTTTTCTCTAAAGAAAGGAAAGGGAAAACAGATGATCTCAGTAGGGCCATCTTCTACAACTACATGTCAGCAGACCTAGGTAACTGCCTGATTTTCTCTACCTAAAGGCAGTTACACAGTGAAATTTATGTGTTTAAGCCTTGATCGTTTTGATGGAGCAAAACTACAAATAATGCATTTGAGCTAAGTGGATATATTAAAAGACATATGTGACCCCCAAAACCCTGCCAAGTGCATGACAAGCAGTGGGTACATAAAAAAGTCTTCTCCAACTTCAAGGTGAAGTTTGGTAAGAAACCTGAAGTGGAGAAGTACCCGTTTCATTTATCTAGCTTTATGTTAGTATGAGATATTTGGTACCTTTTCTGAGACTCTGCCCCAGCATTAATTCCCCCAGCAAAAACTGCCTCAGAAAGTATTGAGGAGTTCTTTCAATACTGATGTCTTGGCTGATCTAGTTGTGGTTAGAAGTGATAGCCACACAATCCAGAAAGGCACATTTCCTTCTCCCTATGAGGATTTCTTTTTATCAGGCAGTTGTTGATGGATGGACGCTGTTAGTTTAACACATGAAACTTAAGAACAACAGATTGTGAAACTCCTTAGCTGCTGAAAGTGCACCAGGGACAGCTTTTCTATGTTGGTGTTTCCGTTTACAAAAACTCTTACCAAAGCTGTCACAAAGATTAAATACAGGTAGGCCCCCCTTGCATAGGGGCCAGGACATTCTAAAGCTCACTTTGTTTCTGTTGCCTTTTTTCTCTGATCATATGACTGTTGAAATTCGTGTGCTATGCCTTGTCTTCCAGGTTGTAGGTTTTTGCTGGACAGTTTTGTCCCTCACAATCTGTGACATTAGGATCATTGGTACATCTTAAAGTCAATGAAGCTAAGGCATGCATTTCTGCAACATTCTCCTGCACACATTGTAAATCCCAGATCATAACAGCACAGGTTTGAATAGGCTTTGAGAACTGTCATACTGCAGATGTGTAAATAACACAGCTAAAATAACCATGTTGAAGAAATTGCATTGGAAAAGTGAAGATGTTTGAAAACATTTAGGCAGCCTAACCAATCTGGCATTATAATGGAAGTGTCCCGCATACATCATAACTCTTAAATGTACTTGATTTTAACATTCACTGGACTCCACCATGCACAGGTATAAAGAGCAGCTGAAGCGGTGAGACAGTCACATACATGCCCCACCAATTCTTTTTAGAGTGAAGCATACTTTTGCTCCTTCTGGATTTATATTCCCCTAAGGCAAAGATTATGTTGACTGCAAGCTGCAGTGCTGGAGGTTATGGAAACACATAGCCAATGTTTGCTTTCTCTTCCAAGTGCCTTGCTCTGCTACATCTGGCGCTTACAAAGATAACATGTTTATTGTTACAGAAACATGTAAAGGGAACTTGCAAGTGACTTCACTCATGCTCAAGCAAGTGGGAGAGGCAGTCATAGATGTCATTGAGCCCAAAGCTGAAGAAAACTCTTCAGAAGTGAAAATCAGCATGTTCAGACAAGCAGTGCAAGGGTGATACTTCACTCCAGAAAGGATCTCTCTGTATCAGCAGATGCAAATGAGGTAGTTTCAGCATGTGGGCGTCAAATGAAACCTAAAGTATACGGTGGACTTAGTGACTCTCCATTTGTTAGCTTTACAGACCTGAGTTTGCAAACAGTTTGGATAATTCTGTGACCCAAAGGAGAAGCCAGCTGTTTCCAGGCTTCACTTTCAATCACTTCTTCCTACTCTCTAAAAACAGGAAGAGGAAAAAAGAACATTAAAAAAAAATAAAAGAAATTTAAAATCCTGTTTCCTGTCATAAGAGGTTCCAATTGACACTCTGTTTTGCTTGATAAAAGCAAAAGTGTCCTTGTTCCTTAGGGATCAGCAGGCAAATGGCTACTGCCCAACAGGGAGAACGGTGTGCTGCCGAAGAGATGTCATGTGATGTCCCAAGGATTCAAAGAGCTTCCCTTTCTCAACTCTTCTCTGGGTCCTGCCCCACCAGGAATTTGAGGTAAAGCCCCTACTGATCTATCCAAATGGGGGAATTGTCATCACCCATAATGGGGAATAAGGCTGAAGCCGTCCAACATCCAAACATGTAGAAGTGGTTTTAAAGAAAACACTCTGCAAGTGTTTTTGCAGTGTTTTTTTTTCCCACTCTGGATCTCAAAACTCTTTACAGGTTGTCTGATCCATGTATCTCTGAGAAAGATAAAACTATGTCCACCATGGCTTGGCTCCTGAATAGGCCAAATAATTTAAGAGCACTGAACATAAAATGTAGAGCTGTCAGTGTCTTGTGGGTCTGATACCACCATAGGGCATATCAAAACAAAAGTAGAGAAAAGAGCCAGCAGACAGAATTTTTAAACACTATCCAAAAGGGTACCTTTAATTGTAACATACTTTCTCCTTCATGTTTATCTCCCCAGCAAAGCTGCATCTCAGTGGGTAGACCTGACCCCTTTTTTTTGTCATTGCAATAGAAAGGAAACTTCTTGCTGTATTAATCTGAACTAAGAAACCATGGAACTGGGAGTGTGTTTGAGCCATTCAGTGAGGATTTCCTGCTTGGAAATGCACAGGACAGAAATAAGGTCTGTTGTGGGACTGGGGCTGTGATACCTGGATTTCCACTGAACCTGTTTCTGAATGGTAAATCATCTTCAGCCAAAAAAGAATTGCATCTCAAGATTATTTATAATCCTTTGGCTGTATTGCTACTGTAAGTACAATAATGAACTCTCAAGGCAACCATTTATTCTGCTAAGATACCCTTTTGCATCGCCCTTATAACATATTGTAGCTTTTTATTGGTCATGCATTATATTTACACCCTCTTCACACTCCTGCAACAGTGCAAAGAGAACACACAGAAATTAGAACCTTCATGTTCTTCATACTGAGGGAATGTAATATTAATTATGAACTTCTACTCCAACTCAATGTTACAGAAAGCTGGTTTGCTTCTGGATACACTTTTTGGTATTGTCCAAGGGACCCAGTGGCTTTGCTCACATTTAAAAAAGTGATTGTGATATAAAGGAGAATATGATTGCACTGTCCTTAAAAGGTGACTGCACCTTTCCACCATTCAGCAGCTTGTCATAGGTGTGTCTTCTTCTATAGGTGCCAAATGCCATGCTATCACTGTACTCAGCCACTGACTCTATTCAGGCACAGATGACCACCTGAACTTTGAAGATCCATCTCTGGTTGCCCCTTAGGCCTCAGTTTTCAAACTGGTGTCTGTATAGACAATTAGGCTTGGGATCAGCATCCCCAAAAACATCTGAGATGTATTCAGGAGACTGAGTATGAATATGATATTTCTAGACTTTTCCCATTCCTAGCAAAGATGGGAAGTGATTTTCCAAGTATCAAGTAGAAGACAGGTGATGGAGCTGTCCTTTCCAATGTTAAGTGCACAGAAAAGTGCTGGAGTCACCATCCCTGGAAGAGTTCAAGAGGCATCTAAATCTGGTGCTGGGTGATGTGGTTTAGGGGTTATAGTAAGAGTGGCAGGTTGACAGTTGGATTTGATGATCTCAAAGGTCTCTTCCGACTTTGATGATTCTGTTGATTCTATGATTCTGAGCTGCAGGATCTGCAGATCACAGAGAGGCCTGTGGGTGCTCTGCATGTCTGCCAAAATGAAACTTTGATTTGATTCAAGTCATCTATCCTCCAGCCTTTATTCAGCTTCCCACCTTATAAACTCTCTGTCTTTTAGCTACACTGGCACACATTGACTGCAAACCCCAGTTTTCCTGCCTCAAAAGTGAAATTACCTAACTAAAAGGCCACATTAGCCTTGGAGATCCCACAGCAACAAAAGAGACATGTCTGCTTTGCTTCACCAGGAAAGAAAGGGAAAATCATTAGTCAGACTGGATACTGGACTGGACTCATCTGTCCAATTGATTATCCACTTGAAATAGTCAATCATTTTTGTAGAAAGAGGAACATATACAATTTCTTCTGACACCAAGCTGGTGGAGAGTTAGAAAAACTCCAAAAACCAGGAAAACCATGCAGCCTTTTTTTAATGCACCTTAAAAGCACAGCAAATCTACGGAGAATTGATTTTAAAATTTTGTTCAGAAAGTAAAGGGAAGAAATGTGCTAGAGGTTTGACATCTTTTCAATAAATTACATACAATTCAGTTGTGTCTTATAACTTTAAAATACTCAAAACAGTTACTGGTTTTCCTCCAGATACTTCCAACCACTTCATCAAAGGTGGGTATGGATTCTCTACACAGCTGGAGTGGTTGCAGTCACTGCATAGCTGGATTTCTTTTGAATCTATAAAACTGAGGTTATTTCTAAATGGACCAGAAATCTCTTTTACACTGAGGCACAGTAGCAGTGCTCATGTAATTTTATGAAGGCTTGAAGGGCATTTCACACTACCTGCGAGGTGCAGCTGGGATATGTAGACTATAAACTCTGGTGTTTTCATCTGCTGTAGGTTAAGAAGTAATTGTGCTCTGCCTTCCACTCCTCTGATTAAAACTCTGAGGAATACTGGGCTGTGGCATAGGCACATGAGTGTCTCTCACTCCACCATGGGAGTAGCATCTTCTGGCAGAGAAACAGCGAAGACAGCTGGGAGCAGTAACTGTTTGTTTTGCTGCAAATAAAGATGTCAGAGCTCATAGCTTGGAGTGCTGACTGTAACTTAGACCTATTTATGACACTCATTCAGGTTTTGTGCCTGATTCTTTTATAGCCAAGCCCTAAAAGCAACCAGATAAAAGAAAGAAAAAAGGCAACAAGGTCTTTAAAGATATGATAATCATGTATATTCATGATTATAAGAAAGGCTGGAAGGTGCTATGGGGTCAGTTGTATTTTGCTATTTTTTAGCTCAGTACCTGCTCTAACTATCACTTTTACATTGTTGGTCCATTATAGGAGCAGATATTAGCAGAAGGGAAAAAAAAATCAATATTGTATTTTCAAGAAATCAAATCAGTCTTCAAGGTTGAGAAGTTATTTTCTTAAATAAAGGACACCAAATAGAATTTGGGCAGAAGTCACAGCAGACCACTGATGAGTCACACTGTCTAAAGATGGTTGTGTACTGAAGCTGAATAGATAGCAATATATCAGGCTTTTAGCTTCCCATAGGGTGGGAACAGTGGGTTCCCAGCCGAGGGACTCAGAAGCCCCCCTCTGTTTGTGGGATGCCTGTTGTCTGGCAGGACAGGTGTCTTGGGAATGTTTCAGCACATGTACTGCGGGGGAGATGGATGGCAGAGGTGCCTGACTCAACGGTGTGTGGGGCTGTCCTCTGTCAGGAAATAAGTGTATCTCTCAATCCATGTAGAAACTGGTTGCCTTTGCCACCGAGGTGGAGTACTTGGGGACTTGTATTAATAGAGCAGGCAATGCAGAGCTAGCTGTTGGGAAACATCAGCTTCTTTTACACCATATTTACAGAAAACATTTGACCTATTTGGTTCTGGTTGACAATGGAGAGACATGATTTTCTATGAGTCCTGAGGCCATGGAGGCAGCTATATATGGATACTTAGAAAAAAAGCTATTTACAGAAAAAACAAAAGCTAGTTTGAGGCTACAATTTACTAAATTTTAGGGGGTGGATGATTGCTGGTAGCTAAATTGTTTCTGGATTTTCTGATCCTTTGTTTTCTGGCTGTATTTTGCTTTGTGTTACATTACTCTAAATTAAAGTATGGGTAATAATACTGCCTGGCTTCCACTGAAATGGGTATTTTGGCTGGTGGCTGTGAAAACTCTGCATTTATTGTCTTTCAGAGTTTTGGATTTCCCAGTTCTGAGAACCAAAACCAAGCACATTTCTTTTTTCAAATTCAGCATGAGCTAGTCTTTAAAAACTGAGTGTCTGAACAAAGCAACTGAGGGCATTTCTGACCCAAAGTGTAAAGTGTGGATTCACTGTTTCAGCACTAGATTTACAAAGACAAGTATCTAAGCCTATAGCTTCATGTACTGTAGGACATTATTTAATTCCATTCCTAAACTGAAAAATGAACTTTTTGATACATTGACAAAAGGATAGACAAATGAGCTTCAAACCAAGAAATAGATTTCTTTGAGGATATCCATCTCAGGGTCTTGCCCTTGCCCTGTGCCTGTGTTCTGTTGCCATCTTTGCATTGCAGAGATAGCAACTCCCACGTCTTTATACTCTACAGTTTTGTGTAGCTAAAACTGTAGAATTTAGGCTCATCTTCATGCTATGAAAGATGTGACTGATTTGTCTGCCTTTTGTTCCATTTACTTCCCAGGGATGTCTTTTGTTTTCTTTTGATTCTCCTTAGGTTGCTTAGATGTTTCAGAGAAAGAGTGAAGAAAGAAAGCAAAGGAAGGGACTAATTTTGACAGGATTTATCCTACCTAAACAGGTCACCAACTGATATTAGTTGATTTCTTAAGACTCGGCCCCACTAAGGGAGTAGTATCCCTAGAGAGGCAGTATTTCCAGAGTATCTCCAGGGATGGAAGCCAATCAAGCTGTGTTGGGTGACTCCTGAAGGGCCGAGTGTAATGCTACACACCTACAATTAGGACTTTCTGTACTATTTACCACATGTTATTTTGGTTCTCACAGGTAATATGTCTTTGTCTCTCGTTTATAATGTCCCTTTATCCTTCCATTACCATCATTCCTCAATCTAATGATTGTATATGTGGACCCAGACAGTATATACAAAGAATCCATTACCACCCAGTTTTAGGAAGCAAATACTTGGATGTTTATAGGGATTAAATTAACCAGTATTTTTACAGACTTAATCACATAATAAATTTCTCTCTAACTTGATTTCTCTGTCACTCCAGACTTTTGCCCAAGCAGTCTTCTGGATATATTCTCCTCTTTGATGTGGGGTTGACACAGCTCCCATTTTTCCTAAACAAACCCTGGTTTAGAGTCAATTCATTACTTTATTGTTGGTTTTTACCATCTAAAAAAACCTCTTCAAATATTCAGCTTCAAATCTGGATGACATAGAAAACAGTGCCTCAATAATAGTCAGAATCACCAGAATCCTTCCAAATTTTCAGTTTATATATCTTTTCTTTAGAAGAACAGTCCAAGATTTGTGGTGAAAACTACTTGTTTAATTACAAATTAATAATTTACAATAAGTAAATTTTTGTACGAATTTTAGCAATTCTGAACAGAATGCTATGGCCATAATGAGTAGCCACTGCACATAATAATTTTCACAAATGCAATTTATATTTTATATATGTTTGATTCTTCATGGCTGTTTGATCAATGAGTAATTTTATATTTATGAAGAACTTCATAAATATGATTAACCTGAACAGGAACTGATGTGTAATGGGAACATAAGCTGTTATTAATGGATTCAGCAAAATACTTGCAGACACACATTCTAATATCCACAAACTTGCAATTATTTTCTTAGAAATCAAGAAGAGTTAAGAAGAGTTAAACATCATCCTGAACCAAGACCCAAGTGTCCAAGTATGGACTTGTATTCTGAAGTGGGGTTTGCTAGGTTTTAGTGCTTGTTCATGGTGCATGTTAAAAGCTAGGAAACTGAAGTCTATATTATGAGGAATCCCACACGCAATATACGCTTGGAGAAAAACTGTGCTGAGTCATTCCTCATTATTGAGGCAAGACTGCAGAATGATTACATTACAGAAATCCACCAGAATCACAGAATCACGGAATGGCTGGGGTTGGAAGGGATCTCTGGAGATATCTACTCTAATCCCCCCGCTAGAGTCAGTTCATCTAAAGCAGATTGCTTGGGGTTGTATCCAGGTGGGTTTTGAATATCTGCAGAGGAGGAGACTCCTCAGATTCTCCAAACAATCTGTTCCAGTGCTCTGTCACTCTCAAAATAGAGAAGACTTTCTTCATCTTCATGTAGAAATTCTTGTGTTTCAGTTTATGTCCACTGGCCCTTGCCCTTTTGCTGAGGGCCCCTGAAATGAGCCTGGCTCCATTGTCTCAACATCCTCCCTTTAGATACTTGTATGCAGTGATAAGGTCCCATCTCAGACATCTGTTCTTGAGGCTGAACAGGCCTGGCTCACTCAGCTTTTCTTCATAAGTGAGAAGTTCCAGTCTCAATCACCATCATAGTCCTCCTGGACTCACTCTAGGACCTCCTTGTGTCTCTTGTTCTGAGGAGCCCAGAACTGGGCACAGCGCTCCAGATGTGCCTCACCAGGGCTGAGCAGAGGGACAGCATCACCTCCCTCAACATGGTGGCAATGCTCTTCCTAATGCACCCCAGGATCCCACTGGCCTTCTTGGCCCCCAGTACACACTGCTGGTTCATGCTGGTTGTTGTCCACCAAGATCCCAGGTCCTTCTCCACAGAGCTGCTTTCTAGCAGCTCACCCCCAGCCTGTGTTGGTGCCTGGAGTTGTTCCTCTCCAGGTGCAGGGATCTGTCCTTGTCTTTCTTGACTTCACTGGGTTCCTCCCACTCTGCTTTCTCTATAAGCTCAGACTGACCAACCTCATATATGCTCCATGGGCTTTTGCCTCAATATCTTACTCTATTCTGTAACACTTTACATTATAATTTTTTTAGAAATCTTCCAGGTATTCTTCTGCTTTCTTGCTGTGATCCATAGTCTAAAACATATCTATATCCTCTGCTCTTTCCTGCCCTTGGCATGGGCTCACCTGCAGCTTCAAAGAAGTATTGATAAACTTGTTCTCCACAGACTTTATTGGCAAAAGAATGGAGAGGTCTCACAGCCAAATTCTCACCATGAGGAGCTTGAGACCCCTATGCAGTCCATCCTTCCACTAACCTAGCACTGTACTCTGATATAGGGAGCATTGTTAAAAGTTGACTGTCAGTATGGAAATTCTTCATGTGATTTCTCTCAGAGAATGGCTGCTATGAGTATCAGGTGGTAGTGTGAATGCATATGTGAAAGTGTGTGTGTATAAAAACACATATGTTGTATGTATATATGTAAATATAAGTCTTTGTACTTTTCTATGTATGTACACAGATATATTTGTATATAGATGCAAATTCATACATAAATTGATACATTTTTAAAATCATGAACATGTAAACTGGAAACTGTTTAAAATTATGAATATATAAACTAAAATTCATATATAAATGTCTGGACAAGTAGTTTTTTTAATTATTCTTAACTATGAGAGAAAGAAAGGGAAATAAGAGCAATATTAATGATTTCAGATTATTTTAACAGAGAATTTGAATTAGCAAACAATAAACTATCTTTCCCTCTGGGAAGGATCAAAGGGCATTAGACACATACAACTATTTTGTATACCACAGATAATTAAGTTGGGCTTTTGCTGGATAAAGAGGCATGCTTTAATCCCCCAAACTGAGCCTGTCAGTCTGTAATTAATTGTAATTTTCTTGCAAACATATTGCTGTGGATCTGGCTATGATCTCAGCAGTGTCTCCAGGTCAGTGGTGTTCTAGGTAGATGTTAGCTATATGTTTATGACTAATTGTTTATAACTACACTGATAGTTCTTCCTGATCAACTCATCAGCTAAAATAAGCTTGGCAACTCAAATAACCCCCCACATTTACAGCAGCTAGAAAACACTCTATTACTACCAAAGCCCTTTATCTGGGCAGGAGACAGAGTTGAAGAGTAAAATCTAACTGCTCAGTCTAAATACTGGCCCTGGTAGCATGGTCATGAAGGGCTACTCCTACATTAAAATGATTTATAAAGACTAGAAAAGCATCCATATGTGAGAGGTTAAACTACAATTTCCATCCAAGATTGTCCCCAGCAAGCTCCAGGCTATGCAGGAGGCCCTCATTAGCAAGGTTTCTAAATCAGAGGAGTTCCTCCAGGAACTTTGCAGAGTTCATATCTACCTCCAATCTTTGGTATTAAAGGCATCTTCCTCCCCCAGTTCATCAATATTTTCTCATTGCATGGGAGATGCTCCATGACATGGAGTATATTTTCCTACCTACTGCTTCAGTAACAGAGCACTTGTGATACTGAGGAGGTTTAATGTGTTGGGTGCTGATCAAAAGCTTGGGAAATAGTTTTCTAAAATGTTTGATGCACAGGGACAAAGGAAGGACAAACAGAGTGAAGACTGCAGACTCTTCAGTAGAGCAATCCAGGAAGTCTTTTGCTGACAGGAAAACACCAGCTGGTAAGGGCTGATTTCAGGGCTGCATGAGAGAAGCTACACTCACCCACCCATGAAAGTCACACAAAATTACATGGTCTCTTGAGTGGCACATGCAGAAAAAGACAGGCATCAGATCCAGCTGTGGAGAAGACGAAGTTAAAGAGCAAAACCAATTACGTGGGATAAGGATGCTGGCCTTCTCCTTCATATTTGGTTTATTCTATTTAGATTAAAGATTTTTCAAGCAGACACATAATTTGTAAGTGGTTCAGTTCTCTACAGAGTTTACCATGGTCAGACAGCCTTCTTGGTACCATCCTAACAAAAAAAGCAATCAGATCAGCGTGTTAATAAGTGAGAGAGAGCTCTCAGGTGAAGACAGCTTCTTGTTTGCATATGTCCTTGTGTTCCTATTCCTAATGAACACTGATGTCAGCCTGAAATGCACTCTTGGAACACTGAGTTTTACAAAGCAACAAAAAATGATTTTTTTTTTTTTTTAAATTCAGGCTGTCATAATCACAAGCTAGATATTTGTCGTTTTCCTCTGTATGGTCCCAAGATGAAAACTCCTCCTCAGGTAACATCAGGCTACTACTGTGAACTGCTGCTGAGTGGAGGTTGACCAGACATGTGAAGATCCCTTTCACCAAGGTGAGGGACTTTGTCTTTCTAATATCCTTCCCCACCTGTTTTGGCAGCAAAGCTTGGTTTCTTACTTGCCAACATCACATGTTTACAAATCCTAAGTCAGGGCTCCAAACCTCACAGGATGTTTAAAAATACCTTGGAACACTGACTGGAACCAAGGTCTTTGCTGTCCCATACCAGCACCATATAATCCAGTTAGAGATTCCCGGTTTTGTCTACAGGATTAAACAGGATAGAAAGTAACCTCAAACCAGAACATGTTCCTAATTGCTTGAAAAACTGTTTTGATCCCTGTCATGCTGAGTAAGAATTTGAGCTACGATCTCCAAAGTCTCCAACATGGAAGGAAGTTACCTGACCAGGTCTCTTGGCAGACATGTGGGAGGTGGCATGTCCAGTTCCCAGCCTCCAGGAGAACAGCACCCAGCTCTACCTAACGTTTAGCCAGTGGTTTATCTAGTGGAAAACCCCAGTCACTGTTTTACTGCTCACCATGAAAATAGACACTTTCACATACTGCTATGTATCATGGATCTAGGGCTGTATTGAAAGACATTTAAATCCACATCTTAACATCTCCAATAAAAATAGGGGGATGGAGAGGGTTGGGGGGAAGAGGGTGGAGAGATGCTGGTGGGATTGCACTGTTGTTTTACATGGAACACTCTGAATTAGCTGTTTGAGGACACAGCGATAAGGAAGAATCCAGATGTTGCTTTCCAGCTCCTAATACACCTAATTTCTGAAGTTACCATAAATGTTTTAGGCTGGTGTCACAACACAATGTCAACAGCAATGTTTTAAATGACAAACCATGCCTGCAAAATGACCACGTTTCTCTGAATTTTAAGGCAAACACTTGATCTCAGTTAAACCCTTAGCAGCCCTGTGGTTTTGCCCATCTCCTCAGGAACATTTAAAGCACTCTTCTTCTTATAAACAGTTTAAAATCGTAATGGTAAACATACAGGCCTAAAGCTAAACTTCCATTCCTTACACTTGTGTTAGTTATTTGCAACAATACCAGAAATGTTTACCAATCCACCAGCACAGTTTACACTGAAATCCCCCACTCATTTACCTCTTGTGCCATGATTAATTGTTGGCCTAAACGAAGGAAGAGAAAGACAAGGATATGGCTTGTGCACCAAGATCTTCCGCTGACTAAACTGCAGTTTCCAAATGTGATTCAAGAAATCAATTCTAGACTCAGTGTTGTAGATTTCTTCTGGCTTTTTCAGTATATTGCAGTGCTTTTACTAAGTGTCTCAAGAGCTGCTAAAGCTCAGGAAAGACAGTGGTAATAAAGACTTTGTGAGTGATAGCTCATTCTGGACAGGTAAAGCAGGTGAGATGCTGGACAGCAGCTTTCAAAAACAGCACTGTGTTCCTTTCTAGACCCTTCTCCCTGTTGCTGTTTACTGTGTGCTTCTGGCACTAAATTAAAGTCCTTTATGCATTAGAACATGTCAAAAGGCCTGCCAGATGAAATAATGGGATGTGAGTCCCAGAGATCACAGAAAGATGCTATACCAACCAAAGAAAACTGTCTGCAAGACTGTGCTTTCCTCTCAAAGAGGATTTCAGGTCTATAATTTTACAAATCATGCTTTCCAGCACAAAGTAGCAAATACAGATAGAGTACAAAACAAGATTCACTTTAGCGTATCATTAATTTTCACCAAATACAAGGCCAACAGATAACCACATCACTGTTTAAGACAAAGCTGGCACTGTTATCAACAGCAGGGCAGTCCTGCAATAAGCATAATAGGAAATCAATGAGAGCTGGAAAAAAATAGCCACAACTGCAGAGAAGAAGCATACAAGTTTCTAATTTTAGTTTAAACCCTCTGTCTAGTTTTACAGCAGCCTTAGAAAAAAGAATGGGTCTCACTGTAGATCCTAGTGACCAAGAGTATGGAGATATTTCACAGCAGGTTCAGAGCCTTCACGGGTTTTTTTTGATTCACTGAAACAAATCATGAAATAAAGAAATTATTCCTGCAGTTGATTCAGATAAACTCTCTGTGAAAGCCTACCATATATAGCACCATTTTCACAGAGTTGCTACTTCCAGATGATGAGTATTAACTGGAACAAGAAATACAGATTTCAGAGGGAATCTGGTCAAGTATGTAGTCTGATAGAGATCTCGTTGTACTTCCATAAGACAAATGCTATAACCCTCAGTTAAAATGACACCAAACATTGCACACATTACATCAGCATGAAGTGTTGTCTACCATGGGTCTACTGGACTTGGTAATGGACTCTAGAGGCATCCTTTGGCAATTTCCCCATCACTTATATTATTTTAATTACTACCATTCAAAGCTGCAACTTGAGTTTACTAGCTGATATCTTTGTCTGTTAGATACAAGAGTATTTCCTAAACTTCTATTTGATGAATGGGTAAAAATGGAAATAGCAGTATGGACCCATCCACAAAAAAAGGCCACTTCCTAATGACTGATAAGCAGTATTTTGGAATATTTTGGGTTTACCGTCCAGTGATTTTTCTTTATTATAGGTTTGCAGGCTGTGATTGTGAAGAGTGTGCATAACAGACACAGAAATCAAGACATATCTCCTTATGCCTTGAACAGAAGCCAGATTGCAAAAGCTCCTATTTAAAAATAAAGGAAAAAGGGAAACATCTTTCCATTTTCCAAGTGCCTACAATTAGCTTAGCTGCTCACATTTTCCGGGAGCTTTTTTTCTTTGGTTTTCAAATATATCTTTTTTTTTCCAGAACCCACACACAGGAGTTCCACAATCTCATCACTACCCTTTTAAGGCTATTATCACCTCTTTCCAAAATGCCTCTGTCCTAAAGCACTCCCAAAGCACATCCTGGAGAGTTCATTTCCTCACGTGTCACACATGTATTTTTGTCCTTGTGAAAATGGATTTGGAGCTCTGGACTAGATTTCTGATAAAAACCTGGTGACCTTCATTCTATTTCCTCCTATTTTATAACCTCTTTGCTTACCTTCAAGAACCTATCTCATTCTTACTCCAATTTACTTTATTGCTGCTCTATTACTTTATATATATTTTATTATAAACTTACTACGTGTTTCATAAAGTCCCCTTAGAAGATTAGAAAAGTAAGATTGCTGGAAAAACTTTGCCTTGCCTTTAGCAGTACTCCCATCTTTGGAAGTAGTGCTGCTGCTGATACAGAGCTATGTAATGGGTGTCTAAGAAGAGGGTAGGGTTAAAGCACAGACATCTTCTAGTGGAATATCATGGCAGGATTAGTTGGTTCCTCTATCCAGACTCCACTTTTTTGGGGAAACATTCTGGAGGCAAGCTGGCCTTTGTGAAACGAACAGAGAGACATCCAATAATTCACACAAAAATACTTGTTAGCTATGTAAGTAAGAGAAAATACACCACTTAAGAGACCCAGCAAAGACCTCAGGGTCACACTTTCATTATCAGATTATATTGTACGATCGGTATGAAAACAAGCACAATCTATACTCCCAGTGTGAATAAGGTGGAGTCAAGATTTGGGCTAAAAAACTTTCTTAACATGTAACAAGCTGTTTGGATGAAAGACACACCAATCTGAGACAGGGTAAGTTGAAGAAGAAGACATTAAATGTGTTTGCAGTGGCATCTAGTTTAAAGCAATGCACTATCTGAATATAGTGCATATTTCGTGGTTGCCCTTGCTGCTATATGAAATATGCAGCCATTGCTTACAGGGGATTATAATCAAGAATGGAATATATTTTATGGTACTAACACACTTAGAAGTCATCTCACCTGCATCCTGGTCCATGTGAAGCCTTAATCTTGCACACATGTCAAAACAAAAGAAAACAAACAATTTAATCTAAACTTGCATTTAATTTGCACATTACTATTTAATGCATTTTTAATACATTAAAAGTGGTCAAAGCCTATGCGAACAGTTATGGATCATTGAAAATTACATAGATTAAAAAAAATACAGGATGCTTCTCCAGGACATTAAAACAACTCAGGCAGTCTTCACATTGAAAACCATTTATACTCACAGGGACAAAAGAGTAACCTACAGTAAGATCTCAAAGAGTCTGGTTTTCCCAGTAAAATTCCTTTCTGGCCAAGGCAGGTCCTTGCTCATAAAATTCTCAGTGATAAGGATAGGGTTCTGAAGGCACATATGTCAGCAGTGTCATGGAAGGATGCATATGAAGTAAATCAGAATCTAGCTTGGATTTTACCCATGGTAGATGAGCATCAGGCAGTATGAGCAGGGGGCCAACCCAAGCTGTTTTGTATGAGGTACTTGCACAGAGCTGAGTCTCATTTTACTTCTTTTCCTCAAGCTAGGAGTATACTCCTCCTTTTGCAGCAAGGGAAAGATGGTGCATCCATTTCCCAGGGGACACTTCTCAACTATAGAGCAATTCCAAAGTCACCTGTCTTCCCATTTCTGTCTCTTTCATTTATTCGTGAGAGGATCTGTGTAGTTTTCCAGTGAGTGCTGTCTTCTAAATTTCTTCTCATGCTTTTTTCACGTACCTTATTTGTTGTATTGATCATGCTTGTGATTTATTTGTATAAGCAACAAAGAACGTTATCCTTACAGCATGAAAATATATAAAGCTATGTCTTCACAGCTATGTATAGCTATTTTGATATAAACCTGGAATATTCATATTCCCATCCAGCTGATCTTTAATGAAAAATTGCCCTAGTCACTTGAGTATACATTCATTTGTAAAGTCTGTATAATAGTGAAACAAGCATTCTATTGAAAGTTTTCTTATAATATGGTCTGGAGAATGCTACTGGCCCATCAAATCTTTCCAGTCTTTCTTTTCCATACCTACTTCTTTCTTCTGAAAAATTTCTTAGAGGACACCTAAAATATGTTTGGGACTTCTTAGACATTACAATTCCTTAGAAGGTCACACCTTTACCAGGGAGAATCCTTGGCAAATCTCTCCTCAAACTAAAACAAAAAAGCAGCATTCACCCCATCATAATCTTCCCAGCAGAGAGACACCACAGGTGTTCCAGAAAATTCCAAGGCATCTGCTAGCCCCAGTGCGTTGCAGAGTACAATGTTCTCTGAGACATCCTGATGAGAAAAGAGACCCCACAGAGACACAGGTGGTACCTCCAAGCCATGTTTTATTTTACCATTTCAGTAGGAGTAACCTGATAATTGAATTTTGTAGACATTTTCAATGTAAACCTTTGTGAGGCTTAGACAGAAACAGAAGCATCACATCCTGATGCACAGTTTGGTGTTTGATGCACAGTAAGTTATTCATGTGGTAGAAGTGATGAATTCTCAGGGCACAGGACATGCCTGAAGATGCTGGCACTCCAAATGGGAGGTGGTGGGAACAGGGAAGAGTAGTGTATGAGAAGGTCAC
Source organism: Certhia americana (assembly GCA_018697195.1). Lineage (NCBI taxonomy): Eukaryota > Metazoa > Chordata > Aves > Passeriformes > Certhiidae > Certhia > Certhia americana. The sequence continues at coordinate 43,672,782 of CM031878.1, read as the reverse complement.
TTCATAAGAGGTTGCAGTAAGTTCACATGCAATTTGTTCTTTTACCTAAACTCAAGAGGGGACAAAAACACTGGATAACTCCTTGGTTGTATTTATCTGTATAAAATAACATCTTCTGTTTCTGCACCACTCTAGCACTTGGAAGAACTAGAGAACTTTGCTAAGCACTGCACAGATACTTTGCAGAAATACAATGCCTGCTGAGAGGGGTTTCTAACCACAGTGGATTTCTGTTTACTTTGTGACTGAATGTGTTTACCTCAACTTTTTTTCACCTTCTGACATGAAGAATATGTTTTCAGTGCACCACTAAGGGACATAGGATTTTGGGATCTAGTTAACTATTATTTCTCATTACTGCTCTCCTGTATTTTATGGTATATGAAAATAACAAGAGAGACATCTTGCTGCAGGAAGCAGTACAGTGATCTAACAGGTAATGATATCCCAGGGTTAGGAAGTTAAGAATTTCACCTTTTCCAGAAGCTTTAAGGAAGATGCAAACTTGATTTTGAACCTAGAGATGAATTAAAGTCCTTAGCAAAATCTAAACTCTACCTTTGCTCCAATTACAAAATTTAAACATTCAAAGTGAACTGTACCAAAAGTGTGTTGTCAGCTGGAGATTTGCGTGAATGGGTGTTCTCTTACCACAACACTACCCACACCTCACGGATGGCTGTGGGGAAAGCTATCACGAAGAGCAGAAACGAAACTGGGCCCTTATGAAAAAGTTGCTGCAGTGACTTCCTTGAAATAATTAACGATTAGGAGAGGGCGGCCTGCTGTTCCACATGTGAAACAACAACAGATGGGCAGCGTTATATTTCTCTGATAATAAAATGACCTAATGCTCTATTTAGAAAACTAGAATTCTTCTCCCTCACTGTTTACGGACTTTAGAAATATCATGATAAGCAAACCCGGAGTTCAAAGCTGTGATATAAAGGACAAGTGAATAAATAATGACCCAAGTTTGTTACGAAACATAGTGGAACTGTTGTATAGTTAATATAAACACAGATGACCTTTATTTTGCTCATTTTTCTTCCCTGAAGCAGGAAACAGAAGATAATCTTTGTCAGCCAGTAGAATCTTCCACTTTGCTTCTACTTTGGAACTATGGGGCAGATTACCATGCTGTGTTTAGGAGTATGACAATGCTACTTTCTTTTCCAAGCACATGCTGAAAAAGTGATATGAGTTTGAGGATACAGATGTAAGATATGGTTTTGGGTAATCCAAGGACTGCACCCACTACATCAAAAACAACACACTCCTATTGCTCAAAAGTGGGGCCTAAAACTATAACCATTGTGACCAATTCACACTTATGCAGTTTGTGTATAAAATAATCAAGGAAAGCAAATGGGCTTTCTATAGCAGGAATTATTTATGTTCCTTGGCACAAAGGAATTTGAAGTTATTCTATTTGTGAAGGTTAAGACTAATATCCAGCAATTTGTTTCTGAAGAGCTTGTATTGCCCTTCTGCTTTTGTTTTTTGTTCCTTCCTTGAGTTGACAACAAGGGACAAGTAAAATAATGTGACAAAGAACCTACCCTGAAAAATTATTCTGGGAGACCACAAATTCTAGGTCTTAAGGCAGATCAGCTCCCTGATCTGCCTGGTCATACGTGTATAGGCACTAGAGTTGGCATAAGATGCCAACAAACAGCTGGAGACAGGGATGTAAGGGTGAGGAGCACAGGACCATCTCCTTATTTTCTGCACAGACCTTTACTGTCTTCAAGAAATTCTGAAACTGAGATAAATAATTAATTCATTTGCACTACTACAAAGGCAAGGCCTCAGTCAAAAATTAGGTTAAAATAATTCTGGGAGCTGCTTAAACCCAAAATCTGTATTCTGAAATCCTGGCAAAAAACCTACTAGAAGGTACACATGATTAGCTCTGTTTTCAGATGGAAGACAGTAGTTGGGAGATCTCTATTCCTTCAACATTTTTTTTACGTACTTGATTATAAGTACCAATGTAAACTAATGGAGATCCAGGAAATAATCCAGTTTTCCACCACATGAGTCTAGTGCTTTAATATTAATTTTACTCAGGAAGGTGTAAAGGAGAAATATTTTGTCTGGTAGGACTTTTTCTCAAGCTTGCATTGAGCCAATACGGCTCCTCCTCCAGGCTTGAAATCTTCCAACATAAGGGTGTAATAAGCTATTTTGATTCCTAAATTGGCAGGACTATGCATTAGGCATGGAAACCCCGCTTTTGGGTGCCCTTCAGAAATCCTAAAGCACAATGAAACAGAAACAATGGACTTGCTGTACCACTCCCATACAGACCTCCCACCACTTCCTCTCTCCCACCAGGCAGGCTGGCAAGGGTAAAACAATCCTGCCCTTTCTAGGGATGCCAGATATCTTGGAGAGACTCATGATGTCTGAGAAAAAGTGGACAAGAAGGCATCACACAACCAGTGGGTGGAAGGCAAATCTGTGTGTGGGACTGGGAATAACAGTCCAAGGAAAGACACTTTTCCATACACCAACAGCAGCTGTCATCTGCAATGTCTTCCTAGGGTGTCAGCCCAGTCAGGCAAATATTATATCACTTGTGGGGGTATAATCAACCTGACCTTCACGGTTATATTACCTGCATCTAATTTGAAATGGGATGTTCTTGGCCCACTGGGGCCAGATGCAATGCAAGGGTTGAGCATTGCACACCCATCTCAGTTCTTACCTGGAATGAAAGCAATGCTGTTCCCAGGGTGTGGTAGCCTTTCTTATAAGTAGGAGAAAGTGGATCCAGAAAGTGCAGTTATTGTCTTTGTCCTGATATAGGTAGGATTGTGTTGGTATCTCCTACTACGGGTGCTGCACCAAGGCCTCTTTTTCACCCCAGTTTCAGTTAAACTGAGCTGTTTTCATGTTTGCCTGTGTGTATGAAATAGCTGCTTTGGCAAGTCAATTCAACTTTTATGAAAAAATCCACTGAATTGTGAGAAAGTTAATACTGCCTCACTCCTGTCACCATTAAAACAATTTAAATATTGGCATAGGACACCAATGAATCCCTAGTAGAAAAGAGCAGAGTGTTAACATAAGGAGGGTAGATACAAATGAGCAGGAGTCTGCTAAGACATGAAGATGCCACTTTAAAGTGAAGGAAGCACTTAAAAATAAGAATTCTTTGAATAACAGCATGTACTAGTTTCCTGGGTTATACGTTAGCAAATTTCCAGAAAAATAAACACAAACAGCTCAGAGATAAATCATTTCTTGATGCAATGGAAAACAAACCCCCAACCTTAGATTGTGTTCGACACAGTGACGTGTGGCCTTAGAGTCATACCAAACAACCACATTTGCTTCCAGGACAGTGAAACCTCGCAGACGAGTAATTCTGCCTGCAAAACTTGGCCTTCACAGACTGAAAGTGTCTTTCTCTTAACATTTCCAGTTTCTCTAGATAATGGGAGAAACACAGAAATGATAACAAAAATCCCAACTGAACCTATGTGAAAATGGATTTTTTAATATATTCCAGAATGTCCAGTTCCCATTTGTTTGATTAGAACCAAAGTATTCAGATTCATTATCTGTATCTAGCAAAACAAGTGGAAAACATCATTTTTCTATGTTTTCAAAGAACATGCCTCAGGCTCGTGATGGAACAGTTTCATAAATGTGGGTGTTTCATTTTGATGGTGGAATAGGGATCAAAATCCTTGGAAAGCATACTACCATTTGTGAGAGTTCAAAAATCAAAAACTGAGTCTACTTATCCCTTGCCCTTCATCCCCTTCTGTTTTGAAATTAGCTTGAGAAATCAGAAACCCACAAAATACTGTACAAACTTTTGTAGTGGCTTTCAGTTTTTATAGCAGATTGTATTTCAAATATCTTCTCTCAAATCCCAGGTATGAGCTAATGAATTCTTTGAATTGACCTTCACCTAACGAGAGGGCTAGGGGAGCTGGAGTTACAAGAGGCATCAATAGCTTTGGCTGCTGTGTTGTAACCAGCTCTAGGTCATTTTGGAACAGTTTGTGTCCAGTGAGAGCTACAATAAAAACACAAGGTGGTGGGAGGAGTGCTGTTCTTTGCCCAGGATGGAAATTTCCTACAAAATTTGAGTTTGTGCAACATCCTTAGCACTGTTAACAAAGATAAATGACTATAATTTTTGCGGAGTGTATTCAACTCCTACAGGCTCTGCAAAGTTTCCTTGTGTTTGAGCTTTACTGATTCTAGCTAGTGACCTTCCCACTTTCAGAGAAAAAGTGGCAAGGGAAAATTGTCACAATTCATCCATTGACTTTAGGATAAAAGTGCTCTGAATTCTGGGTATTGTTATTTCATTTTTTCACTCATTTTAATTTACATTGTAACCCTTTATGTGCCTTCTTAAGAGCTATCACAGGTGGTTGTTAAAATATATGCTCTATACATCCCGCAATGCATCATTTACCAACTTTCAACTGTGTTGTATTCCCTTTAGGAATGTTTTTTCCCCCAAAACCCCTCCCCCAGAAACTGTAACCTGGCCTGGGTTACCTGCCCCCTGGTCCCCTGACCTATAGGATCGGACAGGTAACCTGACCCTGACCCCAAAGGTGATAAAAACCCCTCTCCCCCATGTGACCATCTCTCTCGCCTCCGGATTCCCTTCAAGGAATAAAGGCCTTGGAATACATCCTGGGGTAAGAGGGCCTCTTTTGTAACTCTCTCTACCCTATTCTGTAGTTCCCTCTTCCAATACTCCCCCTAAATCTGGGCTGGCAGCTTGTGGGGGGGTTAAAGGGACAGGAGAATCTACACAACTGTTGCTAAACTGTGAGTGCAAAGCAACACTTGATCTGTGTCACATATTTCTCCTCTGTTTCAGTGCAAACCTGGTGTCCCTACTGCCACAACAGAGACCTGCTGTTGCAGTTTGTCTAAGAAGTGCTAGCATCTTTTCTCTCATCTCCTTATTATCTGCCAGGCTGCTACCGCAGGTGAACATCTTTGCCTGCATTAATGTGCAAGGTGTCAAAAGGTTTCTTGCCAGCTCAACAGTTTTCAAGCCCATTCACTGCATTGAGAGCACAAAGGTCAGCTTCTTCAATTGTCCAAAAGCTGTCTGTTTGAAAAGAGAATACTATTGACCCTGGTCATAGATCTGCTTTGAAGATATTTTGCAGTTTGCCACTTGGAGAGCACAGTACAAAGAGAAGACCTGAGTGGCTTGGTGGAGTTCTGCATTTTCATAGAAGAAACAAATTTAAAATAAAATTTGTCAAGGAGCTAACCTTTAAGTCTCATTCTCACATCAAATGGAGTCCACCAGAGAGTTCATGATGGGACAATAATAGCAGCTGAAGAGAGGCCAATCTCTAAAGCTCAAAGCAGTGGGGAAAAATGAAAGAAGCAGTGTAGAGTGATGGATAATTTTCCACCACCTTTTTTTGAAGGAGAACTTTTATTGATTCAGAAGTGAGTGTAATTGTTTGACATGTTGGTTTCAGATGTTTCTTTCCAGCATATCTCCCATAAAACCAGACCAGAATGTTGTTAAACAGAGCTGTCTCAATTGTCAAACAGCAAAATTTGTTAATGGGAAGAAAACTAAAAGAGACATTAAAAAGGCAGAAAGAGAATGTTTCACATTTTCCCCTTTCTCTACATGGCAGTTGATAAAAATGTCCCCAAATTGTCACATGTGATACTTTATCCTAAGGGGTAGACAGATCATGAGTAAACACAGAAATTCTATGAAAGTTTATTCATCATATATCACAAGCATGATCTGCTTTGGCCTTAGGAGGTCTCTAAGAGGACTCAAGCACTCATCTTCTATGTTTTGCAGCCTCTTATGGCAAACTCTAGTGATTTTTGCAGAGCTAGCTGAAGTCTGCCTGTGATGCATCCACTGCAGGGTGACATGGAGGAGGTGGAAGGTGTGTGAGTCCAGGCTTGAGGCCTGTCAACATCCCAATGTCCTGTGCTCTGGACACTTACTCCTAATTCCATTTTGATGTTTTTTTCAGAAAGGGGTATCTAGGCACTTAGAAATCAATGTTTCATTGGTGGGCAAAAAATTTTAGTCTCAAAAGCCTTCATTTTTCCCAATGATGGCAGTAACTCTTAAATCAGATGGTTTAAGAATATTCCTTTGATTTTCTTGCTTTGTGTGGACCATATTGTATCTGTTTCTTAGTGCTTGTTTTTCCATCACAGACAGTGAATTTTCAAGTTCCTCTGGCAGATTTTTAATCAAAAAATGCACCTGCCACCCCATCCCCTCCAAATTTGTGTTCTTTACTACCAAATATTTTTGGAAGATGTCACCATTTTGCTTTTCTCCTTGAGCTTCACTAATGTTAACGTATTGCTTGTTCCTAACCATTTGTGTTCCTCACCTAGGTGCAGCTCAGTAAGTGATCAGCTTAGATCACTTTTCAAGAAACTGCTTTACAATCTAGAAGAGCCAATTTGTCTTGTCTAACATTAATGACTGTGTTTCCCAGAAGAAAAACAGCACAGGTCATTCCTTTTAGTGACCCTACAGGAATCAGAAACAACTAAATGGGTCATACAGCCCCTCATATTTTAATTTCAAGCTAACCCTTAACACGTGTTGAGACTTGCATTGCCTCATTAATACACAGCAATGCTGCCTTGTTTGTCAACATTAACAAAATACAGATCACATAAAACTGGAAAAAACCAAGAAAATGAAAAACACTTGTCTCAGGGAAAGCATTCACTTTCATGTTGGCTTTCCCTTCCCAGCTTATGGGATGCTGCATGGAGAGTGAGGCTAGGGAAGGAATCTGTGACTGAGTGGTGTGGTCTATAGCCTGTGGGATGCCACAAGAAACATCTATTCCTAGGTCACAAGTACGTTTTACTGTATAGACATTTGGTCCTTGTTCTGCCTCCTTAATGCTGGTCTTCTGGAGCACAGTTTGTTGTGATAGGGTGGATGCATTGTCAGGTGTCATACACCACAGGCAAATAATGGATAGTCCAGGTAGGGGAGGTGCGTCTGGAGGAAAGGACAGAAGAAACAGTTTACACTGTGTGTAAATTAGGCTAGCACAACATGCTGTCTTTAAAACAAAGATTCATGAATTTACTCATAAATATAATGAAAGAAAAAAAGAAAAAAGTTGAGTCTATTTTATTTTTAGCATAGTGTAATTAAATTGCAAAGTATGTAATCCAAGTCATGGATATTGAAGATTTGTTTATAAAGAACAGATATGAAACATTGGTCTAGACTACATTTTGAAAAACACTTATTGCTTCCTATGGTCCTGAAGTATTTATCACAGTGCTATTCTGTAATAGATCTGTAAAAACCAGATTTTTGGATTGAATATGGTCTTGTAACATGTCACATTCCTATGACTTATCCAATAGGCTGAACTGTGCAAAAACCAGTGTTCATCTATAGGAAGAAGTGATATCAACAATTCTTCAAAAAATTTTGTTACTGCAGGTATCACGTGGACAGGAGGGGTCAAGGAAGTGTATTCACCTGGGCTAAGTTCCATTGAAATACCTGATCCTAACAGTTCCTTATGGCATTTTGAGAGGATTGTCTGCTCATTTCTTAAGGCCAGTGAATTATTTCCTCTTCAGTACCACTTTACTTTCTTTATAGATTAGGAGATCAAATGTAGTGTGCTCTGGTTACTTAAAATTACACAGCAAAATTATCCTCTATATATTTAACCAACATGAACTTGGGACCAATATTGCGAAGTTTCACCATTCAGTCATTTGGAGAGGGATCAGAGCAGAATATCAGGGGTGATATAATTAATAGTAAGTGGGTACCAGGTCAGAACCTTCTGAATGGTGTGCTTTTTATTTCTTTCTATACCAGCTTTGCATTTATCAAGGCTGCCAAACGTAAATGTTTGTGTAGTACTACATCTCTGAATGTTAGAAGAAATACCTGTGCAGGCTGGAGTTGAAGAAGATTCTGAACTTAACAAGCATAAAACCAAGTTTCATAAATTTCTTCCTATATTAAGATTATATTTATAAATAGTTTATAAAGCATTAATACATTAGTAATAGACATTAACCAAAAATGATAAAGTTTGACAAGTTGTTTATAAACATTGGCTTAGAATTAGCTACATTACCTTCCCCTGCTTTGTTTATAGCCATTTAAAGCATAGACTGATCATGCCTATAACAAGCTCACAGCCTTCATTAATCACATACTGCTCTTGCAAGAATGTAACCTTAAAATAAAGCCTGGGCAGCTCTTTCCCTTTTCAATTCTGCAAGGAAAGAAGCCCCTGGAAGTCAGAAGCTGGGTCTTGCACAGCTCAGTGCTACACTATAAGCAGTGCCTGGATTGAAATAGCTTCAAACTGTTTTCAAAACTACCAGTACTGATCACAAGCCATACATTTCTCTGAGCCAGCTTTGTTTCCAGAAGATGGCAACATGGCCAGTTTCGCAGATGACATAGGGATATAGACAAACAATCATGTGAAATTATGAAACACATTCTGCAGACCAAAAATTACACAAGAATGATCAGTCCAAAAAACCTTTTCTTGGAATAACAGAAATTCAATAGATTTTATGGAAGGCAAAATAAGAGTAACATTTGAGAGCTTCTCTGAAGTGAGGCTTTCTCCAGCATCCTCTGGACCACAATAATTGCAGCAAGTGCGTCTATGCCCTACAGCTGACATTCTCAGCTATGAGGATTTATGAATTATTGCTGAGGCATGGACAGAGGCAGCTAACTCAGAAGTACAGTAGAACAATGCAGGCCTGTGACATTTATGGAGGGTCTTCTCAGACATTGGGGCAACACTGTATTTTGCCTGAAGTGAGCAACAGGTGCTACACCAAAGAATGCTGCTTCCACTGTGGGACACAAAGTAAGTGCTGAAATTGTAAAACTGGTCTGGAGAATGCAGCTCCCAGCAGTATGGCAGAGTTGTGTGCTTCTGGGAATTTCTGTATACCTAAGCCATCTATCTGAGTCCATCCTTCCTCCAGCAGCATTAGCCAGTGTCACTTGGCATGAAGTTGTTGGCACAAGGCAGCAGGATCAAAGATGATGACAAATGCACATTTCAGCCATGACTGAGTTCTATACCTCTCAAGAAAACAAGCCCAGGAATGCACATACTAACTAAAGATTGTGAGATATGACTTTAGAAGCCCATGTCTTTTTGAAAGCATGAGTGAGAACCATGAGTCACTGCATGATAGTCCAGGATCCAATTCTGAGCCAGCAGTAGTTCATGGGCCTGTCTGGCTGGATAGAGTTACTCCAAGTTCAAGTCACCTGAAGAGCTCTGGTACTGCACTTGTTCAGCTGCATCTGCTGCTATCCACAGTGGTGCTGCAGCATAGTATCACACCCTGCTGTGTGGATACAACTCCTTGCTTACGAGGCCATGTAGAAGTCACTAAAATGCACAAAAGAACACCGACCTTAGACATCATCACTTTGTGAAAGCTACAAAGGAAATGAAATTTCTTTTATTTATGAAAGATGTATTATCTAATAATTTAGAGCTAGATCCAGTGCAACTATTTTTCCTTTGTTAAATTAGTATTATTGCTACTCACAGAGCAGCAAGTGCAAGGGTTAGTGGAAGCCTCTGTATTTATTTAACCAGGGAAAGAACCCTTGAGATGTATACATAGGAGATTAGTCAAACTGAAGAGAACAGTCGGAAAATTACTGTCTTGAGATGTATACCTTGATTTCTTACTGATGAACTCCATGGAGGAGTTATCAATGCAAAGGGAAGGAAATCTTTTAAAAGTCGCAGATGCTTGTAAAAATTCTGCAATAAGGTCTACTAAGTTAAAAGTGTTTAGGGGAAGAATGTAATTCTAGTTTTTAGGCACTATCTCAAGACAGATTTATAATGACTCATAAAGTGTTCATTTGATTATATAGTGCTATGTTGTTTTCAGCACCCCTATCACTGAAGAGTCTGCTGTCTTCATTAATGCCTACTGCAAGTTTTCAAATGCTTTTGGACATGACGGCTTATTTGTTTTGGGTTTTTTTAAATGAGCTGTTTCATTCTAGAAGTAAAACAGCACTTCACTAGTAGTAGATGGAAGTTAATAGCCAATTGCTATTTCCGTTCAAAATGTTTTTCTAGAGTTAAAAGCACATCAAGATGGAATTTGATATACAGGCCCAAACAGATTTTTAACTTGCTGTACTCCATTAATTTACTACTAGAGATGCTATACATGAAAGTACCAAATGACATTTTTTAGACTTCCTACAGAATAAAAGACTTATATTATTCTGAAGAATAATAGTCACTTAATCCTTTGTGTGGTTGGCTGCTCTCAGCAATTAGTAGGCAAATGCAAACAGCTGAATTATTTAACTTTGCAAAGTGGCTGATGTTAAGCTTAATGGCTGAACTGTGCAAGCATATGTCTGCTGAAATTCAGGGCAGCAACAAATGTCAAGTAAACAGCAATTATCCCACAAATACTTGGCATTTTAGGTATTTCTCATGTGAACGTGACAGTAATTTTAGGAGGGTTGCAGATTTCAAATAGGATGAGTTTTTAAAAATGCACAATAATAAGGGCTTTGGTTTAAATACAGACTTGAGTTTCCAAATTCAAACCCCATTTCTTTTTTTAAAGATTTCTTCATTGGAGTTTTGATGAAATGAAGTTTAAATTTTAATGTTTTTTCTACACTTAATGAAAATAATTAATAATTTTCTTCTTTTTTCTTCCACTGACAACTCACTCAAACTATATATGCTTTGGATGCTGATGCAGCAGTTGTATATGTCTTTTCAGCTACAGCAGTGGTACTTGTTTGAAAAGTCCTCTTTATGTCTCAATGACAGTTCTGAAGGATTTCTGTCCTTGCTTCCTGAAGTGTTCTAGGCAGGGCTTGTTCATGCAGAACAGGTAGTGCAGGTGAAGTTTTCTCCTCCCCTCCACCGCCCCACAAACTGCTAGCTCAGATTTGGGGAGTTTTGGGAGAGGCGTTTATCAGGATAGGGATAGGAAGTCCAAAAGAGGCCCCTTACCTCAGGATGTATTCCAAAGCTTTATTTCCATGAAGGGATCTCAGGAGGTAAAGAGACTGGAGCATGGAGGAGCAGGGGTTTTATCTCTTTCGAGGGTGGGGTGAAATTACCTGGCCGAAGGCCATAGGTCAGAGTCAAGGGGCAGGTAAACTCAGGCCAGGTTACAGTCTCTGGGGGGGGGGGGGGGGGGTTGAGGAGAGACCATTCCCTAAAAGGAATGCAACATGCAGGGGAGGGAGTTTTATTAACATGTTATCATGAGCCTGCTGCTCTGCATAGCACAAACACCTCTGTGACAAATTCCCTTGAAAGCCCTCACATATGCAGATGGTGAAGGATTTGCACATTTGTATCTAGTGTCTTCACTCAGGAATATGGAGGCAGCTCTTCCAGCAGTGACACGAACTCTAGAGACAGCAAAAGTAAGATCACATGATTTTGAAGACTGAAGCTATGAAAAATTAATACCCCTGCTGTATGTGCAGTCAGTACCTCATAGTGTAGCTTCCTTTACTCCTGTTCAGAGGAAGTATCTTTTTAAATTTGTTTTGTTTTGTTTTGGTTTTTTGTTTTTGTTCTTTTTTTTTGTTTTTTTTGGGGGGGGCAGGTTGGGTTTGTTTTCCTTTGTTTTGTTTTGTTTTTTCCTCTTGCTACTTAGGAAATGGATGGAGAAGGCTGCTTTCCATCACCTGCATTCAATCAACATGTTGCATGGGAGGACATAACATTCTGGAAATGTTATGATTAATAACTGCAGAAAGGAAACCTTATGGTTAGAGGTTTCTGAACATCTCTGAGACATCTGAATCACAATGTTATTCATAATGTGATCTAAAACCTGATAACTAAATATGGGGGTAAAGTCAACTTTATGCAAAGTTTTGATGGGTGCTGTCCCATAAGGCTGGAAGATGTTTTAGTAGTCAGCTACTGATGAATTACCGTTCTTAGTCACTATCCAATGACTCAGCTTGTAAAAGCCCAAAAAGGCTTTTTTACAAAAGGCACGTCTTCCCTGTATACTAGTGAATAAACCTTCACATCTGGCTGCCAGAACCTCTCTTGTAGGCAAAGAAAATGTTTATGAAGCAGTCTTTGGACACAGTGAAACAGTCCCTAATATGTACAATGTGAGGTCATGGTAATCTAGGGTATCCCTTATCTTAGAGATGTAAGCTGTGCTAATCACAGACTTGGAAAAAAGACAAGGAAAGATCAAAAATCCCAGAAGCCTAACTTGGATCAGATCTTTTCCCTGCCTTCCTCCCATTCTGTTGCTAATCTAAGACTGGGAAATCTCAGTCTTAAAATAGGATTGCCCACTTTATTGACCTCCTGCACAAAACTGTAACATCAAAGAAAAACAAACCTTGCAGACAGCTCTGTCATGGATGCTTAGAAATACTGGGTCTCTAAGCAGCCCTTGAGACAGCTGAGAGAGGTGCATAGTGCTCAACAGGATTGGCTGTGCTCTTTTGCCACAGTTTCAGCCAGAGGTATAAAGGAGGATGGTCCCTACTGACAGAAAGCTGTGGGTCACCCCACTAAAGATGTACCTGGATTGGAAAATCTAGAATTTAGATTTAAAATCTAGACTAGCCCTTCTAGTCTGTGCCAAATGTAGTGATGGAAAAAGAACTGATGCACTGATGCCAGTAAAATGCTCCTGGTGTAGCTATAATATGTCTTAAGCACTTTGGAACTGGAAGAGTGCTTCTTCTATGTTCCATCTATGTTCTTGCAATGACCCTACAGCTGAAAGCCGTATTTAAGACAATAAACAAAGACATAACTTCCTAAAACTCTGCATAATTTTTTCTTCTGACAAGGTCAGAAATACCACAAAAGCTACTAGTCACAATAATGGATAATTTTGTTCTCCTAATAAAGGACATAAAATATCTAACTTGGTTCCTGTAAGGTGTGAAAGGTACCTTCCAGACACAGCTGGTAAAGGAGCCTACCAGGGCATGTCCTGCCAGACCTGCTGGTCACAAACAGGGAATGAAGGGCCTGGGGGATGTGGTGGTCAGGGGCCATCCAGGGCACTCTGACCATGGAATCAGTCACAGAGCTTTTGATTCACAGTGAAGTAAGGAAGGAGGTCAGAAAATGCTTGGACCTTGGACTTACAGAGTGTGGACTTTGGCCAGTTCAGGACACTGGCTCAGAGTGTTTCCCCTGGGAAACATCCCTTAATAACAAAGGGGCCCAGGAAGGCTGGACATGCTTTAGGATGCAAACCTGCAGGAGCAGGCCATCCCCATGTGCCAATAGATGAGCTGGCAGGGAAGAAGACCAAGCTGGCTAAACAGGGAACTTTAGCAGTAACTCAGAGGAAAAGAGAGTATATGAGCTCTGCATGAACAGCAGGCAGCTCAGGGAGAGTACAAGGATGTTTTTAGGACATGTAGAGAGAAAATTAGAAAGAGAAAAGCTGATCAAAAAACTTAATCTGGCCCCTGCTGTTAAAAACAATAAAAAGTGTATTTATAAAACATTTACAACAAAAGGAGTGCCAAGGAAAACACCATCCTTTATTGGACCCAGGGTGGAACATTGTAATCAAGTGCAGGGAAAAGGCTAAATGCCTTTTTGGCCCCATCTTTAGCAGTAAGACCAGTTGCCCTCAGGGAGCTGGTCAACAGGGGCAGGGAGCAGGATAAACCCTGTGCAACCCAGGAGGAAATCAATAGTGATCTGCTGCAGCACTTAACCCTCACAATTCTGTGGGACTGGATGGATTCCTCCAAGGCAACTGAGGGAGCTGGTAAAAGAGCTCAAAAAAGACATTCTCCATCATTTATCATCAGTCCTGGTTAACTGAGGAGTTGTCCAGTGCGTTGACCATTTACAAGGTTTGGAAAGAGTGTACAGGGAACTACAGGCCTGTCAGACTTACCTTGGTGTTCAGGAAGGTTATGGAACAGATCATCTTCCATGTGATCACATGGCATGTGCAGGACAACCATGGAATCAGGCCCAGCCATCGCAGGCAAGGAAAGGCAGTCTTGCCTGACCAGCTTGATCTACTTCTATGACCAGGTGACCCATCCAGTGGATGATAGAAAGGCTGTCGGTTTTGTGTCTATGGATTTCAGTAAAACCTTTGACACTGTCTACCACAGCATTCTCCTGGAAATGTTGGCAGCCCGTGGCTTAGACAGGAGTTCTTTTTGCTGTGTTAATTGTCTGGATGATTGAGCCTTGAGGGTAGTGGTAAGTAGTGCTGCATCCTGTTGGTCCTGTACCTCAGGGCTCAGTAGTCGGGCCAGTCCTGTGTAATATCTTTATTGATGACCTGGATGAGGGGATTCAGTAAGTTCATGGAATACACCAAGTTGGGTGGTAGTGCAGGTCTGCTGGGGAGCAGAAAGGCTCTGCAGAGGAATCTGGACATGCTGGATCAATGTGCCAAGGTCAAATATATGACATCCAACAAAGCAAAGTGCCTACATTTCCTACACTTCAGCCACAAAAAATCATGGCATGATTTTTTTAAGCCATGCAGGCTTAGGATAGGGTGGCTGAGAAGCAACTCGGTGGAAAGGACCTGGGGGTGCTGGTTGACAGCCAGATGAATATGAGCCAGCATGTGCCTAGGTGGTAAATGGCATCCTGGCTTTTATCAAGGATAGTGTGGCCAGAAGGACCAGGGCAGTGATTGTTCCCCTGTGCTTGGCACTGGTAAGGTCACACCTTGAGTTCTATGTTTAGTTCTGGGTCCCTCACTACAGGATGGACATTGAGATGCAGTAGCACGTCCAGAGAAGGGTAACAGAGCTGGGGAAGGGTCTGGAGTATAAATCTTACGAGAAGCTGCTGAGGGAACTGGGGTTGTTTAGTCTGGAGAAGAAGTTGTTCAGGGGTGACCTTATCACCCTATCTACAACAGCCTGAAAAGAGGGTGCAGCCAGCTGGGGGTCAGCATCTTCTCCCAGGCAATAAGTGGCAGGAAGAGAGAACATTGCTTCAAGCTGCCCTAGGGGAAGTTCAGGTTGGACACCACGAAGAATTTCTTCATATAAAGGGTTGTTAAACATTATAATGGACTTTCCAGGGGATGGTGGAGTCGCCATCCCTGGGGGTGTTCAAGAAATGACTGGACACAGCATTTAGTGCTCTGGTCCAGCTGAAAATGTGTTGATCTATCAAAGGTTGGGCTAGATGATCTCAGTTATCTTTTCCAACTTAAATGAGCCTGTGATTCTTAAATGCACATGCAAAGTATTCTGAACTTGTATAGGTCTATGAGAAGATTTTGGGGTCTGGTTTCCTGAAAAAGACACTGCAAAAACATCAGAGTTTTATTCTCATTTCACTCAGATTTATTTAACAGGCACAGGAGTAAAAGAAGTTGGGAAAACCATTTGTACTATTGTGTGCAGCAGTGAAGTAAGTGAGATATGGCAATTCCTCAGTCAGTATAAGGAACTTCAGTGAACATCCTGTGTTCATGTTTTCCTGAAGTCTCTTCCTCAAGGACTGCATTCACCTGATGGGACAGGACCTGGGAAGCTCTTGAAAAGGTGAAAGCATAACAGGAACAGATGGTCATATGTGACCAGTTCCAGGAAGTTTTGGGACAGCTCTGCAGAGGAACATCCGGCATGCCACAATGAAGTAGGAAAGTGTCTCCTTTTTCTGCAGGAAAAGGAGGACTTGCACAGGAGGAGGTATGAGATCCAAGCCTAGGTCAGTGTTAATTCCCAAGAGCTTAGCACACTTAAAAACCAGACTATTAGCTCTCAAAATTAAAGTTCGCTTGGGAAGGGAAGCTCAGGGAAGGGAAGCTCTTGGAAGCTCAGGGAAGCTCAGGGAAGGGAAGGGAAGCTCAGGGAAGGGAAGCTCAGGGAAGCTCAGGGAAGCTCAGGGAAGGGAAGGGAAGCTCAGGGAAGGGAAGCTCAGGGAAGCTCAGGGAAACTCAGGGAAGGGAAGCTCAGGGAAGCTCAGGGAAGGGAAGCTCAGGGAAGCTCAGGGAAGCTCAGGGAAGGGAAGCTCAGGGCAGCTCAGGGCAGCTCAGGGAAGGGAAGGGAAGGGAAGCTCAGGGA
>CM031878.1:43564788-43656307 GCA_018697195.1 Certhia americana | reverse complement strand
AGGGAAGGGAAGGGAAGGGAAGGGAAGGGAAGGGAAGGGATGGTGCAACCTTCACACTCTTCCTCTAAACCAGGCAAGCATTGTGACTTTCTGAGCTCACTTTTTCTTCTCTCAAGGAGAGCAAATGCAAATCTCCATACCCATAGCTGATTCAGCCTTGATTACCACTTCATTCTCAGTGTTGATTGGTACATGTATGTTGCTTCCTGGGGTAGCTGAGGGACTTCTTGTGACAGAAGGAGATATGGTAAGAAGGAAATTTCAGACCTAAAACAGCAGTGCAACTGCCTCTACCTTCATTATCTCACTAGATGAGGAAAGGATGTTAGAAATAATTTGCATATGTCAGGGTAATGTCCCAATGAAAACTTCAATACAGGTAAGGGATATAAACTCCTCCAAACCCTGATGATTTCCTTAAATGGCTTGGGGGAGAAAAAAGAGCAGGCCTTCAAAAACATTAAAGGGAGCAGTTTAACCCATTAGTATATTTTCTGAGTATTTTTCCAGGATCAGAAGGTATAGCCTTGTTGTGGAGGCCTTGCCCCACATGCAAGATGATATTATTTCATCTTTAATTCTGGAGTTGGCATATGGATTGTTACTATTTCCTTCACTAAATATAATCACCTGAAGTAAAGCTACTTGGCTTAATGGACCTCTAATCTCACCCTCTGTATCAGTAGTGAAGTTTAATTATAAGCAAAGGAAGGTTTTCCAAAGAAAGGCTCATAAGATTGGAATTGCTTGCATAACAAATACTTATGGAGAAGAGAAACAAACTATGCAATGACGTGTCCTCACTATGATCCCAAGTGTTTGCAACACTGGGTAATTTTATATTTGCTTTTGAAAGTTTCTCATGCTTTTCCCCACTGTCTCAGACTCACAGTAAGCATAATACAGACTGCATCCATGTATCAGTTGAAAGTTGTGCCAGCATGGAAATCCCAGTTCAGTGGCACCAGAAGGAACCTAGCGTGTCCTTCTCCCAGCAACTCTGACAAAATTGTTTATTAGAAAAATCCAGTTCTTCCTTCAAAACATGGTACCATGACTGAAAATCACAGAAATATCCTGAATGCTTCTCAGTGCTATGAAGGTACCCAGCCTGGCCACAGCAGCCAGAACTGCAGGCAGCACTGTCTATCTGGTTTCCAGGTCTGCATGAGTTATATTGTGTTTCCTTGATTGTAGAACTCTCAGTTTGTGGTTAGCTGCCTTTAAGCTGTTCTGGTAGTTTAACACCTGTAACCTACAGAAGTGTAGACACCTTTCTTGAGAAGCATAGAGAATGAAAATGGCTAAATTCTCTGTGGGATAATATTGTGCCATCTCAATGCCATTTCAAGTCCAATATTTCTTAAACTTTTTAAAGCAACTCAGAGAGGAATGTTTTTGCAAGGCACAGCAGGGTAGTTCATTGTTTTTCTAATAAGAAATGGCAAATCTGTGATTTAATGAAAATGAGTTATTCACAACTGAGAAGCCTAGATAAAGAGAAGATTATAATTTTGGATATTGTGTGGTATGATCCCAATTTTCTCTGAAAATGCAGCAGCCTTGGAGGGTGGATGATGTTTATATTAGAATGCAGTCAAACTACATAATTGCACATTCTGATTCCTTGTGCATTGTGATTTCAGTCTAACTGTCTGATGGTTGACCAAAATAAGCAATTGTGCTTCATCTACACATTATCTTACAGCTTACAAATAAATCTCTTTATAGGTGAGGCTGCGGCATGTCAAAAAAGGTCAAGGATTCATAGTGACTAAGAATTTAGGTATAAGAACAAATTTGTGCCAAGAAGTTTCTAGCCAGTCTCAAAGGATGCTTCTTCAATGTCCATCACAAAAATACTGCAAAGAGTAGCTTTGAAGGTTGTTAGGGCAAATACTCACCTTTACATTGTCATTTGTATCAGATTACCTGTGTGTAAACTGTGAGGAATCCACGTTTTTTTGGGTTTCTTTTTTTGTGTTAGGTATGCTAATATTTGATCTCAAAACTATTTATTATTTTTACAGCTAGTGTTCTCACCATCTGAAGGAGGACCTGAAATCTTTGCCTAACATAACTACCTCAGTTCTACCAAAGGCTACCTTAAAGGAGTTATGCCTTCCAGAAAAAGCAAACACCTGGCTTGACTCCTGCTGTGTCACACACCAGAATTTCCAATGATGGCAATGTCATTATAAGCTCAAGAATATTCATTGCTTCTGCTAAAGCTCCTTCTACTAGTTTCAGTTACTACTTGAAAATTGCAGCTTTCTTTTTACTCAGAGAGAAACGTTTCAGATTTGAGAGCTTTTGACAGGATCTGGAGAATGCAGAGGCGCTTCAAGTTGCAATTCTTGCCCCAGGAAGGAAAATATAGGTCTACATGACTGTAGATGATATATTTGTATGGGGGGAAAAAAAAAAGAAAAAACAAAACAAAACAAACAAACAAACAAAAAGAAGTTCTCTTCACAATAGGTCTTGCTGATCCATTTTGTCTCACTAGAGGAAAGAACCCTTCCTCCTCACATTGATTTCATGCCCAGAGCTATAGGGCTGTCTATATATGGATGATTAAGAAATTCAGCCACTTACCAAAAGCCCCATAGGCTTTTATCACCCCTTACTACCAAACAATATTTACCTTGTTATGTCAATCTTAACTTTGTTTCTTTGTCTTTTTTTTTGTGTAATCGAAATACACTGTTGATAGTTGCTGTTGATTTTGTCTCTTGTTTATTGACTGGATGGTAAAGATTTTGAGGGCCACTGAGTCTCTGCTGTAAAGAATTGTGTCAGTGCTTCAGACTTTTTCTGCAGTAGCAGTTTGGTACTACTAAAGGGCATTTCAAGTGAACTGCACTGTCCAGTCTACCTATTCTATAAACCATTTCTCTTTCTCAAAAAAATTCAGGAAATACACAAACAAAAATGTGAGGTAATTTGTAAGGGAATACCCAATACTTCATTTTCAAATGCCCAACTGTGGCATTTGATTCTCACCACCTGAAAAGATTTCCACTAATGGGTGATGTATCTGAGACATGAGTCTGGAGACATGACTCACACTGCTGGTCACCTGTATGAAGTTGCAAAGTGTCTGATTTCAGGAGGTTTCACATATAGCTAACCAAAGCATGACTTAACAGAGAGAAAATGATGGTGAGGGAAACCAGGAGGGAAAACATGAATTTACCAAACAAAACACAGCTGTTCCTTTAACCATCTTACTGTCAGGCCTGTTACAATACCGGAAGAGCAACCATATGCCCTTTGCTAGGCTTTAGATCAGTTCACCTTTCAAGCATGGGGAAACATTTCAATTCTTCCATTTCAATGCCTGTATGAACAATTGTCAAGAACAATGATGGGGAGGCAAGGACATTCAGCTCTGGACAGGTCCTCTGCAGTGGGATCAAAACACCCTCACAGTTACAGTTACATGGTTCCCCATGTATGCACTCCTGCTGTCCCTGCCTGCAGTGCCATGAGCCCCCATCTTGCCCCTGAACTTTGAGACAATTCAGGGAAATGCTTCAGAAAATATGTATTTGGTAAGCAGTTTGGGAACCCTCCTTTATCTCTCTGTCATTCCCTGACTTTGCCATGCACTGAGAAAAAAGTACAAATAATTTAACTTGAACAAAACTACAAACCAAAGTTTTCGTATTCTATACAAAGTCAAAGTCAGTTTTTCTGGCCTCTCCTCTATACCTCTGTGAGAAGTACTTGGAATTCAGTCAAATAATTCCCATATATATTTTAAAGTTTATAGTTTCAGCAGGGGTATGTTTTCTTTAGTTTTTCCTTTGCTTTGGTCCATTTCACTCTATTGAACTGAGAACCAAAGACTCTGTAGTAACCTCTGCTTCTTTTTGCTTTTACGTATTTCCTTGGTTGTTGCTGGCCTTCAAATTGCAGGGCAATAGAAGGCAGGTAGGATCTAAGGTAGGAAGAGCTGTATGTATGTTGTTATATAGCTTCATGAGAATTTTTTTAATGCATGCACAAATCAACACACACAGAGATTGGTACACACTTTCAAAATCATATAAAACATGTAAAGAGTCCATGCAGCTATTTGTAAAACTTAAAAGCTTTACCAGATATTTCACTCCCAGGGGATTTACCACTTTGTATTAACAGGCTTACAAGTGGATCTTTTCAAGGGGAATTATAAAAGGCTTGGACATATGCTTAAGTATAAGTAATTAAGCTCTTTCTTTTTTCCACCATGTGTTTAAGCATGTGTCTTGCTGTCAATGAATGCTTACACCTCGGAGTAGTCAGTAGAATATATGTTGTGGGGAGATGGGAAAAAGCTTTGTGAGTTGGAGCCAGTGTCATGATGAAGATGTAGGAAGATGTAGGTGATGGTTAAAAGGCCAGTCTGGGCTCCCAAAGTAATGACTGGAATTCCCCACATTCTTGAAATAAAAATGTGATTTCCAAAAATGTCAAAGTTCCTGAAAAGCATGCATCTCACTGAACTGCATGATCTTTTAGGTATTTTAGTACCTAAGAACATTAGAATATTTTGTCCTGTTTTACTTTTTCATTTGTTGCTTAACTCTCAGACTATCCCTTCCCTGATGCTGGTATCAGAGTTTAGTATATTCCAAACATATTAATCTTTGCATATGTCAGGAGAAGTCAGCATTCAAACAAAAGTCTCCATTCACAGTTGCAGAAGCCTGGGAATGCAGCTAATTGTGTCGGCATAGCTCCCTCTGCTGCTTCAGGATTAAATTTTTTTTTTCACCCAGAAGCTTCAGTATCAGTGTATTGGATCAGAATCAATATCAAATGCTTCGCAAAACAATATTTTGTTTGCAAATTGTTATCTATAGCATTTTGGATTTAGGAAATCTGGCTAAGAATTTCTGCTTCCCCTGTCTGTTTGCATACAGAAAGCATATGTGCCAAAGCTTACTTAAGAAAACATGCTTTGATCATCCTCTTGTTAAAGCAAATACAAAATCAAATCATGTGCCTGATCCAATCAGATGTGTATTTGAACCTGAAAAACAGCATGTGAGAGAACACTTTACATGGGTGAATAAAAATTGAAAAAATGTTCTTCTTTCAAACTACTAAAAATTATTACAGAGGAAAGAGAGTGCTCTTACAACATCTCACAGAATCACAGAACCATGAAATCACTGGGATGGGAAGAGACCCTTGAAGATATTTTAGTCCAACACCCCACTAAAGCAGATTGCCCAGGATCACATCCAGGTGGGTTTTGAACATCTCCAGAGAAAGAAATGCATCAACCTCCCCCAGGAGTCTCTTACAGTGTTCTGTCACTCACAAAGTAAAGAATTTTTTCTTCATCTTCATATAGAAGTCCTTGTATTTCAGTTTTTGCCCACTGGTCCTTGCCATGTTGCTGGGCACTACCAGGCAGAGCCTGGTTCCATCCTCTTGACACCGTCCCTTCAGATACTTGTATGCATTGATAATGTCTCATCTCAGTCTCTTTTCAAGGCTTAACAGGCCTGGCTCCTTCAGCCTTTGCTCATAAGAGAGATGGTCTGGTCTTATCATATCCACAGCCTGCTGCAGCGCCTTCTACATAAGTTCTTTGAAATGAGGAGCCCAGAACTGGGCACACCACTCCAGATGTGCCTCACCAGGGCTAAAGCAGAGGGACAGCATCACCTCCCTCAACATGGTGGCAATGCTTTTCCTAATGCACCCCAGGATCCCACTGGCCTTCTTGGCCCCCAGGACACACTGCTGGCTCATGGACAGCTTGTTGTCCACCAGGATCACAGGTCTTTCTCCTCAGAGCTGCTTTCCAGCAGCTCACCCCCAGCCTGTGCTGGCGCCTGGAGTTGTTCCTCCCCAGGTGCAGGGAAGGATTGCCTCTGTTGTGTTTCAGGTGTTTCTTCTCTGCCCAACTCTGCAGCCTGTCCAGGTCTCACTGAATGGCAGCACAGCCATCTGGGGTATTGGTCACTCCTCCCAGTGTTGTCAGGGAACTCACTGAGGGTGCACTCTGTCCCTGCCTCCAGGTCATTGATGAACACTTGAACAAGACTGAACCCAGAACTGACCCCTGAGGAACCCCAACAGCTAGAGGCCTCCAGCTACACCCTGTGCCACCCAGAGCTCTCTGAGCTCTGTCATTCATCCAGTTCCTAATTCACTTCACTGTTCTCTCAGCTAACACACCCTTCCAGAGCTACCTATGAGCACATAGGGGAAACAGTGTCAAAAGCCTTGACGAAGTCAAGGCTAACAGTCACTGCTCTTCTCTTCTCTCCTCAGCCAGTCATCCCACCAGAGAGAGCTATCAGATTAGTCAAGCATGATTACACCTTGATGAATCTGGTTGCTCTTGATAGCCTGATTTTCATGCACGTTCTTAGAGAAGACATCTAGGACAAACTGTTACATCAGTTTTTCAGGGATGGAGATGAGGTTGACTCATTTCCTGGGTCCTCCTTCTTGCCCTTTTTGACAGACTGGAGTGACATTCACTTTTCTCCAGTCCTTGGGGTCATGTCCTCCATGACCTTTCAAAAATGATGGAGTTTGGATTAGCAGTAACACTTGCAAACTTATTCAGTATTCACAGGTGAATTTTATCAGAACTCATGGATTTGTAGGTTTCAATTTTGCTTAAATGATTTCTAAACCAATCCCCCTCTACCCCAGGGAAATTGTCCTTATCCAGATTTTCTCTCTTGCCTCCCACCTCCACCTAGGGACTGGGATTCCTAATGATAGGCATTAGAAGTAAAGAGAAAAGTAAAGCGGGCACTGAGCAACACTATACCCTTCATCACGAGAGCACTCATCTCATTCAGCAATGGGCCCTCATTTTCCCAAGTCTTCCTTTTTCTTCTGATGTACTTGAAAAAATGCCCCTTGTTGTTTTCAACATCCCTTGCCAAATTCGGTTCCAAATGAACCTTAGCATGCATCCCTGCATGGTCTCATATAATTCCAGTATTCTTACCAAATGGCCTGTCCCTTTTTCCAGAATCTGTAGATTTTCTTCTTCTGATTGAGTTCTGCCAGAATCTCCTTTCTCATTTATGCAAGCCTTCCCTCTCCTTTGCTTTCTTTCTTACTCAGAAGGATACACACATTTTGCACCTCTGCCTTAATCACAACCAGCTTTCTTGGGCGCCTTTCCCCTCCAGGACTTTTTCCTATGATGCTCTATCAAGTGGATCCATGAAGAGGCCAGGGTCTGCTCTCCTGAATTCTAGAGTATTAGCTTGATGTGCACCCTTCCTGACACTGTAAGGACCCAGCCAAAACTCCCACTGGCGTTCATGTTTCCCACCAGATCCTTAAAGAACCAGTGTATCTAGAAGATCCAATATATGCAGTATATCTCTTTGTTGGCTCCTCTAATGCTTGGAGAAGAAAGCTATCATTAACACAGTCCAAGTACCTCCTGGACTGCTTGTACTCTATGTTGTCCATACAACAGAACTGAGGTAGTTGAATTGCCCATCTGTCTACAGAGGGACTCATCTGCTCAATGTTTGTGGTTAGGCAGCCTGTAGTGGGCCCCTGCTATAATGTCACCTGACCCTTCCCTGCCTTTAATCCAGATCCATGAGATCTCAGTTGGCTCCTCATCCATCCCAGCACACGGCCATGTTCTTGGCACAGAGAGCAACACTCTATTCTCATCTCTCCTGCCTGTTTTCAAAAGAGCCTGTAACTTCTCATTTCAATGCTTGAGTGTAGGAGCCACCCCATCTTATCTTTGTGGTACCCCATCTCTAACTCCTCTTGTTCATTCCCTGTGATATGTGCATTGTCACAAAGGCATTTAAGTTTAGTCCCTGATGAAGCAGAATTTCTGGCTGGAGTGTCAGGAATTCCTTCATGACTTTTCATGTATTCTCCTCTTGACTCACCCCAAGCTCTGGGCAGCTCTTGCTGACTTACATTTAGACTGGAAGGACTAAGAGGGACTGAGGTTCTCATCTCCCAACACCTTGAATTTAAAGCCCTCTTCACCAGCCTGGCAAGCCTATGGCTGGAGATACTTTTCCCCTTCCCTGACACATGGACCCCATCAGCCCTCAGTACATCCAGTGTCTCAAGGTGAGTCATGTGGTCCAAGAAGCTGAAACCCTGACTGGGGTACCAGCCTGTAACCATTTGTTGGTTTGCCAGACCTGACTGGCCCTTCCAAACACCTTTCTTCTGACTGTGAGGAGCAATGAAAATACTGCTTGTGCTCCAGAGTCCCTTACTGCTGCTTCTAGGGCTCTTGTAATCCTTGATGCTCCTCAGATTGCTTCTGGCTCCACCATGGGTGCCCACCGGCAACAACACAAGCAGCAGTTAGTTACCAATGGACTGTGCAAGGCTTGGTAGTCTCTAGACACTGGAGGGTATCCTCAAGAACATTGGATGTTTTGTTCTGTTTATATATATATATAGATATATATATAGATATATGTAGATATATATAGATATATATTGATATACATATACATATATATACAAGTTTTTATATTACCCTTTTTCTTTCATTCCTTTGTTCAACCCTCTAGCCAGAGCTTCTTGGAAAACATTTCCATGTCAACCAGTATTAGCAGGAATATGGGTTTTTGTTGCTGCTTAAATTATTTTTGTTATTTTTCTCTTTCTGCCTTTTAAAGGGCCTTAGCAACACAAACTGCACAACCTTGTGCATAGATATTTAACTCCCTATCTGAGTTTTTTTAGCACTTTTAGGTTAAAACATCCTTGCTAATTCCATGTAGATTTCTTCTACTATTATTAAAGCTTTTTTTCTTAAGTACTTTCCCATTTTTGGGATAAAAAGAAGACAGTTTTGTTACAGTGTGACATAGTTTGTATTAACAAAAACATGTCTGTAATAATACAATATTTTTTAATTCAGTGAATGTTTGATTAAATCAAAACTTACAAATATTTGTGTAGAATTTCTGGATTTTCAATTCTATCTCCTGCAGGAATGCATGCACAAGAGGCTTATGCTAGACTGGCAGTACTTGACGGTGCTGGAGAACAGTCCATTACCAAAGTCATGTATTGTTTGCAGAGAATTCTGGGTCTTAGCTATAGTCTGTAGTGATTGAATAATTTTCTCATTCCTCATCATTTCTCTGCCATGCTGCTGATGAAGTGACAGTTGCAGCAGAGAGCCTGTGCTGAAGGACAGATTATACAATTATCCAGAACTGCAGTTTCAACTTCTAGACCATCATCTTCCCTATCCTGCCTAGCACCAGCAGTTAATGATGAGTTGCAGGCTTGGAGTTGAAAATTCCATCTACAAGACAAATTTTCTGCTACTCAAAAATATATTCCATTACTTTCACCAAGCCAAAACACAGATAAAATGCAAGGTCTTTGGTTTGGCATTGCCCTGATCTCAGGGCACCAGGGAGCAGGGAACTGCAGATGACACATAGGAAGGAGAAAACAGGGTGGGATTTGAGATCCACGAAGCATCATGCTCTGCTCCCGCATGTTTCCTGCTGTTCCAGGTCTGGAGCCATTAGAGGTGTAACCAGGAAACAACCCTTCTGAGGGGTCTTCTTACTGAACAACTGAAAGACTAATGTGCATAAAGCACAATGGGAGTCATGGAAATCTTCCCCAGAGCTGTCAATGTGTAGCTTGCCTCTGCGCCAATAGCATGAAAAATGAACAGTGTGAATGCAATAGCACATAACCCCCCTATGAAGAAAGTGAATCACCTTTCCTACAGTCACTGAGTAGTTTAAAATGGGCACAAAGTGTTTCCATTGTGAGACGCAGTAGCAAGGAGTACTTTGTCTTTCCTTTCGAGTCTCCACCTTCTATGCTGGGGATGGGTACTTTCGTTCGTGAGATGGGTGATTCACAAGGAAATCATTCCAGTTGTGCAGAAACATCATTGCCAGCCCACTTCTCTGGCACTGTTTCGGCTTCTTCCCCTGTGACAATATTGTCAAGTTAAAGCAAACGTGTTCAGGAGCAGATGTGGGGGAAAAGAACACTAGGAAAAGTCAATACGCCTCTGCTTTAACTTGTCTGGACAAATCCCCAGCACAGTTGTAATTTTTTTCCTTTTGGTCATAAACAGAGTCTGCTAGAAGCTGCTGATTTAATTTTTTTCCCCTAATGTAATATTGAAAATGAAGGGGATTTTCAAGCTAGAAGGCAGTGTCAGTTCTCTGTTCCAAAGTGCAATAGAAGTTGATTATATCCCAGCCTAACATGGGCTTAGTCATTAATAATACCATAAACAGAGAACAATCGTTAACATTTAGGTATGAATTACTGAGGGAAATGCCCTCCTTATGTGATCTGATGTGCTTGAAATGGCTTTTTAGTAATGTGGCAGCACTCAAAAGCATGCAAAATAAGCACAGTGAAATTGAAACCTTGTCAAGTACTTCTCAAAAAAATCAGGAGTGCCAAAGTGTGCACCATATTTTGACAGGAAGATTCTTGTAAAATATTGTGGTAGTTGCTAGTAATTGCACTGAACTGCAGCACTCAGGATATTGCTGGACTGGTGACATGAACATATTAGTAAAATTTGAAGGCCCTGTAAATGACAACTATTTATTACATTTGAATTATAGTCAACAGCTCTGTCCAATTTGTTTAATGAGAATGGCTGTATATTTTACTCCAGTATACCTTTCTTTCCATGAGACCCTCTTTTTCAGTAAACAGCTGAGAGAAGAATCTACATGACTAGCAACTTTGTAGTTCCCCTACACTTTAAAACCACTTGAGTTAGGAGGGCTAAGATTTTCTGTAAGTCCGAGCTGATAACATATATTGTGTTAGACACTAAAAAATTGACATGGATCTTTCCAGCTCTTCAATTGCAAAGGCATCCTTTACTCAGTTTATGCAAACAGAAAAAATGGGTGGTTCTTTAACTCTTAGAGGCTCAGGCCTCTAAGCTTCCCAGGAATGTCATGAAATTTCGCAATCAGCTTAATTGAGACTATTGCAATGATAATGTAATTCCTCCATTTCACAGCACACACACAGGCAATCCACTGGAACACAACAAGAAAATTCTAGAAGTCATTCTTTTCAGAGTATTGAAATGCCTACAACTGCAGAAAAACCCCTCACCATTTGATTAACTAGTCCTCACCAGTTTCACCAAGAGTTATTTAAATGCATTTAAATTAATTAACTGAAATCAATGCATATAAGTAACAAACTTCCTCTTGAACACTGTGTAGTACATGATCTCTGGGGTCTATGCAAAAAGCCCTTTTTACTGCTGAAACCCACATCAGGACCACGATTTGGAAAAGAGACTGATGGCTTGGGGAGCTCTCTCTGTGACTGAGGGGAAAAAATTGCCTGGAAAACCAGTAGGTCATGAGGCTAAAAAAGGCAAGAAGACAGGGTAGCAGTGCTCCAGGCCACAGAGAAGACATTCTGAGGAAGAAGAAAACATAAAAGTTTCATTTCTCACCACAAAATTCTGCATTAAGATGTGTGCACACTGAATACATGAATGTCCCTTTCAAGGCAGCCCTAAAGCAGTTGTTTCTTTCTTAACACTATGAACAGGGGATACACTGCATGCTTTGCACCACAGCAGTGTGGCTTGTGGCATTGCTGAGGGTTGGCCTCAGTGTGAGGCAGCTTTTGTCTTCCTGATGTGACCAATGGGATTGAGCAGTCCTTGCACAGAAGCACAGGATGGGGAGCAGGGCAGAAAGACTGTGATGGATGAAGGAGTCACTCCTTCTCTATTGGCAATGTGTGACTGCTTGGTAGGAGAGTACAAATTCTCCAACCATTATAAAATCATAGACTGACTTGCAAAGGACCTTAAGAATCATCTAGTTCCAACCTTCCTGCCATGGGCAGAGACGTCTTCCCCTAAACGTGCTTGATCAAAGCCCCATCCAACCTGGCCTACTGCCTTTGGCAATTTCCTGATACTTACACATCAGGCTGCTGAGAAAGAGAAATTATTCATAACCACATTCTCCTGGTCAATAACATGGAGCAGCAATGGCTCTGTTAGCAAAAGTAATTTTCATCAAACAGAAGAGAAAAAGATAGTTGAGAACAGGTGATAACGCAACAAACTTGACCTAAAATGTAACTTACTAATAGATGCTCTGGATGAGACCAGATGGCAAAGACACAAAAGCAAGCCATGCAAAATTTTTCTCTGATGTGTTACGGTGGTTGTGCTGTAACAGAAGCTAACAAGAGTTACAAAACATGAGCCAGGGCACTTCTCCACTCAGAAATGCTAAAGACATGACACATCCTCAAACTTCTCAGAAGCATCAGTATCCTTTCACTTCGCAATTTCTATGTATCACACCAGCTTTATGGAAACCACACACTCATTAGTCCATGATGAAAATAGGGAAAAAGGTGAGTTTCTTCCTGAGTTGTGCATCTGCAGAATTGTCGCACTTGCTAGTGTCATAGCTCAGATGTGTTGCTATTTTCTTGCAGAGGTGGTTCTCTTCTACACAGCATCCCCGCCAAAGACCTTTTAATACAACCGGCCTCCTTGTTCTGGTGGTCATGGTCTTTGGCTTATTGTAATGTAAAAGATGGAAGGTCTGCTACAAGGAGCAAAAGGGATAAAGATCCCACAGGAAGTGGTTCATGATAACATTATGCTATTACTGGTCTCTTTGTCCTGCTGCTTTGCCTTACTATCCTTTCTATCTCTGACTTAGCCTCCCTTTTCCAAAAATTTTGAAGAGTCTTGCAAGAAGTAGTTAGGAAATCCCCATTCAGTACATGGGGAAGGTGGTTCACTAGGATCTGAAGTTATGACCACAGTGTAGCTGGGTGAAGGAGGCATTGATGTTGTAACAACACAGCCAGTACTCTTGCAAGTCCCAGTGTGCAAGTGATTCCCTAAAACCAGCTGCAGAAATAAGCACTTAAAACTTTTGCTGTCTCTTCCAGCCTGAGTTACTGACCTTCAGCTGTTCCTGACCTCCTGCTTTTCATCTGCTAGCTGGAAATGAGTCCTGTGCTGCTAGCAACTGCTTTGGAGAATAGTTAATGAACTTAAGGTTCAGTACAGGCATCTCACAGACCTATCTCTCTGCCCTGCTAATGAGGCTGCATACTGGAAAAGGACACTGCAGGGAGGAAAAGTAAAAAAGAAATGTGCTGTAAGAGGATCCACAGAAATTTCTGACTCTCTGACCTTCTCTGATGCCATGTTGGGAATAGTAAGCCAGAACCTGCTGACAAGCAGCTGGACTGTGGAGAGAGACCTGAGATTCTCCACAATGACTAAATTACAGAAGTGCCTCTCTACCTTTTCCTTGTTCTGTAACCCATGATACTGGTCTCAGGGTGGCATGAGGAACCATGGAATTAACTAGGTTGGAAAAGTCAGCCAACACTGGTCATCCAAAACAGGGAAGCTCTGACTGAATCTTGAAGAAGGATGAACAAATGTTCTTTCTTATACTCAGCATAGCAAAATGAGGCTTTCATTTGAGAGAGATGGTAAACTTTGGTATCAAGATCCATCCCTGGCAATGTAGAGAACACTCAGAACAAACCTCCAAGCTGCTCTTTTTCAGAAACAGTCTGCAGACTCATGTACACTGATGGAGTGACAGAACTCTAATTTCAGATGCACAATGTTACTGTGAGATGCAAAAAAGGAAACTTGGACTCCTGCCGCCTCACTCACTGCATAGAGAATTCTTTTCTCCACATTATGACTATTTTTCGTATATTCACATACATAAAAAATTAATATAATTTAACATTGTTAAGTACTGCAACAGGAATAAAAAGAGGAAATATTTTGCTTTCCAACTCATAACCTAGATTTCCTAGCAGTACTACTTCACCCATTTTATCAGAAATTAGATTGATTTTTCTGCAGAAATACATTTAGAAATGCATCTGACAGGGTGGAAATCATTTCTACTTCATACATTTATTTGTCATGTCTTTGCAGCTTTGCAACTTACCTTCCCTCACTAGTTATTCCTTCCAGAAGACAGGCTTTTATTACAAAACCTGAGAACATAGCAGATACTGCATCTCTTCAATAGTTGTGTTCAAGCCATAAAATTATTTTCACCCAAAATTAATAAGTGGTTAGTTAGAAAACTAAAGTTAAAAAGGTTTAAAAGCTGTAATGCTCACCATAGTATCTGAGCACAAGTTATTTCTAAGGACCTAGTCACATCATAGAGATCATCTACTTTGATATCACATTAGCGACTGAATTTTAGCAAATTTGAACTGAATTAATAGTATTAATACTATAAATGAATTATTTACAAATTTTCTCTTTAAGTCTGCAAATACAGGAAGGTCTGTCATATTGCTCAGTGAATTGTAACTCATTCTTTATGAATACTTGCACTTTTTTTCTTCTTCTGAATTACCCTAGCTCTGGATCCTAGCTTCTGCTTTGGTTTGCCACAGAAAAGAAAGGCTTGTAATCATTTCTGCTAGGTAATACTCTAGAGAATAACATAAAGTTGATTCTCTTCAACACATGAAATAGACCTGGCTTCTCAAGTAAACTCACAGTAAAGGGAATTTTGCTGACTTTGGGTGATTTCTGTAGCTCTTTTCTGCCTCCCTTCACATGTTCCTAATGTTTTTTGATGCCTAATGATGCAACAGTCTCCCTGCCCCTAGTTTGTTCCCCAATACATCTAATCCTAATTGTTTTAGGGTGCTTTTCTGGAGGTCCCAGTTCAATTAGACTTCTGCCTTGATTCATTAGCTCCCTTGCAGTGTGTTATAGGACACAAATCTCCATTTTGCAAATAAAGCTTATTTTACTGCACTTCTAGGATATTCAGCCTGTCATTTTTATGACTAAAAACCCCTGATGTTCAAATGAGGCAAACTAACAAGAACTTCAGACCTCTTAGTTTAATATGAATGAGGTACAGCTCAAGGTTTATTCTAACATAATCCAGAAAAAAACCCCTGATTCTTTAAACATTACGTGTAGATGGTTCTTCATGATGTCTCTTTTTATGGAGGCTTAGCAGGGTGATGTGGGAAAGTGCATGGTTGTGTTGGGGTAGTGGGGGAGAGAGCTCTTCATGAGCATCCATTCTCTTGCATGCACTTTTCCCTGGGTATCACTCACTGGGATTTAAAATGCTTTCAGTCCCTAAAGCCGTGGACTGGAATGTGTCATAGGCCCTTCAGCGGCACCTTTCAGCATGTGGATTCAGTGAGTTAATTTTGCTTTGAGAGAAATGCCCAGTTATACCAACACACCCTTTGATTCTTGTTCACACACCTGTTCTCCCTCACTCTGATTTTATTCTCTGATTTTACTCAAGACTTTTCTTCTGCTTCAGCAGCAGTCTATGTCCTTTACTTTCTCTTCTGGTTAAGAGAATAATTTAGGAGGCATTTTACCATAGAGTAGATGCCTGCTCAGCTCCAAATCACCTCTGAATTCTCTAGCAGGGTTAAAGGCTGCCAGGTGACATGGTGAGAGAGGGTCTGCGGGGATCTTCTGATGCTGAGTGGGCAGATGGTGAATTTGGTGTTGTCCACCAAATTAGTAAAGACAGCAATCTATGATGTCAGTGAGAAGCTTAAAATGTGTTTTCTCACTAACCTGGTAACCAGTGGAGAACAGGGCTGGAATGGCTCCCAGGCTTTCCAGTACCATTTATCTCTTAGTCTGCACATTTTTTCTTTAGCCTCCCCAGGGGTACTTGGAGTGCTGAATCTAGTCCCAAAGGGGTTCCTACAGAATTTTCCTCTTATAAATTATTCTCCAAGGCCCACAATCCACTCTCAAAAACGACAGACCACCAGTTGTGATAAAATAATCTTCACATATTTCTTAAATGCAATGAAAAACAAAGAAAAGGAAGCATGCTTATTAAACTTTTGAGTCATCACAGGTGGGGGCTGGTTTGCAAAAGCAATATCACACCTGAACTTAGTCTTTGCATTTGGGTTTGTACTTGATACTAATGTGCAGGCATCAATTCAAAGACAAGATAGACTGCCACCAAAGGACGGTCTGTGGCATGCAGCTTCTACAGTATATGAGTCTGTAATTTTATCACACACGGCTACACAAACAATAATCCAAGATGGGTTAGAAATGTTTTTGAATGCTGGATTAGTCTTTTCCTACATTTAGTCTTTTCCTAGTGCTCAGTCTTTTCCTAGCGCTTTGATTTGCCATGAGACTCAGTTTAAACAGGTAACCAACAGAAGAGTTCAAGGAGTGGAAAGGTAATGTTGCTAGTAGCTTCTAGGAACAGCTTGTCCATCAGGCTGTCCAGGATTTATCATCATCATCATCATCATCATCATCATCATAGACAAAGTTGCTATAGGCAGATGAGTGAGTTCTCTGCACATTCCTCAGACAGAGTGTCTGCTCCCAGCAATGGGGTACATGCAGAGATGTGTGAATCTGTTCCACTGGCTGTGGATATAACTCTGAGATTTACCTCAGCTTCAACAGACTCTTGTCTCTTCCCTGGCATGTACATCTTTGGTATATCCAATATGTGTCTGCACAACTCCTTGCACAATAGAACCACCAAGTTACTATTGTAAGTGATAAGTAGCCTAAACCAACTTCAACTGGATGCAGTGCAGCAGCAGGATTATGTTGTATTCTGTTGTGTGTGATAACTGCAAGAACCTTAGCTAGTTATCCTCCACAGTCATGCTCTTTGAAGGGGAGCTATTCCTGCTTTGCTATTTGCACATCATTACAGGTTCATTATCATCATGAACTCAGGAGAACAGAATATAAACAATACCTTAAGAGTAGGGAACATATTTTATTTGCAGTTTTTCCAAAGCAAAAATGGGATTGACAAGAGTGCAAATACTTTGCAACCAGTAAGTGATAAGACACAGCCTGCGCTCAAACTTAAACACACTTCATAGTAACTTATGAAGTGTTTCAACAGCATCATTAAATATATTGCATCATTGCTCACATCAATGTCCCCATAAGAGGAGTATTGACAAAAATTAAAGTGTAATGGGGTAGCAGCAGTGAAGTTCACGTTGTTGTTCAGAGAAATCCAAAATCAAAAAGAGTATAAACTAATTTTCCAGGGTAGAAGCTGAGTAACAACCTAGGAAGGCAGGAAATGTATTGTTTTTGATGTAATATTGGACAAGAAGATACAATCTCAAAAGGTCATTACTTCCTCAGAAACATGGCTGGATGGCCTTCTCATGTAAAGTCACCCTTCCCTATTAGCCTTCCTACCTTCCTTCCTCTGTATTTCTATCGTATCTGTTTTCCCAGCCACCCTTTGGAGCAATCATGTCTTGTTGCCATGTCCTTTCTACATCTTGAGAACAAAGTCCCTAAAATTTGATGGTTGCAGACCCAGTTAATGTGAAGTGCAAACAGCATCTTGTCTTGATACAAGAGTAACACCTCATCTCTCTTTATACCCAATACTAAGTAAAGGTACTGCAGCCATGTACTATGTTGGAATTAGTGAAACATTTCAAAACCACTGTGTAGACCATAAAATGTCTTTCTGTTTGCATTAGTACTTCCAAATGTTTCTAGGACCAAACCCCTGGACAGTCCACTATGGTCTCTTAAACATCACAGCATGCATCTTCCACAGCCTGCTGTTTCCCTGTACCGGAAACCTAACCTAGAGGAGAACAGGATGAGTCTCACAGCACGCGAAAATATCCATAAATCGCTCATCGCATTGTTGTCACTATGCAAATACTGCAATTACCTTCATCCTTGTCAGTGTAGCTATGTGGTAATGATTGGCAAAGGCTGACATTTTAACAGCTTCTTTGGTATTGTATCCTTACCTGCCTCTCAATTTTCTAAGAAACAGATGCACCTACAGAACTGATGTGTAGAACTAAATTAAGTCTTGGGGAGTGGTAAACAGCATTTGAAAAGTATTTACTTTTCCATGTTTTGCTGGCACATTTCACCACTACTGCTCTGATATCCCCTTTAAAAGAAAAGAGCACAGTGTGTGTGTACTGAATACCCTGCCATGCAACCTTCATTTTTCAAGTTCAGGCAAAGGGGAGAGACACACCTTTCTAGAAAAGCTCAAAGCATGACAAAGAGGTTCCAGTTTCCCTCATATCCACAAGTCTGAGCAAAGCTCTGTGAGTGTCTCTGACCTGACTGTTATGACATGCTTGCCTGCTTCTAAGTGTTTTAATTCCAAAGTTCAAGAGCTTATCCATGGTTCAGAGCCAAAATGGGGGAAAAGCACGGAAATAAAACACTGAATCTTCAACTTCAGGCTTAGTAATTAACAGAGGCTTCAGGAAGACTGGAACTGGGAGAAGGTAAATGAAACGTAGAATGGAAAAGAATATCCCCTTTGCAGAACGAAAACTAGGCCTGTTGGCAATTTTCTGAAATCAGCTTGGTGTCTTGTATAGAGGGCTAGAGCATGTCATTTTATGGCATATTTGTATGAAATATGGCAAAGTCCAAGGCAGAAAAGATAATTTTTTCCTGACACTGTTGTAAAGCAGTATCTATTTTTCAGTTACATCTTCAAAAAGGACACCGAGAGATACAGGAAAAGAATTTAAAGTAATGTCTGAGATACAGAAAATCTGCCTCTCAGGAAAGACTGAAAATAAGTTCCTTTAACTTTGCATACAAAGATAAGAGATGAATTAACATTAAATATTTCCTTAGTAGGAAGAATATTGGTAACAGTTTCTAGCCACCAAGGAATTGGGAATACCTACGTTCTTCTTAACTTGTGAATTTTTCCTTTTTTTCCATCTGAAGTACTTGCTCTTTCTCACCCATCACCCTTTCAGTTCTGTGACCCAGCTATATATGTGGCTAAAAGTTAGAACAATAAATGAATCTAGGTCTAGGACAGTACTGCAAAGGAAAATCTGAAGTGGTATAGTGTCTAGCCCTAAACAACTGTCAGCCAATTGAAAGAAAATTGAGATGCAGAAAAGGTGCTGAGAGCAGACTAAGCATGAAAAACTTCTTAAGTTACTAAGGGAAAAAATACAAAAGCCATGTAATAAGGTCTGAACCCAGACAGTGCTTTGATACAGAAAGCAGATTCAGAATGAAGTTTTATTTTCTAAATTGTAGTTATTTCTATTTTAATACTAAAGACAAATAACTCAAAGGAGGTTGTGGATTCTCTGTTCTTTAAAATCATTACCAAATAAGACCCCCTTCAACTGAATCAGAACTGGAGTTCAGACAGTGAAGAGGAATGTGATATTTGCTATGAATCAGGCTAGAGGATCCAGTGCTCTTTTCTGATGGAAATCTGAAACAGTTGAGTTTGTAGCTAATAATGTTACCAAGCTGACAATTGCCAGTGAAACCATAACAGTTTTGCTCTACATAGAGACCTAGTCCATAATATTTAGCTGATACATTGGCACTATTTATTGATTGGTTTTATTGGCAAGTTTATTGCATTAAATAAAATCTAAGTGTATAAATATATCATCCATTTATCTACTTACTGATTTATCTCTTTACATCTGTACATCATGATTCAGACAACCTTGTTTTTGCTGAAATGAAAGGCATACCTCATTCCCTTCAGGAACAGGATTAACATATTTTTGTAATCTGGCCAGAGCCATATCATAGCATGGCTATCTACTGGTTCTAATGCTGAAATTTATTTTTGTAGCTTAGGAGTATATTTCCCCTTGGAAATCTATCTCTTCACTTCTACCATACGTATCTGGAAGATTTTTTTATGGAAAGTGTGAGATGCCTCAACCAGTCTATGATACCTTTGCTGACAGCCACCTTTTCCCTTCTTCTGCAGGCAGTAGTATGGACCCAAAACCACATTCCTGTGATGAATTTGTGAGTCAGCCCTGATTTGCTATCCAGAAATGATGCTATTATGCTACAAAGCAATTTGTTAAAGCCCCTGATGACAAGACTTCCCTTGCGGTACAGTTCTGACCAACAGGCAACTCTGTCAGGAAACTTCATGGAGAAGAGGACCCTGGCGTGCAGACAGACCTTGCACTCAGAGTCACCTCTGATGATGAGAAACGTTATTGTTATAGGAATATATTCACTGGTCAAAATTGATATTGACATAAAAGTTAAGGACTGAATAGCCTTAAGAGAAAAAGATTATGAGAAGAAAAAAAACCCCTGAGGTGAGCAGATCCAGACTGCTCTTTTCCTGTCTTTGCCCAGGTGAATATCAACATGTCAGAGACTTCTGGCCATCAGAGCTTAATTCTGAGGAGCTGCTCTCCAGAAAGCAAAATATGTTAGTCCATCTTTCCAATGAAAATTTGAAGACTGCAAAATTGTTTGTAGGAGGTTACGAAAAGTGTCCTTCATCACTAACCCTTCCTTCTGCCATATGACACAGTGTGTGCTCACCTTGGTTACTTGCTGCCAGATGATGATACCTTTGATTCTGCAAACAGTGAATATGTCAGGAGATGAGTCACTCCACCACCCTGCCTGACCCTCTCCAGCCCGGGGGCATATGGAAACTGCCCACTGAGCTGATGAAACAAGTGATTTATGGAGTTCTAGGTCAAAATCATGTCTTGTTCATACCATCTGGTTGACACCAGATGTGTCAATGAAATGAGCCAACCCTTGGGCTTTTTGCACCTCTGAATATGGCACTAAGGGCTTTGGAGAGTAATCTCAGCAGTCTCAGGCAATGCATTACCCTGAAGTGTAATGAACCTTAATCCTTTTAACCTATTAGAAGAAAGGTATCCAGTATCTTGAAGGAGATGACCCTATCTTCACCTATGTGACTGACTCAGACACTGAAAAAAAGCATCTTTGAACTGGCTTTCCAAGTGTGGAAGTAGGATATAACATTTAGAATTTATGGACCCTTTTGCAAAATGGCTTCCAGATGGGAAGAATGGATATTTTTAAGCTATGTCCCTGAAATTTTACTGTGAAGGAGTTTACAGAAACATGATGTCACTCATGCTGCAGTCCTGCTACCAGCAGGAGATCTTTCCTTGCATCACGTCTGCAGCAGTGATGTACTCTAAATCTATGTGCTACAGAAGGCAGTCTATAAAGAATAGCATTTCCACTGCTATCCCAAGCACCTACAGTTTCAAAAGCTGTTGAATCTGGCAAGCACTGGAGCACTCCTGTTGAACCAAGGGGCAGTGCGGTAGGTTTGAGTGCAGAGGGAGAATTTTTTGTGGGATGAGTTGTGCAAGTGACTCCACTAGATTATATCTGTTTGTACAACCATGACAAAAGAATTTCACTGTCCCTGTATCCTAAAGTTAATGGGCAGTAGGTCAGTGGTATCATGATTGTTTCTTATTTTATGAGTCAGTCTGTTATACATAAGTTTACATTTCAGGTACTTTCTGCTAAGTTATTCCTGTCTTCACTCCTGTGCACAGAAAATAACAATGCGAACTGTTTGTACATATAGTCAGCAAGCAATAGAAAAGTCTCACAGTGAATTGTACTACAGATCAGACAAATTTTCAAATCTCTGCCTTTGAATTGGAGAGATGAATCTATCTTACAGCTGCTTTAGGCACTAAGACCTCCTGTTATTTTGGTGTTAAAGCTAAGCCAGTGCTTATATGTAAAATCAAGTAAACTTTTGCTTCACAGACTAAGAGACAGAAACAATTTCCTTGCAGGAACAGATCAATCCCTGAGCAATATTTAAATTATGCCTACAAGGTACCTGTGTAATGTATTGTTGTGTAACTAACCACTCAAATTCAAACCTTGTACTGTTAGTAAAATCATACTTTGCCATGCTCATGACAGGGGAAATCACCTTGACACAAGTTTCACTGTTTGGATGATGAAATGTATAGGAAGTAAGCATGTTACACTCAAAAGCGAAGTAAAAATTACTGTACTGTAACTGAATATAGAAAAACTACTGTCTTGCAATTTGAAGACTACTTACAGTACTATGACTATTTGTGTAATGTGAGACTTATGTATTGAAAGCTATTTGCATTTTTTATGAATGGCACTGACAGTGTGCTCAGCATTCAAGGAAAGTCTTGCATATTCCACGTGCCACACAATGTAAAGCAGCACAGGGTGAACCCAAACCTAGATTTCTACATGTGGAAATTATTCCAATATACTACCACATAACTCATTAGAGATGACTTATTCACATTGCATTGAGAGTATTGCTGTTGAGACAGCCTAAGGGGGCAACAGAGATTTTTGTAGTTCTGGTAGCCATTGGAGGAGATTTTGGAGATGCAGGCAGTGTTCTGCTAGTCCTGTTACATGCCAGGATCCTAAACAGAAGGATCTTGACTAGATCTATGACTATAAATTGCCTTTTCCAAATGTATGTCATTGTTTCTAGGTCCCACCCCAAATCTGGCACTACAGCTGAGAAGCACCTGCTGTATCTTGAGTACTTGTGGTTTCATAGAGCATTGCAAGTGCAGTTGCAGCTGCTGAAGCTGTGAACTACCATTCTCAGTAACAAATCACCTGTGGCTGGTCAGCTCCACATTATGCTGAGCTTTAAGCAAATATTAAGGTATCAGTAAAGGATGTATATATTTCACTGAGAATGCCAGGTTAATGAGCAGGTACAAAGAAGGTTCTAGAAGGAGAAAGAAGTAAAGAAAACATGACCCCACACAGTTTCTTCTGTTTTTTCTGGTCCTTCCAACAGAATCTTGCTGGGACACTTCCAGTACTCTCAAGACTAAATCATGTTCACTATTATTTCTTCTAGGTGTTCTTTAAACCATATTTGACTTGTTTGGGGGGTTTTTTTGGCTCAGATTCAAACTCTCTCAAAGTCCTTAAATAATTTATAAATTCGATAGCCAACTGGGATAGAAGCTTTTCTCACTTTTTCTAAAGACTGTCAACTGCACCTCAGATTTTGACACTGGTATTCTAAGGCACAGCTAGAGGGGGCATTCACATATCTAAACAGAATGGTGAACTCTCCAGAGAATGGAAAATCAAGGCCTATGGACAAGCTAGGCTGCAAAAGGCTGTGAGCTCATCATCAATTTTGCCCTGCAAAACGGCAGAGCAGAATCCTGACCCATATTTGAGCATTATGGATCAAAGTAACAATGTAATTTCACAAAAATAGTCCAAAGAAAAACAGATTCTCATCACTACTCGCTAGAAGATAAATATTACAATAGTTAAACAGTTGTGACTATAGGTTTGAGTAATACAATCATTGAACCTGGTTTGACGTGATGGGGAAATATTGCATTCGTTTTCACACACAGTAGATAGCTGAAAATGCCTCAGCCATTCCAGGAAAAGTCCATGAGACTTCATGAAAAGGCAATCTTACCAGCTTTTTCTCCATTTCGTATGATGAATTTCTATAACAAATTTGTGAAGCAGGAGACAGCATCTCAGTACCAAGAATGAATGTGGTCAGTTTTAAGATGATGATCTGCCAGGACTCTGAATTTTTGATGTAAGGAGTTTGCAAAGCCCTGTGACAACTTCTATGTCCTCTCCATGACTGCACAAGTGCTAGTCCTGTTCCTGGTGCAGCAGCTGAGCACTCAAGCTAATAATCTGCTTTCTGGTGGTCAAGGACATGTCTGATGCAAACATCTCTGAGAAGCCATCAACCAAAGTGCTCTGTCACTGAAGTCCAGTCTGAATGAAGACAGGAGTGTCACAAAGGAGAGATATTGTCTTCCAAAAAACCCTCCACCTCTCAGTCCCAGCTCCAAAAGAGATATACAAATTATGGGTAATGTATAATCCTGAATACTGAAAGAAACAGTTCTTCCACTTATCAAAAATCAGGGCATGAGACAAGCTCCAACTTATGCAGTGAACTCTGCATTAAACATTGCTAAATGTAAACACTCCCAAATGAAGAGATTAACAAAGTTAAATTACATTTAGAGCAACAATGTATTATCATTAGTCAGTCTGGATCTTGCCGCACCTTGTTAAAATGAATGAAAATGTCTGCAGGCCAGAAGCATGTTCTTTTCTTTTTTCCATTCAAGTGAGAACAATATTCCAAGTGATACTGCCTGTAACAACTGCCTTGCTACCATTTTCAACAAATTGTCCCATATTGAGTTTCAAGTGTGGATTGAATGTGTTCTTTCAAATCACCCAGAATTCAGTTCAGTGGGTGAATCCAACTCTGCAGATTTCCAGCAAGCATTATACTGCCAGCATTTCTTCTATGTGGCTCATACGTGTAGGTTTGCTGTTGCTGGAGGAACCATAGTACAATACCACAATTTATACCACCTACTCAATAACTTTGAGAGTAATTAACATTCAAGTGCTCATGTTTTTGCTGAACTTTCCATGAGCACTGGTGCATGGTACATTATGCAGCCCTAATACCATGATAATAGCTTCTGTACTGATTAAAATACAGCTTTACTGAGGAATATAAAAAAAAAAAAAACCATAAAAATCAGTATCAGATGTGATATATAAATGCATAGCTAAATTACTACTTCTGGGAAAAAAAAGGACTTGCTGTTGTTTCTAAAGAAAGAACATGTCTTTATGATCACAGTTGTAGGGAAGTTTGGTTCTGATCCTAGATGCTCACTTCTAGCTCACACCTCCAATGTGAGTTCAGCTGTGAAATTTTCTTAATGAAAAAAGAAATATGCAGATAACAAAACTGAAAAACTAAACAAAAAAAATTCTCTGGAAAAGAATTTTCCAATGGAAAAAAATAGCAATGCATTGGTCAGTTTTGATCTTTCTGGCTATGCATATAGCAATAAACTAGACCAATAATACTTCAGCACTGTGATGATAATTTTTTTAAGGCATACTTTTGGACCCTGCAGGAGAAATATTTTCTCATTCAACTAGTTCATCATCCAGTATCTTGTTTACACAAAGAATAAGAATAGCATTTATAGACCTTTCAAAAAGAATAAAACTGAAGAATTTGGTTATCTGAATTTTCACATCATCTCCCTAAAAATATTATTGAATAAATAATATATATTGGTAATCAGTATACTGGTCTTGAGGAGCAAAAATAGGAGAGAAAACACAGTAATAACTCCAGACTTATCTGATACGAGGAAATCTATTTTTGGATTTTATTTTGAGTGAGAAAGAGATCTTTTCTTATTTGGGTAATTGGAAATTTTGATTTATCTCTGCAGATGCTGTGTTTTGTTTTTATGGAGTAGGAACAATAACTTGAGGTGTTTGTTGAAAATTCCAAAAGTTGAAGAAAATTCAGTAACTAGAATAAAGGGCTTTAATAGATACAACACATTTCTCCTATTATTTAAAAGAAAAATAAAATTTGGACTAAATTAAAGTATTAATTTAAAATTAAATTATATTCATAAGTTAAACTAACATTTAGTTACCCACTAAAGTTCTGAATTAAGTGTAATACAGCATTCAAATCTTCTTATGATAAATATTAATACACACTTTCAGTCTGGCACTTCTAATAATTAATATGGGAAGGAGGGAGACAAAATGAAACTTTTTGCAGCAATCTGAAAAAATAATCTCTAATTACCTTGAAGGAGAGGAAGGAGACAACATAACAAGCCAACACCTAATCTGCTTTTGATTTTGTGTTCAGCTACTGAGGCAGAGTTTCAGCAGAACCAGCTGGTGGTCAGCAATAACATGGGACTTTTCCATATATTTGTGTTGGATCCAGAATAATGAAAGGCCATTCTGACAATATTTGTTGCCCTTAGGATTCTTTTTCTTAAAGGAGAAAGTCAATATATACAAAATCAGTGTCTCATATGTCCAAAAAAAATCTCGAAAGGAGTAAACATCCTTTATACATTTTTTTTTTCTGTATAGCAGCTCCAGGCTGTAGGTAGCATAGCATTACAAACATAGATAGATCGATAGATGGATAGATAGATAGATAGATAGATAGATAGATAGATAGATAGATAGATGATAGATAGCTATGTGAAAGGCAAATAAAGGCATGTAAATGTACCTCTATTTATTCTTCTGGTTGGACAGAAAATGTAATCTTGAAGCAAACCTCTGCATTAAATGACTTGTATGATAGGGCCTTTGGCAGCTTAGCTGAGTTATGGAGGACCTAAAAATACCTGCATGTTTTTCTTCATTTATTCTACATATCTGAAGCCACTAATGAAACAATCAAGCAAAGAGCAGGCATTTTTGCTCAGCAAGTGTTTATGCACAAAAAGGTTTTTTGTGGGTTTTTTCCTCCATTTTTCCTCCTCCCCACAGAGAAACCTGCAGAAGGCAGCACTACGTGTAAAAAAAATAATGAAGAACTTGCTTTGTGGACAGTGGTAGTTCTGCTTCCTTCTTTAACTTTTTAAATAGATTAGATTTCGTACTTGTCTGGTGCTCAAGAGGATTTCTTTCTGCCTAGGAGTTTCCCGAATGGGAGAGTGCCAATGACATCACTGGGAACCACCTTTTCATCAGTTCCATGATTTGTGCATGGGAGGGCACTCGCCCACTCTGACAGCGAAGGGCTGTGAAGGAGGAGGGGGAAGGAGGGTTTTGAAGAAGACCCTTCTCCTTTTACAAGCTCCTTTGTCTGGGGATGGAGGTATTAAAGCAGAGATCCGAAGTGTGACATCCCTAGCAACATACGCTCAGAATCCCGACTACCAGCTCCCCCCTCTAATTATGTTCTCTAGTCTCCAGGACTGGTGCTGAATACGAGAGTGAGCGTTGCCGAGGGAACAGGGGGGAAAAGCACTCCTTTCCTTCCACAATTACACTGTAAGCCAAGCGGTCAGCTTTGCTCCCTTCTAAAGTGATGTATCTGACAAGATTCAGCTATGCCTTTCTTGTAAAGAGAAATAAATTCCCAGCATGCCTACACTTCATCAAAACACAAATAAATGCCTGGGCAGACTAATTTTCCAGACAATCATTTGTGCATACAACCATCCAGGGAGTGAGAGGAATAGCCACTGCTGAATAGCCAGTGTCCTTCCCAGTGCCCTGGGAGTACAGGGTTACACAGAAGACTGGAAAGTGTCCTCACTCATCCCGTAGGCTACCTGGCTGTCAGACAACAGGGTCTTCACATCCATCTCAGCAGGAGAGTTGGGAATGGGTGT
This sequence comes from Certhia americana, assembly GCA_018697195.1. Lineage (NCBI taxonomy): Eukaryota > Metazoa > Chordata > Aves > Passeriformes > Certhiidae > Certhia > Certhia americana. Next base: position 43,629,295 of record CM031878.1, on the reverse strand, counting down.
AAGAAAGAATCTGCCCTGTGACACTGCTCCAGTTTTTATCATTTACCCTAAGGAATCAGTGCGCCACTTTTACAAACAGGTATCTGGAACACAGAGAGGCACCATGCTCTCAGAGTCCCTTCAGAGTGGAAATAACACAGCTGCATGATATCTCTGCCAAAAATCTTGTGGTAAAGCATGGCACAGCCCAAATCAACCCTCTGAGCCTATGTCAGCACCCTGAGCAGTCCCAAATTCTATGCGTTCAGAGGATGTATTTACCTATGTGCTGCCTGCTCAGATAAGCTCACTAGAAGACTCCTACCCCTATTAATCTCTGTGGTGGAAGCTACATTCTTGTTAAGAGACATCTATAAGGACTTATTTCCAAATATACCTCAGGTGCAGATATCACCTAAATTGCATATAATTTAAATAGAAAATATATATGATGTGGGATATATGCTTGGTACCATACTCTTACAATCAGCCAAGGCAGAGGAGCTGATTAGTGTCTCAAGATAATAACCTCTATATTGTCTACTATTTCAAAACCCTCATTTATTGGTGACCTGAATTTCTACATGATGTGTTATTCAATGATCTTTATTTTAAGATAAAGGCAGAAGAAGCTGATATGTGAGAATGAAGTGATCTACGCCTGTCCCTTCAATCCACAGAAGAGACAAAGTCAGAAGCAAACCCAGGAAAACTAGAGTTATGGCATGCTTGGAAGCTGCAAGAGGGCCATAGTAGAGCCACAATCTTGCACTCGCTGTTAATCATTGAATCGCAAAATACTGAATTCAATAAGACTTTTTACATGTTTGAGCTAAGGAAATGTATTTTCTTGGCAAAATCTAATATGGACTTCTGTTGATTCAAAGCTTGTCTTTATTTTAAAGCTTTTGGCTGCAAAAAATTATCTATTGGAAGGTGAATATACTAGTTTTTTCAGATCTACACTATAATTACAATATGTGATGCCATCTTTCAAAACTTTCAACTAAAATATTTACTCCTTAAGAGATAAAAATATTTCTATGGAAATGCATTCAAATTCATAAGCTGAAAAGAAAGCCTGTTTTCACAGAAGAGTCTCTTGATGCAGAACATAGAGGAAAGCTATATGCTACTATTAGTACATTCAGTGACTAATTCATGACCATCAATCACTCTTTTTTATTTCTTTCAAAAGTGCAAACTGTGCATGTTCTCTTGATAACATATTGCTATATCATGTGTCTCACCTAAATTGTGAATGCTGTTACAGTCACTGCAGTTCTAATAAATAACAATATCTATGAAGTTTTCATTTGCACATGCACACACAGTGACACGCAAATACATACACCTATCTATATATACACCTATCTATCGGGAAAGAGCAGAAGAAGAAGCAATCACAGCATATTTTTTGTCTCATCTTCTTGTGATTTCCTCTAAAACTGATTCAGGTCAAATGGCTTGAGAAACAGTAAACATACACTGAAATTGCTGCACTTCTCACTGAATCTTGATGAAAAGCAAGGAAGTGACTGTGGCAAGAAGTACTCTGAGTTTTCTCAGGCTTTTCTGCAAATTACTTACATACAGGCTCAATTATTGCTAAAAAGAATGGAAGTCCCTAAGTGAAATGTGAGGCTAAGACACACAAAATTTTTTGGACTCTGTATTGCAACTCCAAAGAGTTTTGGAAGCCTGATCCCAGAAACAGGAGTCACAATCGCAAGTTCAGAGATTTTATACCCAGCAAACAGGCTACAGCCAATGTAGGTATTAACCTGGGACAGAGAAAATGCATCAGCTGCTTATAGTTACTTCTTCAGCCACTACATCTTGGCATAGAACCACCACGAAACTATAGGTGATCCTCTTGGGCTTGGATGTGTAAAAGTGGAGTGGGAAAGACTTTTCACTGTAGCAGTAGAAGTAGTTACCTGAGGTGTTCCACATCCATTCAAAGACACTATCCATTACACTTACATAAGCATATTGATAAGAGGAAAATGTGAAAAATATTAATTCACAGCTAATTTTCTGTGTTGTCTCCTCAAATCAGTGGCATTCAGTCTTCATTCTACCAATGCAGACATGCATAGAGATAACTTCTGCAGTTGACTTTGACACAAATAATAATGGAAATTGCCCCACTAATCTTCCTCAGGCCACTAAAGACTTGTGAGTGAATTTAGCAGGTGCGTTCTTTAAATGGAGGGCAAGGGAATCAGGCACTTTGTGGGAAATTTGGGGAGAGATCTTATTTTTCTCAATTTTCTACTGATTAATTTATTTCTTTTTTAAAATCTCTCCATGAAGAGCTGTCCAGATACTTTTATCTAGAAGATAATCAAACTCCAGCAAGCAGAGACCTTGAACCCGTCTTACAGGATCTGTTTCCATCTCATTACTAATGAGATCTCCCTCCATAAGACAATTGCTGTGGCCATTCTTCAGGCAAGTGAATTTACTTTACACAAAACTACTTTCCTGAAGCAGCAACAAAACCCCAATATCTTATGCCTACAGCAGTGTAAAGTATCTAGGGCCAACAGCCTCATTTTCCCTGTGAAATGTCCTGCTGAAATGACAGTTTCAAATGTTTCTTAGATCTTACCACCAAATAGCCTCTACCAGCACATATGTTTGAACCAAACCTTGTCCAGCCTAAGGGCAATCTTTAGCTGAAACTCACTCAATAGCTTATAAACTTTTGTGCTCTTTTACAAAGGTGCTTGAATACATTGGCAAAGATGGTTGTGTTCTAGTTTTCTACCTGTAGGAAGAAACATTTGCATTTCATTTTGCATTTATAGGGAAGACAGAAGTACTTTTGAATTGCAAAAAACGACCAGCTTAAAAATATTAAAATTAATTTCACTCTTTCCCATGCAAATTTTTATGCCAAACCAAAATTTAAATATCTATGACATTTTTCTGAGCGGAACTGGTCACCTCCATCCGCACACCTAATTTTTTAAAAAAAAATTTTAAAATAATAAGTACAAACCTATAACTTGGAAAAAAACTACTTTGAAATAATTAAAAATATTTTTTAAAAAGAGAAGAAAAATAATTTCCTCCAAAGGATTGTATTTTGATTAAAATGTGTATTCTTGTGCAGTAATTTTAAGATGAGAAAACTGCAAGCAGTTCTAAGTCTTCAACGCACCGAGCAAAGCACATGCCATAATTCAGGCTTACAAATTTATCAATATTCATATTGTGCCTCAGTAATTCTGTTTAGTTTTTGATCTCTGATTAGGAGCTATAATAATTTTTTTTTATACTATTCATACATATCATGACTAAGAGCCAAAGGCTGGAAAGGAATCAGAATTTTTGTAGGACATTCTTCACATGTAGTTGGAAAAGACATACTGAATTACTGTACGGGAAAACCAATTCTTTCTTAGATGAAGAAGACAATTTACTGTACATGCCCAGCTGCAATCTCCAAAAGGTAAAAGGTAAAAGAGTATCCACTGTACTTCCAAGGAAACTCATATTGCTTCTCAAAATGCTCTAAAAATATGTGTGAATCAAAGAAATTGCACACCAACTGTCACACTGCAACTGTGAAAATACTTTTTTCTGAAGCAGCACACCAGCAGAATTCTGTAATAGGAAAAGAAAGAGGATGCAACATAATAACAGCAATAATTAAAAAACTCAACCAACTGAAAAAAAAAAAAAAAAAAAAAAAGAAAAAGCACCAAAAACCCCCTCCAGTGAATATTTCAGTTCTACTTTGGTAATTATATTACTCTCAAAATAATAGTTAATGTAAATGTAGTCATAACAAGTTAGAGTTTATAATACGTTCAGGGCCACATTGTGCTTCTGTTTACAATACTGTGTTTGCACTTTGACAACTGAAGAAAGAATTTGCCACAATATACAAATCCTTTCAGTTATTCTAGCAAAAAATTCCTGTGTATCTTTTAATTTGTAATGATAATCTCTGATGATTATTAATGATAAAAGTGACCTCTTGCTTTCTGGAAAGAGTTTTTGAGACCAGATTAAATGTTAAGACCTTTGAAACTTTCCATCAGAGTGCAAAGAGTTATCTCCTAATTTGCTCTAAGTTCCAGTTGGCAACTGAAGAAGTAATTGGAATAACAAACAGAAAAAAGCCCCACAAACAAACAAACGAACAAAAAATACACAAAAATCCCAACCCAAAAAACCAAAACAAATCAACCAACCAACAATAACAAAAAAGAGCAATTAGCTAATTTGTGTGCTTTCTGCTTAACAGAAAAGACCTCACAGTACATATCCCTGGAAACATAAAAAGCTTCTGTGCTGTTGCAAATGAGCACGTCAAATGCATAAAATGCAGAAGTAGGTCCAAAACATTTGTACATTAATGAGGATGAAGAAGAGCACCCACATCACAAAACCTCACTTTTCTCTTTTTATTTAAGTCAAATATTATAAACACTGCATTATTCCTGCTCTGCGGTCCTGCAGAAAGCTGACTATGAATAGAAAACACTGCTTCTAGCAGTCAAATGTAAAACTGTGAATGATAAGAATGAGTTAACAAGAATAGCAATAAGGCATGGAATTATTTGGGCAGTAATTACTTCTTGCAATTAGACATGTTGTCCACATAATGTCAAATTTAAAAAAGCCTTATGTTGCCAAACAGGACTAATGGAACATTAATTTGGACACCTGCTCTGACCAGACTCAAGGGTCTACATATTTATTTTCTAACTGTTGATTTATTTTTGCTCTAAAAGAAAGACTGTGGCAAATGCATGTTTACACAGGAACTTGTGCTCTCTATTTTCAGCTGTTAACCTTAAAATCCCATAGATTTCATGTTTCCTGTTTATAAGGGTGAAACATAGCACTGGCTTTATTTTTCTCAAATTTGCCAAAATATAATTAAAAAGCACTTGATAAAAAACGTATCCAAGGGATAAATATTTGACAGTAGATGATTTATAAGCACACAATATGAGCTTCCCTCATCCAAAGATCCAAAGAACCTGGTATTCTATCATGTACAGATAGTTTAAGAGAATACATTAATTAAAAAGGCAAGTATAGAGTGATTCTTTTCTGTAATGTCTTCCAGCTGCCATTTTGAACAGTAAGTAGTAGTCCTGACTTCTATATATTCATGCTTTTCTGACTATCTTGTGGTGAACAAATTAGGTCTATGATGTCATTATAGTGAGGTTTGTGAAAGAAGATTAAGTCTTCTACCAGGCCAAATAATACTGCTGGGAAAAAAAACTCAAACAAAAAAAAAAACAGACATGATTTTTAGCCCGTGATCCGTTTTTCCCCCAAGTATAAAATAGAGATAGCATTTTAAAAAGTTGAGAACAGTAATTTTGGTTTTTACTGGACATGCTAACTAATCAGACCATCTAAGACATAAAAAAGTACTTGGCTCTCATGTGGCAGAAGAAGGATTTTAGCAGTAGGAGAGGTGATGAGATGATTATGTTTAATGGTAAAGAAAAATAATAATGTGCAATATAATAAATACCTCTTCAGAGTCTATGACTTCATTGTTTGACAGTTAGGGACTTAAATTTCTTGGCTTGTCCTTTGAAAGTGTTTAGTGAACACGTTCATTTGAGGATCCAAACCATAAGTTTACAAATAGGGTAACTGCTTTGTAAAAAACCACAGTTCTGAGAAGAGGCAGTTTTTGCCTTTGCTGATTGTCTCCAAGCTCTGCCTGGCAAGTGGTGGTTAGTAAGCTGAAAATCTGCACAAGGTGGTTTTGGAACACTGGATACTAACACCTAATTTTGCAAACATACGATAAAGGGACACTAACAGTCTGCTGTGTGGTATCATGGCTCTGGCAATGTGCTGTCTGAAGAGTGCTTTTCCATCTAGTTATTGAATACATCAAAGCTCTGCCACAACTCCCAACTTTCCTTTCCTTTTTCTTGCAGTACTCTATATTTTCTCAGGTCCATGACAAAAATGTCTCACAGAATGTGAAATCCAGATATTGCATGCCTCAAAACAGTGACTGAATTCTTTAGGAGTCTGAGCCACATCCTGTGGTGACCACCTCTGGGCAGGAGGTTGGATCAGATTTCTCCATCTGCTCCTCCCAAGGGAAGCTGTGAGCCTCTAACTCTTGTGAACTTGACTCAGGACACACTGGACAAACCCAATCCTTTGCTTGATAGAAAATCATAGAAGTATTGAATCATTAAGGCTGGAAAAGACTTCCACATTCATAGAGTCCAGCCTTTACCAAACACCACCTTACCAACTAAACCATAACACTAAGTGCCACATCCAGTTATTTTTCAAACACTTCCTGGGACGGTGACTCCACCACTTTCCTGTGTTCCAATATTTAACCCTTTCTGTAAAGAAATTCTTCCTGTTGTCCTTCCTGAGTGTCCCATGGTACAACCTGTGGCCCGCCCTTTCAGAGTGCTGCTTACCTGTCACTGAGTACTCACTGACCCACGTTCAACCACTTTGGCCTTCAAAGCTATTGTTTGGTATTTGCTGCTACCACCAAGACCTGCACCTGTAGCAGCTCCACCCAGACCCAGCTCCCAGGCTTTGAGGTGTATCACAGCAGCCCTCCTGCTAGTCACAGCCAAGCCTCATTGGGACAAAAGGGTGTTTACTCATCATTATGGTCTTTTCTGGTATTGTCAGTACTCTACCTGCAGACATTTGGCTGTGGAAAAGGAATTCTACTCCATAGAATGGTCTGTCTTAGACTGGAAATTTTCTTAATTCTTGGTATTTACTAAAGTAAAAATCCACTCATGCAAATAAGCAATGACATGCTATGGGTAGTTCACTCATGTCTACCACAACAGGGGTAGTTTAAAAGATTTTTTATGTTTTTTCTCCAAAAACAGCCTGTCATGTAAGTTGAGCATTAAAACTTCAGAATTTATAACTGCAAATACTTTCATCATATGAGAGGTACTATTGCTGGGCACTTTAACCAGAAGTAATATGAATTATTTACTTTTTTTTTTCAGATCATTGAGATTCATCTCAAGTTAGTTTTGAAAAACTCACTCTAATGTTTGAAACCCTAAAATTTTATATACAGGGCCATAAAAAATCTCCAAAACAAACTGAAACAAACATTTGTCAATGCAAGAGCCCCATTCAAAGTTTCAATTAATGTCATTAGTACAAAATGCAATACTGACCTGAAGGATCAGTTTTAGAAAATACTTCATTCAGCAGAGCCAGCACTTCTAAGTGCCAACAATACACAAAGCATACTTCACTTGCCTTTCATGTCCATGTTGGATTTTATTAAATAGTGTCTATAACATAGAATATTGTGTTAGAGACATTAATATCAACAGCCTGCAATTGTTTCTTGTGGTAGACATCTACGTGTATTGCAAGGAGTTGCTTTTTCTTCTAAATCTAGTTATTGTTTTCTACATTTCCCCAAAAAAGACATGACAACCTCTGGTTCAGCTCTTGCTAGTAACTGCTCTGTAAGCTCCTAAATGGTTTTTATCTCCTCAAAGGCTAGTCCAAATGTTCTTAATTCTTGCAGATTTGGTGCAAGGTTTTCACAATTACAATTACAATTTTTCCTATTGACTTTCAAAATATCTGATGCTATCATCCTGATCGACATTGGGAAACTGACATTAATGAGCAATGAGTTCTGTAAGTTCTACATTATAGCTGTAAATGAATTAACTGTAAAAACTGTAAGGAGCTGGCTCAGCAAAATCCTTCTATCCTAATGACACAACCCCAAGCTTTTGCTGACTGCACTATCACACGCACAGACCTGATCTGTTTGATTTGCACGTGAATGCTGACATTTTTTAAGAATTACAGCATTTATAGGCAGTGCCTATGATAATTACTAACTGAATAACTCCCTGTCTCGTTGTGCTCCTTATCTTCCATTAAATCCATCTTTTTAGTTTCTCTTTCCCATGTATGTGTACTATAGGGTCTCCGTCCATGTGACCAAGGCCCAAAGAAGTGACCAGACTATGGAGGAAGATTGCACATTTTGATGGGAATTATTTCCTCAGCCTTGGTTTGCAAAAATCTTACATACCATGCTGAATTTCCCCTGAGCTCTGCCTCAACTGAATATTCATGGCAGAAGCCAGCTCAAGTGTCCATATTACACAGCTGGCCTTTGGTTACTTATGGCTGCCATGGAATTACATATCTGGGACAAAGTTGTCTAACAAGATACCTCCAGTGAATATCCACTCACATCTCTGTCCAAAGGCAAATGCCTTCTTTTCTCCTCTGTTGGCTGAATACAATCAGGTGAGCTCTCTGTGAGTGAAAGATAATGGCTTTCACTGACATTTGAATTGAATCTATTGCAGTTGGCCACTCAAACATGACCAGAACTTGATATTTTGTGGGTTTTTTGTGAGGGGCTGTAATGTTAGTTTTCATATTCCTCCTGATCTGGAAGGTAAACCATGCTAAAGAAAAACAAAGTCTATGATACATGTATGACTAGACATGGTGGCACAACATGAATATTTTTAAATTTTTTTTTTCCTTTTTAAATCAAGAAGTCTGCCAGCAACTAGATCCCTATTTACATCAGGCTGCAGCATTTTCAGCCATATAATGATGCATAAATTATGCATGCTTGAACTAGAAATGTTTTTCAGAGAAGGACTAGAGCAACAACTAGATCTTGAAAGATCCATTTTGAAGAATGCTATTGCCCTCATGAAGTGCACAGGATAAAGAGGTGATAAAAAACAGGATATATTTTTGTATGATGTAAGGACAGGTTTGTGAGAGAAAAATCAGCTTAAGACTATGGGTTTCACACTGTGGGTCTTGCCACAGATCCCAGCATTATTGGACAAAACATTGACTAGATCAAATTTGCAGATACACTCTATCTCTCTCTTGCAAACACAAAACCTGTGTCTGTGTGATATCCATAAGAACTTTAAAACATTTCTGCCAGAGTATTAGTAAGACTGGGTAATTGAATCTCAGAAGGCAGGAAACCTTTACTTTACTTTTAGAAACCTCGTTCTGCTTTGTACAGGAAGACTGCTTCAATTAGCTTTTTTTCTGGTAGCATTTTTGTAAAACTTGGTTTTCAAAGAGTAAAGCACAAATGCTTAAGTATAAACATGGACATGATTGCTAGGATTTTCAGTGTGGTATCGTACACACACAATTAAACATATACTCCAAATATCTAAATAGCTCCTATTCTGACCAAGAAACCACAGTGGGCTCTGTGTACCCCTTCAGAGTCTTCTGGGAATCTTTTGTGAGTATGGGTTTCCTGTTGTCTACCGTTCTCAGTTGCAGCTCTGGACAGATTGAGTGCTCCCTGCCCCAGAGGACCACCAACAGAACCATCTGTCCTGTCTTAGCAAGGACCTTGGGGAGACCAGGAACCATAGTTTCTAGTGAGTCACATACTGGCACCCATGCTAATTAGAATCAACTCATTGATACAGACAATTTCTTCCACCTGAGACCATGAGGTACAAGATCTATTTCTGATGGTACTGTGACAATTTCTACAACAAGGCACTGTAAATGTCTTAAAATTATTGTAACCATTGCAAGTTATTCCCCAACAATGTGCTGGTTAGCTGCAGTTGAACTTCAGTCTCCCTTTGTGACAGTCTTTACTTTTGGCACAGACATGCCTCAGTCTTCCTTTGATCAGACATGCCTTCTTTTTGGGGATGCTTTCTCTGTACAAAAAAATTGGGTGGTCACAGGGAGGGAGCTGCTGAAACTTCTCATTGCTGTCATGGTAGGAATTTCTTCTGCCACCACACAGCCTACAGCATGGAATTTGTGACTTACTTCCCTAAAGCTGAGAAATCTAAGCCAGTGAACAAATGCAAGCAAGAGGGGTGCATCTGAGCATGACCAGGCGAGCACCAGCAGTGTGATCAGTGTGCCTCAGGTGGCTGCTTGCCCTTACACAGGCAGTGGGTAGTGAACTGGCAGTGAGTGAGTGATGAGCAGCCCATTTCCAAGGCAGTGGCCACAGAGCATTCAACACCCACCAGTGATCACCATATCATGCTCTTGGGAGCTGCTCTTAACAGCCAGTATTGCAACACTTGTGCAGCACCTGTTAATAGAAAGACAGCAAGTGTCAAAATGCACACCCTTCTTCTTACTTAGATGAAAACATGGTATAGGTCAGAATTAATTGCACTGATAAATACAAGATTTGACATAAAAATTCTGCTTTTGCCAGAATCCAACACTGAAAAACAATTCTTAAGGGATGAGTCCATCAGTACAATCATATTTACTCCCTCTAATTAGTGCAAGATCCAGGGTAAAAAAATGTCACACCTATAGGCATATTTTTAAAATCAATCACCAAAGTTGAGGAAAGTTATTTACCCTCAGCACTACTAAACAGGTTCTCTCTATTAAGGTAAATTGTACACCTTTTTTAACGTATAGAACTAGGGCCTTTTAATATTCAGTCACAACATGCCCTTATAGCAAGACTGAGGCCACAAATTATCAGGAGTAGGCCTTCGTAACAGTTATATGAGAAGGGCTTTAATTTTAGGTTTCCATAAAAACTGGGGTCTTCTAAGGTTGGGTTTATTTTGAGGGGTGGGAGCATGAGTGCTTATTTTCCTTACTGAGTAATTGAGGGATTTTTAAAGTCTCAGTTAAAATATCCAGAAATATTTCTGTCTAGTAGGTAGTTCTACAGACCCGAGAAGAGTCATGGATACTGTGGGAATCCCTTTAATTAGTAAGAGAATTGTTAAAAGATTCTTTCTTATTTTTTAATGACCATTATTTTTTAATGACCAATACACTATGTCAAATAACTGCAATGCAATGCTCTCTAAGCCAGGGAAAATCATCCTCTGAACTGAGAGGAAGCCTTTTGTCTTTTTAATTTTCCTTGCTTCCTGCATGGTGAACAAGGTAAATAATTAGCATTTGCTCCCAATAGTTAAAGTAAAAGCAGTCCAAAGTTTAGTGAATAACTTTCTTTGTTCCTTAAAAAATCTGAATAAAATGTTCAAACCTGGATACCTGAAGTTAGACTCCCAAGCCTATCTCTAGAGTATAAAGTCAAGTTTCTGTAACTTCTCTATGGGTGGATCCCTCCACTCAGCCATGCAGGATGTGATATACATAGAGACTGGCAGAGGTGAAGACCTGAGCAAATAGAGATGTGCCCTTCAGAAGCATGGTCAGGCACCCTCCCATATAATTAATGCGCAGAATATACACTGTGTAGAGTTACGAAAAGTCTCTCCCTTCGGAGGAGGAGAGTGCCCCAACCACATTTCCTATCCATTTTCCTTCTCAGTGTTCAACACCTAATCTACTTCACAATTATGCCCTGCATAAGGTAAGAGTCCTGGACAGCATTGCAGTAGTTCATTTTTAGTTGTTTACACATTTTGGCTGTTTTCTTATGGTTTGACCTGTCAAGTTCTCAATTGCAAGTTGGGATGCAAACCTTTACAGCACTAAAAGATCATTCCAGGTGTATTTTTAAATAGGCACTTATTAAAGTCTACTTTGTTTCAAAATTCTGCTTCATTTAGAGAAGTGGAAGATAATGACAGAGCTTCATTGATTCCTAGATTAGGTGGGTGGAGATTAGCCTAAATCAGGGTAAAGCAGTGGGATTACTCCAAACTAGAGAGGGTTCACAAAGGGAAAGCAGTCCCTCTCAGTGTTTGCACTGCCTTGTCCTGTTCCAATAATGCCTAGTTCCCATCAGAAATGAGATCCTATAAAGATGCTGATATATGTTTTTCACAAACTTTCAGTGGGACCCTGATTAAAGGATTCCCATGTCTCGCCAGAATTCATTGCGATAAATATTCTTCCTCTTTTCTCCATGGTGCTACTAGTTTACAGCCCCCACTGCAAGTGCAGGATTTTATTACCTTCACAGGTTAGAAACTAAGGGCTTAGTCAAAATTACACAAAGCTACTAATATAAGGCATTTATAGACACAAGCTTCTTCTTCAGGGATGCAAATTCCTTTTTTTCAATGAGTGTAAATTTCATCAAAATGTTAAGATGTCTACACCAAGACCAATGAAGCAGCAAGGGCACAGTTCCTGAGATGCTGGTCTTTGATGGGTTTCCTGTCACAAAGGGGCATGGTGTTAATATGCAGTCAAAGCCTTGAGGGGTTTTGTTGGATACTTGATGGTATCAACGTGCAGATTCTTGCTAGCTGTCACTATTGACCTGGTTTAGCCACTCTCATTCCTTAAGTATGTTGCCTTAGGCAAAAACAAAGAACATATGCAGCAAAATGGAAATCAGAAAATCCAGACACAGTATAAAATGAAAAAACCTGCCCAGACTAAGCAAAAGATGGGAACTTGTGATGGTCTGAGAAAGAAAATGGGGAGATTGTCCAATTTTATAATGCAAAGCAGGTCTAGGATAGTTATGATGCAAACTCCATCCTGAAGTGAAATAGACTGGAAGCTGAAGAACTTCTCCCACTTGTTGCATATAGGTAAAACCTTGTAAAAGACAGGCCTTATAAAATCAGGCCTTGCTATTTCAGCTATATTAACAGATAGACTGTTAAGTTCTCATGAGAAAGAATCATAAGAATGAGCATCAGTTTGAATCTACTCTTGTAGGAAGGCAGTTTGCATCTGTGAAAAGTAAGAAGTCTGTCTTGTGAGAATTCACAAAGGAAAAATGTAAATGCTTGTGTGAAGAGAGAGTCTTAGCCTATACACAAACAAGTACCTTCCAACCAAGGAACTGAGTGACAAGAAATTTACTAACCAATTAGAAGTAAACATGGTAATAGGCTGTAACATTAAAGTGGGGATTTTGGCCATTGAAACGGGGAAATGTTATGCCTGTCTTTATTTTTCACTATTGTTACACCCACTGATTTTTCACAAAGAAAATTATCACAAAGACAGACTTATTGGTTCACTTCAGCTGTTGCTGGATGAAGCCATAGCTGAGGCTGTTGCATCCTGCCAGACCAGAGGCAAACACCCACTTGGCCCAACAAAAATGTTTGCACTATGAACTGCTGTGTCTCTGGGATTTCCTGTAACTGCTAGAAGACCTTTAAATATCAAGAGACTTACAGACAGAATTTTCAGAGGTGCTCTTAATTCTGCAGCTGTGGAGCTGGACAGCAAATCTTCATAGCTTGGAATAGTCCATGGCATAAACCTGCACTGGAGTTTTGCTCTTATTTCAAAAATATGTTGCAATGCAGTAACGTGACTGCAAACTTGTATGCAGGGTCAAGAACTCTGAGAGGAACTGGTCATGAGAATAAAAAGATTCCTTATCACCTTTGTAACTCTGACCCCTGAGTAGAGAAAGCTAAAATGCTGTAGGATAAGTGATTTCCTTTTTTTTTTAATTACTCTTAAAATAACTCGGGTGCCTATTTTCTCTGGTTTGTTGTAAATGGTTGTGAGACTGTGGAAAAATGTCCTATCCTTGGCAAAGCAAGGAAACCACCTGCAGTTTTTCTTTAAGAAGCATTGCTCAGTGATCAGTGGGAGGGAGACAGAAAAAAAATTCAACAAAGTTCTCCTTAGGACTATCAGACCAGACTAGCAGGAAATAAAAAATAATTACACAAACTATATGGTGCTTTAAAATGTGTCCTTTTCCATGACATGACTTTCAATGTCATGGAAGAAGTGAGAAGATCTGAGAGCATGACATATTTTAGCGCCAGCATAATTACTTCCAAAAGTTGATTGCGCACTCTTAACTGCTCACAGCCCTCTCCAGACCCATCCATGTTAACATCCACTCTCAGTCACAATTATGTTCTTCTCTTTGTTTGCTATGGAAAATGGTTTTCATTTTCAGCCTTGTTGGGTCTGTTAAATCTAGATCGTTATCAATCTAATTCCCTGATGGGCCAATCTGTAATTAACTCTGGCTCCTGTTGCTGGATGGCATTTGCTTCATCAAGGAATGGTTCTCTTGGTAGTCGGTGTGAAGCAATGCTGCTTTCTTGCATGGGCCACTCCAGTCCAATTTCAGTTGAGCTTCCTGGGTTGTGTTGAAGAGGTTTATTCACTTGGGAACTGAAGCAGAAATTTGAGTAGGATAAAAAGGAATGTTATGCATTCAAACCACTTTCTGTGCATATGGTTGCGCAAAGATTTCTGAAAACAATCATGGAAAATACAACTTTGGGGCTGGGTTTACTGTTCTGAAAGAAACTGACATACGCTGAAACTTCTCCCATCCTTTTGAGAGTCCTTTTGATGATGAAAACTCCTTTCTGATCAAAAGGAACATGTCAATTTACTGTGAAGATGTCAAGACATAAAAGTCTTAAAATGAAGAGAATAAATACTGGGGGAAAAAATATTAGTTTTTCCTCATATGTGATTATTTGTACCACATTGTTCTCAATTTTTACAAAATGCTTCAGAAATACCAGGTTGTTCCAATTTCAATTTAGACTTCTAGAAAGAAACCTACACTGTTATATTCAAAGGTACAACTACCCATTTAATAATAATAATTCATAGACTAGACTAAACTAGGCTAGACGAGACTAGACTTGAATGTTTCCGTGGAAAGGGACCTACCATGGTCACTCAGGCCATATGCAGATGCTGTAATGGTAACAAAAAACAAGATCAAATAACTTAGTCAACTAAATAAATAATATTGACTCACTCAAGTTCTTATAAGAACTAAAGGTCTCTCAAATTGCCCTTCTGCAAAGTCAAAACTACATTTTAAAAAAGTTCACAGCTTTTCCTTGTACTAGAAAAGAGTTGTATGCTTTACATGTTACAGCTGTGAAGCATTGACAATGTATACCACACCTGGCATGATTTATAAGCCACCAAAGTTACTTGCTAAGACGGTTTATGTGACACAGGGATGTTTATCATAAGCTCACCCTATGAAGAAATAGAGATGGACTATGTCAGAACAGTATGCAAATGTGCTCATCAAGCACAGAATGCCTACTGCCATGAAAAACGTTGGAACACAGCCCTACATGCCCTGAAATTGCTCACTTCTGACCCAAACATAAAAAGTTCAAGACACCTAAGAACTACAAGCAGCGTACCACCTGTCCATGCTCCTTGCAGCTTCCCTGCTTTTCCATTTTCAGTAATACACAAATCCCTGAAGGAAGGTCCCAAGTCCCAGGGTACTTTACTACACCATTAAGCTTTCTTCCCCTTATTTTATTCTCTATCATGTTGCCATTCCGATTTATTTTCATGAAAACACTGGCTTTACAAAAACATAAACTAAGAGTGTTAATAAACAAGGGCTGAAAATCTAACTTCATCCAGACTTACTGAGAGAACCCAGATGTATTTGTTATAAACACATGCCTGGCCAGCTTCTTGATACAGGATTTAAGGGTTTAATGGACCAGTCAGGGAAACAAACATATATAAACAAACACATACAAACACCCACAGGAGAGAGCAGAGGTGTTTTTTGTGCTGTGTTTCTGCCTCAGATGCTGAGCTAGGATGTTGGCAGGGCACCTGCAGACCTGTGCATGCAACCTGAAATTTGGGAAAACACTTTGCAACAGTCTCAGACTGCTCTCTCTCTGTGTGTGTGTGTGTGTGTGTGTGTGTGTGTGTGTGTGTGTGTGTGTATTTGTGTGTGAGTCACTCCTGATCTACTACAGTGTAAGAGTGAGTAGACAGCAGAGCTATTTTGGTTTGTGCCCTCAACTGCACTGTGAGGACCAGCATAAAGGCAGACCCTGGGGCTGCAGGATGAGAGACACTATTCCCTTGGCTGCCTTGAGTCACCAAACTCATCTTGGAAGCATGTGCACAACTGATAATATCAACCCAGTCTGGTTTGGATACATGTTTCCAGATTCAATCTGGGTCATCTCTGCCTTTTCCTTTCATATGCAGTGACCTACTCTTGCCTGCTGTCAGAAGAAATTTCAAGTCAAGAACATTTTGTTTTGCTATACAGATCTTTACTGACATTTGCTTACTGAAGTTCAATTGTTACAAAAGAAAGAAAAGTGAAGAATCCTTTCTAAATTCTACACTAAGGAAGATTTTCCACACTCAGCAGCTGAAGGACAAATTTTCCAATGCATAAGCAGTGCAGGGTGCATACAGCCAACTCTACAGATCTTTTCATGCCATGTGGAATAGGGATGTCCCTATTGGTGAAATTTGAAGGGCAAGTATTTTGATGTCAGTTCTGTGGCAAGTATGCATGGGGAAGAATAACCCCAGAATGCACCAGTACAGGATGTAGGCTGAGATGCTGGAGAGTAACTCTGTGGAGTAGGACCTGGGGTCCTCGTAGACAACATTATGTCCATGAGCCAGTGGTGTGTCCATGTGGATGAGCTGGCCAGTGGGATCCTATGGTGCATTAGGAAGGCATTGCCAGCATGTTGAGGGAGGTGGTCCTGTCCCTCTGCTCAGCCCTGGTGAGGCACATCTGGAGTGGTGTGCCCAGTTCTGGGCTTCTCAGGACAAGAGAGACAAGGAGCTCCTGGATAATGACAGGACTGGAGCACTTCTCCAAGGAGGAAAGGCGGAGGGAGCTGGGCCTGTTCAGCCTGAGGAAGGGATGAATGAGAGGGTACCTCATCAATATCTACAAGTACCTGAAGCACCAAGCAATAGGACAATGGGAAAATGATGCACAGGAAGGTCCACCTGAAAATGGGTAAGAACTTTACTGTGCAGGTAACTGAGCAGGTTGCCAGAAGAGATTTTGGAGTCTGTCTCACTGGAGATGTGCAAGAACCATCTGGATTCCATCTTGTAGCATGGGGTCTAGAATGACCCTGCTTGAGCAGTGAGGTTGGAACAAATGGCCCCTGTGCTCCCTTTGAACCTGACCCATTTTGTGATTCTGTGATTTAGTGGCTGGGCAGTTCTGAGTTCCTCAGTGAGGTATGAGTGCAAAAATTCCACCGATCAGACCCACAGGCTATTATGGATATGCCAAAACCTCAAGGCCAGGAGATTCATTGAAACCTTGCAATGATTAGCCAACAGACTGTGACTAAATCTTTGCAGAACAAATTGTAAACAGTACAAGCAAATGGAACCTCATCATCAGCAAGCATGTGTTTGCAGTGTATTTTAATCATGGAATGTTCAGGTTTCCAAAGAATGGAAACTGAGGGCACAGCTATGTGGTCTGAATTTAGGAACAGATGCCAACTGATGCCTGCTGGGCACAAACATGCTGGTAACCTTCAGTATCATAGAGGGAAATGAAACCCAACACAAAACTCATTAGGAAGAAAACAAATGATTTATTTTTTGTAAGCATACAGAAACTGTATTAACTGGAAAGAGGACAAGAAATTTTGGGGTCCAATACCTTAGCTCATGCTAACAGACTGAAGACAAGATAGCAAAGGGGTAAACTTGACTTCCTCACTTACTCTAGTACCTCTAGATACAGTTCTATGTCACTCATGCTGGTAATAAGGTGTCAGAATATAGCACTCTCACTTTTCATCGAGGTCTCAACATTCTGCAAAGTTGTTTGCAACAAAAAAAAATCTTGGATTATCATGGCAGCTTGTTACTGCAGCTATGGGCTGACTTGTAGTCTGCTTCTCATCTCCAGAGTGTGTCCAAAAAAGGGCAATGAAGCTAGTGAAGGGGCTGGAGTACAAGTCATATAAGGAGTGTTAAGGGAGCTGGAGGTGGTCAGCCAAGAGAAAAGGAGTCTCAGGGGAGATCTTATTTTGCTCAACAGCTACTTGAAAGGAGATTGTAGTGAGGTAGTCTCTTCTCCCAGGTAACAGGGGACAGTAATAGCCTTAAGAAAGACTTAGAGAAAGAAATAGCCTCAAGTTGGACTTTTTTTGGTGACAGACACTAATGCGAAGAGAATGAAAGTCATCCTGTTGGGAAGACAGTCCTATGAAATGTCACAAAGCAAGGGGTTTGAGTCTTTTCTATGTGTTGACATGTTCCACTAATAATAGAATCAGAATGGTTTGGTCTGGCAGGGACCCCTAAGATCACAGAATGGTTCAGGTTGAAAGGGAACTTAAAGATCATCTCATGCCAATCCCTCTGCCATGGGTCAGATCACTAGACCAGGTTGCTCAGAGCCACTCCAACATGGCCTTGAGCACCTTCAGGGATGGGTTATCCCCTGATTATCTGGACAATCTGTTCCAGCGCCTCACCAGCCCCACAATAATGCCTACAATGAACTGAATTGTTCCTGCTATCCCACCAGTACTGTGGGCTAAACAATAAATGATGGGGTTTTGTGGTGTTGCATTTCACAGCTGAACTCTCCATGTGTACAAACCTTTCCCCACACTTGAGCCTCCCTAATACCATCCTCATTTTGACTTTTATGTCTAGTAAGGGTTGAGCTGAAATATCTGCCTTTTCCTGACCAAAGACAGAGGCAGTCTATTTCTTTTGCCATTGATCCATTGATTTATCTGAAAACTATCCCTGTAGTTTTGACTATTTTTTTCAGCCAGTTCTTGTAGTTGAAGAATGGAGGAATGACAAAAGAGAGATATCAGGGAAGCATGGCTGGATGTTGGGGCAGGTACTGGCCTCCTAGATTTGTGTGCTTTAAATGATTGTGTATTTATAGGACAAACATGCAGAGGTATTGAGCCAAGACTGAATTTGAAAGCATTGAACAAGTATAATTGGATAATACCAGATTTTGGAGACAACGGCTTAAACACTGTCTCTGGCAATTTTCAAGGCCAAGCAGGACAGAGCTCTGAGCAACCTGGTAGTGTAACTGTTGGACCTAGATTATCTTGCAGTTCCCTTCTAATCAGGTCATCCTATGGTTCTGTGATTTTGTAACTCTATGATTCTTTGATTCTATGTCCATTATTATGGACTGTCTGAGTTGACATATGAAAGGTCTGATATGTGAAATGACCTTTGATACCTTTTTGAAATGACTGTGATACCTTGCTCCGTCTCATATAAACCCCTTCATAATTCTTTACCTGTTAATCATGGGAGGAGGGAGAGCAGTGTTTTCTCCTGTTGTGATCCCTTGGGTCCGTTGATTTCTTCACTAAGGAGAAAGTCCATTAAACAATGTGTCCCAGCAGACCTGAATATATATTTTATTCACATTCCTAAAGATAGATCCTTAAAGCAAACCCACCTGTCAGTTTCCACAACTTGCTTCTTCACAAGATGCACAGGCATTGCAAGTTGCTTTTCAACTTGCTAATAAGCTTGGACACTGCTATTATGGCAGTACAGAACAGCTCAAATTCTATATCTTGATCACTGACCTCATGCTGGGCTGGGAGTTAAACCTATTCACTTGTTTCCTCAGCACTGTTATTTATGACAATGTTCAGGCTCCAAGCACTCCAAGCACAAGTTAGCTCAACATGATACTCCTGCAACTGGCATTAAAAATTCAGTTTTCCTGACTCACAGAGAATCAGTATGATCAGAATACATTACTCATGAGCAGCTGGACACCGGAAAGTCTAAACTCAGACAAAATGAGGATGGAGAAGTTCAAAAAAGGAAGCTAGATCAAATGATAGCTTGGATGTGACCTTCTGTCTTCTAAATCCTATATTTCATAGACACTAATCTCAGACATTTCTCAGTTAATTTTCTGTCTACTGCCTGTTGCCTCTCTGCTAGGTTATCTCATCTTGATAGAGACTAGAATAATAATCAAAGCACGTCATCTAATATTCTTCCCAGAATTTGCATAATTATTAATTATTACTTCTCTAGTTGTTCTTGTAAATTAATGTAATTAATGACAAATTAATGTAAGTTACTAATGCTTCTTTGAATTTAACTAAATCCTTGGCTTCACGATCTTTACTTTGCAGTAGATTCCACAGTTTCACGTCTTTAATTTCTGTCTCTGCCTTTGAATTTTTATATTTTGAGGCAGAAAAGTCTATTCCTCCATGTTTAAATCACCCTATTTTATATTTTCTATCACAAAATAAAGAGTCAGATGCAAGAGCTTTCACACAATGAATGCAATATCTGCATAAAGCAGGAAAAGTCAAAGGCTATTTTAACTTGACCTAAAAGTAAACCTCTGAAATTTATACCCTTCTCCTATATTCCATCCAATTCCAGAGCATTAATACACTGCATGCCTGATACATGCTAAGGACAAATACTCTACTGAACACCTCAATCAGTCACTGGATAAATCTTATTTTTACTGGCTGAGGACGTGTTTTATAGCAATTTATCTCCATGAACTTTTCATAAAATTTGGATAAAGGAAAATTCTCCCTCTGTTTTCTCTGTCTTATATGCCCTCTTCTTGAATTTAATCCTTTATTTTTTTTATTATTCTGAGTGAAAAAGTGCCCACACATTAATTGTGTAATAAATGCATTTCAAAAATTAATTGAGATTCTATTGTCTGAATGTCCCCATGAAAGAGGTTTCAGTATATCTCTGAAATACATTATATTCCATATATATAAAAACAATTATTGGATGTTTTTGTCTTTAATATATGTCTTTAATATCTGAGGCAGTCATCAAGAAAAAACAAACCCTAAGCATTTCACTGTTTCAACATTTTGAAAGTTTAAATGTCAGATTCTGCTCTTTCTGAATCTTACAAGTGCTTCTTCCCTGTCCCCCCATCTTGATCAATAGACCTGTCTTACTGGGGCTCACCCTGCAGTGGTACTGACACTGCTGAGACTCTCCTGACTTACAGTCCCCCACCAAGTGCTGTCAGGAGCTTTTATCTGATTTATGCCATCACCTCTGCCTGCCCCTCACCCAAAAAAGCAGGCTTCTTCCCATGTTGTTTTAATGTTACAGCTAAGGAACCTGAGGGATGGAATCCAGCAGTGGTGTGCGTCATCACCTCAGAAAGAGATCAGTGATGTTACATCCCTGTCATCTCACAAATTCACACCAAAGGTGTTGATGTACATAAAACCCTACGAGCTTTAGGAACTTGAAACTGCAAACACTTGGTGTCCAGCCATCCCACGGTCCTTAAAAGCTGCTTCACATAAACCACTGACCCTCTCTCTCAGGAGCTGCTGTTTTTCTGCTGTTTGCAGACCTTGCCACCATGGTATGTGCCAGACTGACATTTCTGTTGCAGCTCCCATTAACTGCCAACTGTGATGAAATGAAATGTTTCCATAGAAAGCACTGGGCAATTATTTCTTGCTAAAGTTAAAACTGTGGGCAGGATGCTCCTGTGAAGATTTTCCATCTAATTTGTATTGTGACAGACATGATTAGGAGGTAGACAGAACCAAAGCATCACAGTGTATAAATCAGAGCATAGAAAGGATAAGAGTTTAACTCTTGTAATAACACAATCAGATGGCAGAAGTGCTGTTGGCAATATAGATTCATTTTCCAAATTTTCTCTATGAAATCTGCCAGCAGAACTACCAGTCATTAGCAAACTGCAGAAACAATTTGTCATGCCTCAGAAAGAGAACTAGTTTGGTTTTTAATGAATGGCCAAAGAAAAAGCTTCTAAAGGTATATAGATAGCAAGTAAAAAATAGAAAATTTTATAAATGGAATTGCAATCTTTAATCTTGCTGATGTAATACTTATTCCCAAACCCACTAAAATAGACAGCAGACATCCAAGCAGCCTTTGTGGATTCTGAATAGGGATTTTAAGATGAAAAATACAAGAGCCATGAAACCCATAATGCAACGTGGCAGCTTGAAATTTCTTGCTTCTGTTTCAGATGTGGACAGTGGCTAGTGTCCCAGAAAAATTCTGGTTTTCACATCTATGTCAGCTGGTATAAGAGGACATCTGCTATTACCTTTTCCCACAGACCTTGCCTCAGATAATATTTAAAAGCTTATTGTGCACAACAGGAGTTTATAATGATCTCTCAGATTACCATCACTGCAGAAAAATAAATATTAAAAAAAACCCATTCAAAACTAAAAAACCTGGTGTCCATTGAAACCAAATGGCAGCCCAGGGTTTAAAAACACACAGTAAAAAAATAATAAATGTGATATCACACAAATAAGTCATTACATTAATGCAACAATACTTTCTTCCCACTGAAAGAGTCCAGGACTTTATCACAAAGTCACATCAAAGTCGCTGGCATTTAGTCTTTGGCGAATATCTACTTCTTTTCTAAACATTGGTGTAGACTTAACTGGATTGACAGCTCTAGGATCTGACCCATGCAATTTAGCTACACAACAGGAACAGTGCTGTCAGAGTGAGATGCCTCTAGCTCTGATCCCCAGGACATCTGTGAAAGAACAATTTTGTCTTTCTGCCCTTTAAAAAATGCAGTCAGCATCAGTCTTACGGGGAGGAAGATTTCTCTACCTGTTTGAGATTGTCAGCTCAATTTTCCAGCTTTTTTTTTCTTAGCTGCTCTGTTTTCTTAGCTGCTCTGTAACAGATTTCATTTAAATTTAATGAAAAAAAAAAAAAATCACATTCTTTTTCTGTCCACTGCATGGTGCCAGAATAAAACATTCATCTAGAAATTTTAGAGGAGACAGCTTAATTCCGAAGGGGGAGGATGTTTTTTGCAGCTTAGATGCTAGACCAAATATCAGGGTATATGGCGTTTAAATACAGAGGACTTGGTTACTAAATTTACCATAGACAGTAGAATTAAAAAATGACACTTTGAAAGGCCACTCTGGAAGACATGTAGTACAGCCCCTATTCAAAGCATGGACTCCAGGTTCAATCAACATGCTTCAAGCCTTTTATAGTGAAGTTTTGAGAATCTCCAAGAATGGGTACAGTATACCCTCTCTCAGCCCCTTTTTCAATCTCTTAGATGGAGATTTCTACATTGTTACACATCTTAGATGGCTTACACGCCTTCCTTTTTCATGCTCTTTTGTCCATCCACCCACCCAGATGGACTGTCTTTTCCTGTTTGTACAAGGTTTGTCATTCAAAGGAGAGAACCCTTAATAATAATAACAATAATGTCCTAAAAACACTTTTAGGTGTTTTTGTGAACCTTCACAAATTGCTTGACTACAATAACTTCAGCACTAAGCCGTGCAAGTCCAGCATCCAACCAGGAGACTCAGAGAAGATATAAACCAATGAATGGAGGTGAAAAAAAGATATTAATTGGCCAAGCATTTTGAACAGCCTTGATCAATATCTCACCTGCCTGGTATTACTAGGCTATTGCTTTTCTTGTCTGAATTTTCCCCCTATAAAGTGCAGTCTCAAACTGATCTTACTAGAGAGGAACCACAACAAACACTAACAAAATCAATCATTGTGCAAAGAAGACCTTAAGATGTAATCACAATCCATATTGAAGTTTGATTAAGTGCTCTAGCAACTTGAGTAAGAAAAAGAAAAAAGAATAGAGTGCCACTGTAGGACAAGTACAGGATGGACTACCAGGTAAGCTAAAAGGAAGAATAGCATAGTGTATTGTATTTCAGACTTTGAGTATTCAAGACCTGCTTTGAAACTAATTCTCTCCCAAACTATGGAGCTGTACTTGTCTAGGTTGTTGCTTTATTTTTAACTTTTTTTTTTTCCAGATAAGACCTGGTAGAAATGTAATCCCAAGGTTTTAGTTTGTATCCACTCATTAACTGCTAATTAAATTCTGTGACAAGTGAAGCATCAGTCTGAATTCTCTCCATACTCAGCTTCTCATCCTTGAGAGACTTAAAAATTTTTAAAAATCACTTCCACCTGGTGCAAATTCAAGCACAGATTCCTCAACAGAGAGCTTCAATTTAACAGTGAGTCTCCCGTTGATCTCAAGACCCATGTCCACATGGGTACTGACAGACAGAACTGCCCACAGGCTTGATACAGCTGATAAATAATCTGGTTTGATGCACTGCCCAGGATATCAACATTACCAAGAAATAGTTTACAGAAGTGGCCATCGCACTGCAGGAACTGTGGAACTTTAACAAATAGTTAGGGAACTAAAAGGCAGGACAAGCATTTGAGATGAAAAAGTATGGCTTGAAAAAATTCTTTGCAAAGAGTCACAGATCAGTGAGACACTGGTCTGTGTTGGTGAATTTTCCATTGATCACTGTGCAACACATAAACAGAATACAGCATAATTTATGATAATATTATTAGTCACTTTTACAGTTTCTGAGCAGGATTTTTACTAATATATTAATATATTAAAGTATATTCATAAAAAGCTGTATCTACATATATATATATATATATATATATATATATATATATATATATATATATCTAAAACAGAGTTTCTAGTAGAATAATGGAAAATGTTAGAACTCTGCTGAGGACAACGCATCTAGAGAAAACAGCTTTAATCCCTTCACTGTACAGCGTGTAAGTGATTTCTACTACCTTCCATAAATGTAATGATACAAATTTTATAGTTTTAATAGTCTTGAACCAGTACTCTCTCAGTCTTTGACAGAGGATGTAACTGCCCTCTAAAGGCCTATCTCCTTGCCCAGCTTCCTTCTCTGTGATGCTGGGCCAAAGCTTTTTGGGACCAGAAAAGTCACCAAGAGGAAAATATGGCAGAGTACCTTACAGGAACAGCGAAGAGTAGAGTAAATTTTTCACTTGCTCTGTGCAATGAATTTTTTCACCTTCTACAATTCCATGAGAAGTATATTCACATAACACACATATCAGGAGCATGGGCCACTGACACATGAGATCACAAGTGTTGGATAACTTTATGTGTGTGCAAAATGAGAGAGAACTGTGCAAGTCCTTGTCTTCCCCCTTGCAGGTGCTCCTTCAAAGAATCAAATTGGCAGCAGCCAAATTAAATTACCTCAAGCACCTCGAAACTGAAAGCAAGGTCTCTTCACCTGTCCTAATACAGATCAGCGCTCCTACATGTATCTGAGACTGGAAGTTCTTGTCTCTAACTTTGAAAAAAACAATTCAATGAAGATCCTTGTTTGAGGCATGACTTCCATCGTCTTCTCTAGTCAGATGAGGTTCCTAAGCTTTCTTGGTGGACAGTATCCTCTGAACATCTTCTAGCTCAAAAAGTCTATTCTGCTGGTAAAATTCCCTGGCACCAGATCTCACATATCAGAATCTTTTTGTATTTTAGGAGAAGCTAAATTTATCTAATGCTATTTAGTAAGACATCAAAAACTTGCATGCTACTCCAACCAGCGGGAGCTAGGGCTAACAGATCTACTCTCTCCCTGTCCTGTTAGTCCTCTGCAGTGTTCTTGCAGCTTCTTATGCACATAAACCAAAACCACTTCAAAGAGTCCCCCAGTTGCAAATTGACTCACAGTTGGAACTGGTGATGACGTCCGTCTGTGTTGGTGCCAGGCTGTACTGAGCTGGTCCTTCAGACGTGGTCCTTCCTGACAGTAAATGACAGAAGAGAAAGAAGGAAGGGAAGGGGAAAAGACAGGGGAGAAAAAGGGAATGTTTAGATAAACTTCCTGAACAGATATGCAGACACAAGCTACTGTTTTTTAATACAATCTCTTACTGTAAAGTCCTCCCCCCTCCAACACACACACTATTTCAAGCACACGAACACATCTCCCAGCCAAAATCTGGGGAAAATAGTTGCCTAGAGTTCTTCCAAGGTATCTCATTTTGTCTGAGTGTCAGCCCACTTGAAATTCCTTTTACAGAGGCCATTAAAGAGTGTGGAGGACATGCAAGCTGCAGAACGGATGATGCTATTACACCAAGTATGTGTAGGACCTCACTGACAGGTAAGATCTTCACAGATCAGACCCTTGAAGATCAGTGTCAAGACTGAATTTATCTTTCAGTATGTCATTAAGGACAGATGCATATGACAAAAACTGGATGTCAAACCTGAGCATGTCAGACCTGCTGTCCTGTTCATTAATAGACATTGGATGCAGCAGGAAAAAAAGCATCTTCGCAGCATTTCTTGTTTTGAATAACTTTACCCTCAGAAAAGTGCAATTCAAATCCTTTCTGGCATTTAGGTCAGCAAGGCCTGTGCTATTAACCTAACGTGTGCCTCCTTTGCAGATTGCATTTGTGAATTTGCTATGGAGGTAATAGCCCCTGTCAGAGAAGGTGCAGAGGTACAGCCATCATCAGCTCTGATGCTCTTCAGTCCAGATGTGCTGTAAGTGAAGCACCAGAGGTGGTGGACTGAGAACCTCTCAGTTTGAAAGCATTTGAGTCCACACATTTTGACATTTTAGGCAATGCTCACTACATTTTCAATCTAGTTCTCCACTTTTTCGTTGTTACTGCCTTCTCTGAAGTGTTGATGTAGGCCCATTGGGTATCTATGTGCTATATTGTAAGCAACTCAAGGAATCAGAAAGAATCATGGAGTTTTAACAAATAAAGTTTCTATGCTTATAGTGTAATCATAAGTACCAATGGCACTTGCCATGTAAACAGCAGAAGATTTTACCAGTGAGGAAAATAGAGCTGGGCATCTGTCCTTCAGCCCAATTGCTATGGCACCAGTGAGGGAGTCCAAATACCATGCTATAAATAAGCACTTTACTGAGTTCTAATCTCCTTTCCTGATTAATCCCTACAGAATCTGACTAGGTCATACACAGTACTTAATAATGAAGATGGATGATAACAGTGAGAGTAGGTTTAGATTAGATATTATTATTCTTTATTTAATAGAGGCAAGACACTGGGACTGGCTGCCCAGAGAAGCTGTGGATCCCCCATCCCTGAAAGTATTTAAGGCCAAGCTGGATGGGATCCTGACCAAGCTGGTGTAGTGGAAGGTGTCCCTGTCATGGCCGGGGATTTGGACCTTCATGATCTTTGAGTTCCCTTCTAACCCAAAACATCCTTTGATTCTGTGTAAGAGCATTTACATTAGTTATGGGATCTTTCAGGAAGGACATGTAGCATTAAGCCACAGCTGAGAAAGTTTTAGAATGCACACGTAAACATGACACCATCTAGAAACACTCATTATACTAATTGAAGAACAATTAATGCTAAGTTACTGCTGACAGAGTTTCACCCATTTATACAAATGCAGAGGAATAGTACTGGAGTAATTTGCATCTTGAAAGTGAAAAAACTGAGAAGGAATTTCATTTTTATAATCTCTGCCTTGCAGCTGAATCAACTAAAGCAAGACAACTAGGGCAACTTCACTGAATTCTGGTGTATTATGAAGTTTTAAATTACTAATCATGAGTTACCTTGACTGAATACATCAGTAGCTTTGGAGATTTCATATACTTATGAAATGCTGCTGTTTATTTGTATGTCTGCATGAAAAAGCTTTTAACTAAAAGTAACCAAAAGTACAAATGCATTCAGACTCTTCAGGATTGCTAAAAGAATAAGCAAAATAAAAATAAATAAATAAATAAAAAAGGATCTGGTCATGAGCTCTTGTTCCTTTGCTGTTTTACATCTGACAAGAGCCCACATTCACATTCTCTCAACCAGAGGGAAGTGAGGTGATGAAACAATGGCCTGTTGTTTTTTCAAAGATCACATTCTATTCAGAAGTACTCTTTATTCAGTGCTTGTTTACTTGCTTTTTCAAAACAGCCTTCTCAAATGTATTAAAAACATCATGCTATCTACCTAGGCTGCCTTTGTTCCATGTTTTTGTAAGAAACCATTTCTAAGGTGTTTTTTATTCTTTTTAAAGTTTTTCCCAGATCTTGTCCAACTCTATTCCAAACCCTTTTGATCTCCAGCCTCTCTTTGGGTTGTTCATAACTTTTCTTAGCACAATAGCTTTGATTTCTCTAACTGCATATTATTTAACTGTCGTCCTTTACAGATTGTTTACCCTCTCCTTTTCTTGCCCTTGCTACCTTACAAAGATATTTTCACTATTCAACGTTTTTCAATAACCCACTATTTCTCTAAATAAGCCTTTATTTCTTGAAACATTTTTTTACATGTTAAAACTGAAATGTCTCAAATACAAGGCTTATAGAAGCCTCTCTGACCAAATGCTGGGTTAACACATTTTGCCACTGTACCTTTCTGTAAGTCTCTTGAAGGTTTGCATCTTCAAAGCAAGAAATAAGAAACAAAAGGTTTTTTAACATATAAACACATATCCTATCTTTTCAGTGCTGCTGAAGAATGCTTATTGCCAGTCATTTGTCAACACTCCTCTTTTGATTTTGCGAATTGCTTTTTCCTTTCTTTCTTCTGTGAACTATCTCAGAAGTCCTGAAGGAATACTACGTAATGAAATATGTTTATATGTCCACAAAGACACTTGAAATTAAAAGCACATTTATAATTTCAGCAATTGTTATGATTTTCTTTCTTTAATACACTTATTTACAGCTTAGCTTTTTTATATAAATGAAAAGTAGAGAACCATTAATCTATAGAAACAAGGAAAAGTTCAGACAAAAAGAAAAATAGCTTTTTGTTCATAAAAGCCTGAAAACTTGATCCCTTCCTGCTCAGAATCCAAACAATTAAAGCCATTTAACTTACATTTCCTTATGCTAGGTAATGATTTTTAAGGCAGGGTTAAGAGGAGAAGGTTAACAGGGTCCTACTGCTCTCTTCATCAACCACATGGGAAGGGAGAGAAAAGATGGAGACAGACTCTTCTCAGAGATGCACAGAGAAAGGGTGAGAGACATCAGGTACAAGATGTAACACAGAACACTAATGTGAGAACTGAAAAATTTTTTTTTTTCCATAAGAAGAAGGCTAGAAGACTTCCACTGTAACAAAGTCTTAGGGATTTCATGGGTACTCCATTTTTGGAGCTATTTAAAAAAATAGCTGGTCACTGTGTAGAGCACTAGCTGGACTAGTATTGAGGAGGGGGAGGCAGATTCAGCTTCCCCATGTCTTTCCAACTTGCATAGTTTTATTAGCTGATCAAATAGCTGATGATGAGAGACGAATTTAGCAATACTAAATGTCAGTGTTTACCTGCCACACATATGAGAGAATAACCACTGACAGATGCTATGATGCCTTCAAGAGAAATACTTTCCACCAGCTAAAAAAAAAGCATATTGGTTATCTATTACATTTTCTGCCTGGTTTCACAGGAAGTGCTCTGTATAATTCAACCAGAGATAGCTGTAGTGAAGTGCAGAATGTAAGACAGAATCACAGGGGAATCAAAGCAACAAAAAAGATGCTTTGATGACACAGATATAAAAGTCAAGATAAAGGACATATAGAAAAATTGTAGTCTCTAAAATCTCTTTCAGTGAATAGCCTTCTGCTCAATAAATGAAACGGAATTATCTACTTCAATTATTAAAAGATGGAAATGTAGTTTATATAGTGCTAGATGAGTGTAAATCTGGCCCCTGAAAATTAGCAGATTACTGGGCATCCTGGAAATGTACACCCAGCAGAAGCAAGCTTCCTCAGCCCTCTTTGACAATAATCCATAATTCAGTGTTTCACCTTCAGCCTCCCAAATTCACACCATGGTCAAGAGAGAGCAGCAAGGGCAATACAAGAAGCAAGGAATTCCCTCTGGAACAGATGCAAAGCCTTGATGGAAACAAACACTATCAGCTGACTTCTTCTTACAAATTCCTTATCCACCAAGTGGTCCATCTATCAAATCCATGTCTCTTCCATGTGTAGAGACAGGGATACTTTGTGGGACAGTGTCAAATGCTTTGAATAGATAAAGGTAGATAGTACCAGACACTCTTTTCTCATCCACTACCTCTGTTACCCACCACAGAAGACCACCAAATTTCTCAGGCATCATTTGCCTTTAGTGAAGACACTTTTTCCTGTCACCAGTCATTCTTATTTTCCATGCATTTTAGCATATTTTCTAGGAGGATCTGATCCATAATCTTGCCAGACACAAAGCCAAGAATGACCAACCTGTTGTTCCACAGGTCTTCTTTTTTCCTCTTTTTAAAGATGGGCATGATATTTCCCCTTTTCCAGTCAGCAGGAATTTCACCAAACTTCCACAGCTTCTCAAATAAGATAGTGGCTTAACCACTTTCTCCCAGTTCCCTTTGGATTCATGAATGCATCTCATTGAAATCAATAGATTTACACACCTTTAGGTTCCGAGCACCTCACCCTTTTCAATAATCCAGTTAACCAGGTCTCTTGTTTCCTTCCTTGGAGTGTCCCACATTTTTTCTGCTCTTTCTTTAATCAATGATGTATGTACGGAAGCTTTTCTTGTTGCCCCTGACATCCTCAATGAGCTTTAATTTAATCTGGTCCCTAGCTTTCCTAAGGTTTCCATAGGACAAAAGGTTTTCCTTAGATTTCCTAAGATTTGTTGGCTCAGACAATATCTCTGCACTCCTCTAAAGCTACTGCCCTTGCTTTCACCCTCTGTGGTTCCTTTTTGTGTTTAAGTTTGCGCAGGAGAGCCTCATTCATCTGCATAGGTCTCTTGCTGTTTCTGCCTTACTTCCTTCTTAGTGGGATGCATCACTCCTGAGATTGAAGAAGGTGATCCTTGAATATCAACCAGCTTTCTTTGGCCTCTAATCCCTTCAGGGAGTAATCCCATGGTACTCAACTAAGCAAATCCCTGAGGAGGTCAAAGTGTGCTCCTTTGAAGTCCAAGGTAGTGAGCTTGCTGTGTGCCTTCCTCACTGCCCTGAGGATCTAAAACTCCACATTTTATCGTCACTGCAGCCCAGGCTTTCCATCCTCCTCCCCTTCTCATTGTTGGTGAGAACAAAATCCATAATAGCACCTTTCTTCATATCAGTTGGAGAAGAACAGTATGATCAACTCCAGGAACCTCCTGGACTGCTTGTGCTCTTCTGTGTTGCCTCTCACAAAAAAAGATATTGACTTGGCTGAAGCCCCCATGGGGACTATAGCCTGTGAACACAAAGCTGCTCCCATTTGTCTGTAGTGTGACTCGTGCAAGGCGTCTTCCTGGTTGGGTGGCCTGTAGCAGATCCCCACTATAATGTCATCTATCACATCCTGCAGGGAGCTGTTGTCAGAAACCAATGCACTAAGTCAGAGAAATTCTGATATTCTGGTTTTCCTTATGAGAATTCTCCAAAGTAGAGTGGATTTTGTGTGTTTTTTTTCTTTGTAAGTGTCACTGGGATGGAACATTGTTGTACGTGAGTTTGTGATTTCTCACATAACAGTTTTACACCTTATGTTTCATGTGCAGGGATTTCTTCTAGAAAGAAAGGAATGGTACTTCTGAGTTTCATGAGAAAGTGCCATTTATTTTTCTTGTCTTCTACAGAAGCAGAGAGAGGATGGATCCCTCTTACAGATGTTAGCAGTATGGCAAAGAAGATTTCTGCTTATTGGACTACTTAAGACTTTATGGGCCAATAAAATTCTGCCAACCAGATATTTATGTTATTAAACCAATACTAAGCTAATTTGTGTTATTACAGCGTGAAATTTCTTCATCAATCACTTCTTAACACCTAAACCTTACAGTATTACATTCTAAAATCTCTTGCTAACCTTTGCAACTTTTTGCTTTCTCTATGACTTTTAAGCTCTAAAACTAAACTTTCCTCTACTCTACTTGATATGCTTTGCTTTAAGTTATAAATCTACACTCTTACTTCTAGTACCTAAATTTGGAAGCCTTTCTCAAGGTTTCTGGTCAAACCCAGGCTCTAAGTTTTTTTTTAATTCTAAGTTTTGGCTTACAGACCTGATATTCTGTGATTTCCCAGCACTTTGGATTCCAACAGTTGTGTTCATCTTGAAAATTAGAAATAAGAAAGATTGTCAAAAAGTGGAATGGGATCAGGTTCTTAGTTCACTTAAGGAACCACTGAGACAGACAGATTCTTATATTTTTCAGATAGAGCTCAAAAAATAATTGTTTGGCGACACTAGCCGGCCCACTCCTTACACGCATTTTCTTTGGTGTTTCCATGTGCAGCCTAGTAAGCATGTGTGAAAGACTTCTAGGTGCACCAAAACTAAAGTATTCTCTGCAAGGGGCTTCTTCCTTCAGGGTATGAACTCAAATCAGAAATTCTACTGCCTGTGACATGTATATGATCCATATTTACAAAGAGGTGCAAACTCCACAAAATGCCACCCCTTCAGATTAAAGAAAGTAAGGCAGCTGAGAAATTATATCATGTCTACGAAAATATAAGCATTACAGGGAAATGAGCAGAGACAATTTTTCAGTCAAATAATAAAGCGTTGACAGGCTTTTAAGCACATATCTGGCTTAGGAGTCCTACAACCACTACTTTACAAAAATTCAGGCAATGATTATGAAGTAACATGAGGTCTTTCCCATTTTCTTTATTTTGTTGTACAGGACATTTAGCTTAGTCAACACTGGTTTCATCTGTTATGACAGTTTCTGTGTCACTCCATAAGGCATCTGGACAGGATGATGTTTAGGATTGGGGCAACTACACTTAGTAATTTCAAAGAAAGAAGAATATGAAATAGAAGTTAATTGACAGTCACCTGCTTTGGCATGAGTATTCATCTGCAGAGACTAAGGCTTCAAGATAACCTGCTGAGAATCATGTCTTTTCTTTGTTCTTACTTGGGGAATGGACACAAACACTAACGTGTAATCACCAGGGTCTGTGAGAGAGGAAGACAGCATCTCTCTATTGTCTGGAGAGAGAGGAGTCAAGGAACATAGAGGAGCTTGCAGGAGGCTTAAAAAATGACCCCAGTTTATTGACATAGCCTTGTTAGTTTCATGGTTGTGTGACAGAAAAATGAGAGAGTCATGAAAGAAAGTCATGCAAAAACCGTCACTCTATGGCTTTGTTTAGCCACAAAAGGGTCAGCCTAGGGAGTATTAATCAAACACCAGCAAAGAACACTTAGAAAGTGGCTACCATATGTAAGAAAAATAATTAATTTGAATGCACTTTCCAAAGCATTGTTATAATTCTAGGACAGTTGAACACCGTTTTCCAATGTAACCAGTGACTGCACTGACTTTTGTGGTGGGAGACAGCCTGGGTTATTTAGAGCTAGGTTTTCACTGAGTGCTAAATCCACACACTCTGAAGACGCACCCACACTCTTTTAAAATCTTTCTAAAAGCATGCTTGAAAACAGAGAAACCTGAACTCATAGCCCACTTGAAAAAATGGCTTAGATATCCTTCAAGTTTTGCTTTTCTGCAGATTCCTACATCCCAACCACCATCTGTACTTTCTAAACAGCTACTGTCTGTCCTCAAAAAACCCCCACCAGCTATACCCTCATTGTACCCCTGCCACTTCTCTCCATATCCATCTTCCACTGCACTGAAGTGATCACAGTTACTTCTGTTCATATCCCTTCTCTTTGACCAATCCATGTACATCCCCTCTACAAAGCCACCTTCCTCCGTTCATGTTGAATACACTGGGTGGAAGCATTGAGACTAATTTCATATCAAGCGCCCCACTCTGAAAATTGAGAACAGTCTTTGTGAAGGAGAGTAGTGATTGGGCTATACCTACATGGTCCAAGCAAGACAACACTGTGGGTCATTCTCTGTCAGGAAACAGTGTAACCACTGCAGAAAACAATCTCGTCCGTTCAGCATGCAAACACATTTCCTACTGTGAAATTTCTCAAATGTTTTATGTAAAGCATAGCTTTCAAATCACTTTTTAAGCTTCAAATACAAAAATAAAGTCTAATATATTCTCTGGATATTCTTACAGACATCCATATCACAAATGAATCCCAACTTTCCTCTAAGAACAAAGTTTATGTGGTTGCATTTGTTATAGTAATGTATCAGATGGAAATAAAGAATTTGAAGTTATAAAACTAATTGGAAATGGAGACTTGAACAGGATGATTTCTAGTATAGCATTTTTACAATATATTTTGCCATCTGTCCATCTTCACACTACATATGGCTATCAAAATCTGCATTCTGCCCATACATTTTTCTTAGTCTTTTACCACTTTTATGTGCCTCACACAACCTGCCTGCTGTGTTTATTTTCCCATATGAATGAATAAAGCTATTATCATTCAGTACAAATAATAAAAGATTGAACTAGTTTCAGCCTCTAAATTATTTAAAGACCAGATAAAACAGAGGAACATATTCTAGCTTAATTGCTTCTTGCATTATCAAGTTGGGTTTCAGAAAACTGATAAAAAGGTCCTGTTTTCATGAACAGGGTATTGAAAAACAACATCAGGTTACATTGTTTTTTTTTAAAGTGCTTTTTACATGATTTTTCTCATTTTAATGACAAATTAATGCTAAATTGTTCACACACTTTATGGTTGAAAACCCTCCTTGAACAGCTGTGCAGCTTGGGAAGGTTAGCTGAGCTTTTTAATCATGAAGATGTAAGATTCAATACAATTCTATCTGAAGTCTGGACAGCCTAAAGTACAACATAAAGTGAGGCAAAAGTGTAAAAGAACATAAGAAAACACCAGTGTTGTGCATTTTTTTCAGTTGTAGTCATGAGTTACATGCTGCTGAGTAGTTTTGGGAAACCTTTTTTTGCCAGGCTGAAATTGCTCAGGGCTCAAAGCAGCTGTACCTGTAAAGGCAGCAGGCTACAACATCATCCTGACAGCACCACTTGTTTTGGTGGATTCATTTCCAGGCCATTTTTATACAGCTTCTTAGCTTATAAAGAGGAGAGCTGAGCAGCTACTAAAATGAGAAAAAAAGGGAAACTAAAAGAACCACTTTTTATCAGTGTGTCATCACTGCTGAACACTTTGAACACTCAAATTACACAATTCAGAACAACAGACAGCTAAAAACTAAATCAGCTGTTATCAAACTGGGGCATAATCAAAGTCAATACACTAAATACAGCATCCATCGTGATGGCTTGTGTAGCTCCATAAACTCTTCCCACAGCAGAAACAGGGAAATGTGTGCCTTGTACGTGCTCCTCGGAAGTTTCTACACATGGTAATATTTTTAAAGGCCTTTAGACAAGTCAGAGTGTTTAACACTGCTAGAAATGCAAGGATGAAGCATGGATTAGAACTGACAGTCAGACTTAATATTTTTAATCAGAATTATTACTATAAAAATAGCCCAGAAATCCATAAGAGATTATGGCATTTCAAATAACCTGAGACATTCCCTATGATGTAGTGTCATTCATTCTCTTTTCACCTATACCAAAGCTGAGCTAGTATGAGTACGCCAAGATTATTCACATTTTGCTGTGGTACATAAGTAACTCCTATCAGAGGAAGTATTCATAGTTTGCAAATGCTACTTAATTAAGTTTCAGAACTCTCTGAGTGATAAGAAAGAAGATATTGTGTATCAGTTATCTAAAAGATCAAAAGCTTTAAGGCAACTGATATTTGGGATGAGAAGAACATAGCCCAGGAATTTCTCTTCTCTATCCCTTATACTGACAATTTGTTGCATTTTCCAAATTTGCCAACACAGGGATGAAAAGAACCTTCTTCCTTGGAGTGCTCCAAGCAATCCCTAAAGTTTCCCTTCACCAGAGCCAAACAGAGGCATCTCACAGGCACAGATTGGGAGTTCATCCTCACCAAGCAGCTGCAGAGGCAGAACAGAAGCCAATCACACAGATGTAGAAGGGTGATACTAAGCAGTGATAGTAATTTGCTGTGATAAGTGGGAGTGGGGTATGTAGCAAATTCATTTTCACTTGGAGTCAAAGCAAAGCCTGGATATCCTCCCAGCAAGCTTGTTCCATGTGCATCATCAGTTGTGGCCTGAATAAAGACAGAGCAGTAATTCCTAAGTAGTTCTGGGTTAGTTGAATGAAGTGAGGAGGGTGCATCACTGCAGGGATTGAATGGGATAATCACTTCTCTCTTTCCAGCTGTAGGATGGATGTATTTTAGACACTTGGTCTCAAAAAGAAGGCAGGTGTGTAAATTAAATCATAAGCATGCTTGTTTCCCTCGTTAGGAAGAAAGAAGTACTTTAAAATAAAGTTTGAAAATTTAGCTGATTGTATTAAGTATCTCAGAACTCCAGTGAAGCAGTTATGGACTGTTCTGAAAAAATTGCTCCTGATCCTGGTGCTCAAATCCCCCCATGCATGGAAAGCAAGGTGCTGCTGTAGCTCCTCTGCTTGCTTTTATGTCTTTATCTAACACAGGTTTCACTTCACTGTCTAAGCAGTGAAGCCTTTCAGGAGAAGGGCAAATACAGACTGAGCAGGTTCCTTTGTCTTTTCTTCCTTTCCCCATAACTCTTCTCTGAGTAAAGGAAGCAAACAAAGGTTCTTCTTACATGTATCTTGTCCCCAACAGCAGGCTAATACACATCCTGGGTCTGACAACATCTGACCACAGTAAAGCATGAAATCTTTTCTCTTCTCTTGGTTAGAATCTGGCTTCATGACAAGAATCAAGTAACCAATGTTGTGGATATAAACACATTTCCTGAATAGCCTTTTACTCACAGAGTTAGGAAAATAGGGCATTTCAATAACTTCTTCAAATTATATTAATCTTAGTAATTTCTAGATCATCTTCTAAGTTTTCTTCTTGCCCCAGTAAAAGGCACCAGAATCTAGAGCCATATCCAAGCCTCATGTAGCATTCAAAATAAAATTAATAGCCAGATTTCTTTGTAGTGTATTCAGATAAGGAAGTCCAAATGGAAAATCCTGAACAATGGTATTTGCGTTCCTGGCTTCAGTTTTAACAACTTTGCCCGACATGTAAAAAGATTAAAAGGCTTTAGGAATAGGATATGTGATGCAGATAGCTACATTCGTTTCCAATATCTGGAAAGGCAACATTCATTAACATTTAGTGTTTTGGTGAACATTTGAGGCTGAAGTTATGCTCCCAGTTGTGTGCATTTTTCTGATGTTACGAACCAACCCCTCTGTACGAGGACATGTAAAACAGGCACAAAGACTAAGAAAAGTTCTGCTCCTCTCTTGCATGGGCAAACAGACCTAGTTTATTCCCCAGCTTTAAGTGAGTTCCTAGTGTTTAGTAGGATGATTTACTGTGGTGTATTGACCCTGTCTGGATGCCAGGTATCCACAAAATCTGCTCAATCTCTGTACCTGGATGGGGGAGAGAAAAATATAACAAAAAATTCATGAATTAGGATAAGGACGAGGACAAGATGCCTTTTTTATTCCCGTCATGGTGAAAACAGACTCAGCTTGGGGATATTAACTGAATTTATTACTAACTAAAATTTGAGCAGGATAATTACAAGTAAAACAAATCTCAAAAACAACTTCTCCCCACCTTTCCCTCCTCCCCAGCTCTACCTTCTTCTCCTGCAGTGCAGGGAGACCGGAAATGGGAATTATGGTCAGTTCATCACACCCTGTTTCTCCCACTACTCAGGGAGAGGAGTCATTCCCCTGCTCCAGTGTAGGGTCCCTTACACAGGAAACAATTCTCCAAGAACTTCTCCAGCACAAGTCCTTCTCAAGGGTTACAGTTCTTCATGAGGAGCTGTGGGTCTCCTTTCACAAGGTGCAGTCCTTGAAAGACAGCCTGCTCCACTTTGGGTCCTCCACAGGGTCACAAGCCCTACTAAAAACCTGTTCCAACATGGGATCTTTTCTTCATAGGTCTGCAGGTCCCTGCCAGGAACCTGCTCCAGCCCAGGCCCCCCAAAGGGTCACAGTCTCCTCTCAGGCACCCACCTGTTCCAACCTAGGGCTCTCCCCATAGGCTGTGGGTGGATCTCTGCATCCCCATGGACCTCCATGGGCTGCAGGGACACAGCTCCTTCACCATGGGCTGCACCAGGGGCTGCAGGGGAATCTCAACTCTGACATCTGAGGCACCTCCTGTCCCTCTGTCTGCACTGGTCTTGGTATCTGCAGAGTTGTTCCTTTCACATATTTGTGCTCCTAACTTCTCTGAGCATAATTACATCTGCACAATTACGTTTTTTCCTTCTAAAATATGTTATCACAGAGGTGTTACCACCATCTCTGACCAGCCCAGCCCTGGCCAGCAGTGAGTCCATCCTGGGGTTGTCCTATACTGGAAAGACTGTTTGCTTCCACTGTTTCTGTAACAGTGCAAAGGTAACCCGCTTTTGCATTGCACGAAGTGTTTAAAAAGATAAAGTTGTGTTGAATTTCTATCTTAAAATTCCAGGTTTCAATAGAAGCTGTATCTTCAGAAAGCAAATTAGGAAGCTTCCAGAAAATATCCTGCAAGGAACAGCAATACTCTTTAAAAGATGTCATCTATTTTTCTTATTCTCTTCATCAATGTGTTCAGTTCCCTTTTTTATGTTTCTCTGCAAATTTGTTTCACACATCTTTGCAAACAACATCAGACATTAGATTTGACCACTTATGTATTTTATCATTAAAATGAAGTAGTTCTTTGAGTTTGGTGAACAGTGACCTTAGTTTAGACCTCAATTCAACTAAAAACTCCAGAATACTTTGTATAAGAACATCAACAAAGTCATACAAACAACTACAGGTACCAGGTAGTACACAAAGTCTTTGTGATCCCACAGACAAAAGGGCCATTGCACACTGGAGGGCCAAAATACACAGCTTTCCAGCTGAAATGGGAGTTGAACATCAAGGACTTGGCTCTCTGACCAAAATTACACGTTCAATGGTTTTACTGAAAGGTTGTTTTGCACTGTAGTCATTGCAGTCAATGTGGGATGGTATGCAGCCAGTTAGGTATCAGGAGAAACTGCCTCTGTTAAACCGAAAAGCACCCATAGAGCTAATATTCCTTTAGAAATAAATCCCTGGGTAACAATAAAAATTTTAGCTGCAATCAAAATCTATCACCTGCATTTCTCAAGAGGCTGTTCAAGAACCAGATAGTTTTGAGCTGTAATGATAAATAATGTGTTTCATTTCCTTGCTTTAGAAATGATGAGATCAAACTGTATGTTACAGGCTACAGAAGAAGCTATTCTAATTCACATCAACTCTGCAGATAGTTTAGACTGTAGAAGAGGGAAATTTTTGCTGGGGCATAACTCTCACTAGACACTGGTGATGTGGGAGCTACTGTATTCTGCATGAGGCAGGCAGCAATCAAATACCCAGTCCAAAAGAGAAGTCCACCTTCTTGGTTTTCACAGTCCATTCAGGGTCTGCAAGTCCCAAGTTTAGAATTTCTGCAGTGAAAAAGATACTTCATTGACGTGTAGAAATTACAGACTTCATTCTGTATGGATTTCACACTGTATTATATCATGTGCCAAATGTGTACTCTCTAGAGTAAGTTGTCATAATGTCTCTGCTTGAATCACAAAGTTTGATAAAGGCTGATATCAATACCTTAGTCCTTTCATACTACGACCCAACTATCCATTTTCATAAAACTTGGAGAAATTAAAAAAATTGGAGACTCCAATTTTATCTGAACTTCATCAACAGTCTTTAATGTCACTTGGAAGACAAAGGCATGGTACCCAAACTTACTGACTGAAGCACCCACCTATGCATAACCTTTGAATCTTCATTTTCCTAGGAACCCAGAATAAAAACCCATTTTTATAATATTCATGATTACCAAAGAGGGATCTTCAAAATTTACAAAGCCTTTTCCCAATTTAATGTAATATTTGCAGTTTGAAGACAATCTCAACTGAGAATGTACACTTTCGTGAACTCTTTTACCTCCTGAATAATACTGGTTGTGGTTGTTAAATGAAAGAACACTCAGTAGAAAATAAAAGTAGGGTGGTAAACACTATGCTGTCTGACAGCTGATATATATATATATGTGTATATATATATATATATATATATATATATATATATATATATATATATTCATTCATTTAATGTTTTCTCCCTATGCAGAGTTTTTTGCATTGCAGCCTCCCCTATGGACTATATGCCATTAACTGTAACTCAGTTCGTCTGTCATTAATTCACTTCACTGTGAGAAATAATCACATCTCTCTTGCACTTTGGGCTGCCAGGTACAGGCTGTGGCACTTTCTAACAGACTCATATATCAACCAAAACCTGATGATGTTAACCTGTGAGAAAAAAACAGCTGGGTCAGCAGCAAAGAAAGCTTCATCTGTGAAGTACCAAAGGAGATGTGGTAGATTCTTCCAAACAAGGTGGGCTGTGAAGAGGCTTCTTGGGCTTTGCAATGGAAGGAATAAAGGCAGAGCATTTACAGGAAGAAAACCTTGGAGAACCATACTGCCAATACTGATACATGCTGTTAATTGATCCAAGCCCTTGTAAATTCAAAAAACGTGCACTAGCTGCAGGTCAGACCCACTTGGACATGCTAACAAGAACTTGCCAGCCAGTTGCTCTGCCATGGGTATGATTAGAACAGAGTAATGCTGAAATTCAGATGAGTTACCTTGGGTTTGATGGTAGCAGGGAGAGACAGACTTTAAGTGCATTTAGACACACACATCCCCTTAATCCTTCTTCTTGGCTTCTATTTCTATTAGTCTTTGGGGGTCTGAAATGACACACAACTGACCTGCAGGAGACAGGTAGGCAATAAAAAGTTTATGGAACTAACTTCTGATTAAAGGTCTTGCTTAATCCAGTTATTGAGACAGGGTGGAAAAATGGCAAGGGATAAATAAGGAAGTGGAAAGAATTAGAAAGATGTAATTTCAATTTTTTTTCACTGTAGAGCTTAAAATGATAAAACCCAGAGACCTCAGGCATGAGGTAATTTTCCCCAGCATTCTACTTTCTAAAAATATCTTCTAGGTCTCTTCTTTTCCCTCCCATTTAAAAGGACTGATGTCAGAGCCTTCAGTTATGTCAACAGCTGCTCTGCTTCTGTTTTGCTTCACTTTCCTACCTGTGACAGCAGATGCTATGGCTCTGCAGAAGCAGAGTCACAGGGCTATGCCAATTATTTCCCCTGGGGTGTATGAGGGAGGAGGCCAAGGAAGGAACTACATAATTGTGCAGTCATGGAGAAGAAGAAAGGTAGAAGGGAAGCCCTGACCAAACCCAAAACTTCTAGTTTCCATACATTCACACCTTCTATGCTACAAAGCATACAGTTTGTGGGACATTATCAAAGCCTAAAAGAAGTGTCTAGATAACATAAATAAAAGGCTGATCCAATTTGGAGGATGTGGGATCGGTTGCACATCTTCAGGGACTCCATTTCTCATTATGCACCTGTTATCCAGTGCGAGTATTTACATTTCATTCTCAAATAGCCATCACTTTATTTAAGAAATACTGTGCATTCACCAGTGCCTCTCTCAAGATATGTTTTACAGAAGATAAGTCTGTCCTCACCAAAATACAGTGCTGAAGAAGTAGTTCACAAGCAGCACGTGACTACTACGCATCTCATATATTTCTCTATAAGGTGTTAGTAGGACATTGAGGTGAAAAATTTAAACTGAAACTTGAAGTTTAATAATGAAAAACTGAAATCTGGAACATCTGATCTCCTAATTTCACTTATAACTTTTGGAATCTCCATTTAAATGTATTCCAGGGCTGGCTAATTTTAAAAACAAGTGTCTTTTCACTCATCCAGTAAACACAAATTTTCAATGTGCGCTGCTTTCTAAAAGAAGAGAAGACCCTGGTTTCTATGTCTAGAAAACATAAAGAGAAAGCCCCTCTTGAAGATATTGGAGAAGGGCTAGTATAGGAAAGATTGGTAAAAATAATAAATATTTTATCAGAATATACTAACAGGATTCCTTTGTCATTTTGCAAGTCATCACTCGCATATGGATTTTTAATCCCCTCATAAGTACAAATCAAAAGGTGAAGCCAATGTAGTTATCCTTATTTTACATGGGCTTTTGCTGGCAAGGGATCTTTCTGGTTGCTTTTTAAACAAATAAAATTTTAAAAGGTAAATAGCTATTGCACTGACCCTCACACTGAGAAGAATGCAAGATTGTCAAAGCGTCAGTCCGCTCAAACACCATTTGTATGCCTGCAAAGCCAAGGTGGATCCACTTGACATTACATGCAGCCTAAAGGTATAACTAGTAATCAATTAGTAATCAATCTAGATTAAAACCTGAAAGATGTGTGCAACCTTAAGACTTTATTTCTGAGTGTATTGTTCCTGTACACCATAGGTGAAGTCTTTCTGCACACCACAGTCCAATGTGTTTGAATTTCTCCTCAGAAAACTTGCAGAAAATAGGACTGAACACACACATGAAAAGTTATACATATCCTTCCAAAAATTCTGCCTCTAGGCTCCTTTGCAAAGACTAGAGGAGGAATGCCTCATTCAAAATGCAGACTCTGCTCTTATTCACAGGTGGTAAGCCTGTGAGGCTGGGCTGTACCTCTCTGGGTGCCACATCCATCAGTTTCTGGAAGGCTTCACAAAGACAGAGGCAAGCTCTCCTTTCTGAAGGAATCAATACCAGCATCATTACTACAAGAAGAAGGCTCTCCAATAGCAAGAAAAAGAACATGGCTCCCAGCAACCTTCAACTACAAATTTAATTAGTTAATTTCATACTTTTTACTTGTGTCCATAGTGGAAACTATGAGTATGAGAAAAGCAGGCCTCAGAAAGAAACATTTGAACTGAAGTACAAATTATAACTTGGTATATGACAAAAGAACTGAAAGTGGTTCTCCTCTCAATGTTCTGTTACCTAGTGTGCAACTACATTGACTTCCAATGTAGTAACTCTATGAGCTAAGGCTGCAAGAAAAAAAATGACCTGGAAAGGTAATGAATACATAGTGAACACATGGCTTTGACACCCTTTTCTAATACTAAGGCCATCTGACCAAGTGGGAAGGAAAAATTTTGACAGAGATGAATTTTCTATCTGTTTGGAGAAGTTATAAGAGGAATGGAAGCAAATTTAACAAATGACACAGCAAGAGTAAATTAACCAATGACTAAGTTTCAGCACTAAGCAAGAGCAAGAAAGACTATCACTGAATCTCTATCACTGAAAGACTTTTGTTTGAAGTGCCATCTCCTACTGTCCTAGCCCCTGACTTCACAGAAGTTATGTGCTATACTACAGTGTAACCAAAAATAATCACTGTCAGTGATCTGATTGAATTAGTGTTTTTTCAGAAAGTTTCTTTCCAAATAAAATGCTGTGAAGTAAATGGAAAATATTGGACCTTTGGCAGGACTACTTGGAAATTTATTCATATTGCAACTATTGAAAATTCTTAATTTTACACTTATTATATCTAAACAATTTATACCTCAATTTACACCCACTGCAGCTGACTTTGAAGACATACTATTGTAGTAGAAGAAATTCTCTGAGAAATAAACAATACCTAGCATCTAATTCCCTACTGAAGATCTGTATGAACTCTTCCAGCTCTTTCACAAGAAAGGTCTATTTTATTTTTGCCACATTTAATGAAATAATCATCTCTAATTTATCAATGGACAGGATAAAGTACCAGAATAAACATAAGAATTACATAAAGCATTTCCT
Organism: Certhia americana; assembly: GCA_018697195.1. Classification (NCBI taxonomy): domain Eukaryota; kingdom Metazoa; phylum Chordata; class Aves; order Passeriformes; family Certhiidae; genus Certhia; species Certhia americana. Next base: position 43,586,127 of record CM031878.1, on the reverse strand, counting down.
TGCTTGCTTTTTAAATGAACCTGTTCTGATTCAAGGCATGAGAATTAATGGGTAAAATTGCAATGAATCTAAGACAATAGTAACCCTGAGAACAGTTCTTTGCAAATAAAATGATTGTTCTGCAGCAAAAACAAAAGAGGGTAAAAATACATACATTGCAAAGTCATAATTACATAAAATGAAGAAATGGTAGTCACAAGTACTGTAATTTTCACTGGCATATCTGCTGATAGCAAGCATACAAAAGTCTGTATACCCAAATGGACCATAAAGCTGTTCTTGTTTTATCGCACTCAGTGGCATGGTGCTGAAAAACATCTTGCTGTAGAGACTGTTACAGGAATTGTCTAGATTCTATGTAGGGCGCCTCTTTGATCTTTAAGTTCCTTTTGTCAATGAGAATTTTATTGTAAAGAAATGTGCCTCATTTCCGAGGACATAATTAATTTTGTGTTGTAAGTGTAAACACTGTTTCATCTCACTGACTGCAGAATATTGGTCTTGACAAAAATTCAATGCATTCCCACTGAAGGCAAAGGGATAATTACTGAAAAAAAAAGAAGAAAGAAAGTAAATGTTTTAGTTGCCCACTCCAATATGCACGTCCTTCTCTCACGCATTCCCTAATTTGTGCCAAACAAGCTTAATGGGATCTCACTGATCTGCTTTTAGGCATTTCAGCAGCATATAAGAAGAGATGCAATTTTTTTCCCCAGGATTTTTCCTCTGTTCTTTAATTTCAGTGTGTTTTCAGAGTTCCCCAGCCACAAGCATCTGCGTGCATCTGGGTGTCACTCTTAGGATGTCCAATCCTAAGGGAAGAGCATGTGTTATACATTATCCCAGTTTCACAGATGTGAGGCTCCCATCACTACTGAATCACTATAAAAGTAAAGGCTGTGAAAACACACTACTTTTTTGCGTTCATCTTCTACTTCATCTCCTTAAAATGTGGAGTACCTCCAGGGGAGGCAAACTCATGCTCAGGGTTTCTGTTGTACCTTTACCTTGACAACACCATCCAGCCTCAGCCTACAAGGAATGTAGCATTCAAATAAGGATGACCTGAAATGTTAGGAGACCTCAAAGCCTATGCTTTACTGATTAGTTTTCTCCATAAAGTGAAGAGTCTAGTCATATTATATTTTTTTTGCTGCAGCATAAAATACCTATATACAGGCTAACCTAACAAGCATGATACAGCTCTAAAAGGTGTATTATCTACACATGAAAATCCATTTCAGGGTTATTTCATGCAAAATTATTTGCAACTAACTGACCTATAACCATTTAAACAACAGTTATTCTTTTCTAAACACATACAATGATCTGCAGTCCTATTAATTATGAAGCAAATCTGATTCAGCTGAAAAAATTAATGCTCCTTCCTCTGTAGCTTCCCAGAATCCCAATGACAAGTCTGAAACCTATGCTATTTTCATCTTGATTTCAATGAAATGCACCAGCCTAAAGTCTCCTATACACTTTGTTCTGTAGTTTCTAGATGTCAATTGACTTAACACACTGGCATTCACCAACCATATGAAGTTTACCACAGACAAGTACTGGATTCTGCACCTGGGACAGGGAAACTCTGGATGTATGGACAGACTGGGGAATGAGACCCTGGAGAACAGTGCTGCAGAAAGAGACCTGGGGATCACTGACAAGGGCAATTGAATATTAGTGAGCCAGGAAGGCCAGCCCTGTCCTGGGGTTCATCAGGGAAAGCATCACCAGGCAAGGATTGTCCCACTCTGCTCAGCACTGTGGCAGAGTTCTTTATGAAGTTTTGGATGCCACGATATGAGTAGAACGTAAAGCTTTTAGCATCCAAAGGAGGGTCACAAGGATGGTGAAGTGCCTTGAGGGGAAGCCTTTCAAGGAATGGCTGAGGTCACTTGGTCTGTTCAGCCTGGAGATGAGGAGATGGAAGGAAGACCACATTGCAGTTACAATTTCCTTGTGAGGGGAAAAGGAGGAACAGACTCTGATCTCTCCTCTGTGGTCATAATCAAAGAAGTGATCTTCAAAGTGACAGGACCCAAGGGAATGTCCTGAAGTGTCAGGGGAGGTTTATCTTGGTTGTTAGGAAAAGGTTCTTCACCCAGAGGGTTGTTGGGCATCGTAACAGGTTCCCCAGGGAAGTGGTCACACTACCAAGTGGACAATGTTCCCAGGCACATGGTGTGATTCTTGGCAATGTCCCATACAGTACAAGGTGTGGAAAATTGGATTCAATTATCCCTGTGGGTACTTTCCAACTCTGAATATTCTGGGATTCTGAAGATGAACCCCAGGGTTGTATTTTCCCACTCAGAGTTAAAGAAAGTTCTCTTTCTAAAAAAAAGTCTCGAGCAATGACACATATACCACCTCTTATTATTCCACTGCCAATCACCTAATGAAAGTGATCACAAAATATTAATTTCAACTTTAAAATGCCACTAAGTGAAATACAAGCAGACTGTCCCTGTATTCCATCCCTAAAATAAAAGCTTTTCAACTCTGTTTAATGCAACTGCCTCTCAAAGTCCCTGTCAGCATTTCTAGCTTTGATATGTATCTGAGACTATCACAAAATACATGTCCATGTTTAGAATTGCAGTGGCATGTAGCCACTTTAATGACTGGAAAGAATCCAAAAGGCTCAGATAGGATGCTGCTTTGCAGGAGATAATTTGTCTGATAAAGGTTTCTTCACAATCAGAGATGGCCTGTTTCTGGTGTCTATACTAAATCAGGAATACCAACAGCAAGTGCATTTTCCAGATTAATGAGCTCTATGCTTATATGTGTCACATGGACACTGGCTGCACCACTGAAGTGCAATTTTTCTCTGATACATTCTCGCAATTCCCTGCAGATCCAGAAGAAAACAGTCCCCATGAATTCAGCAATAATACTGTAATTCACTATTAACAGTCATAGGAGATACCTCAGGAATCTGGTAATGGACATGAGCAAAGGCAGTAGAGGCACAATAAGCCTCAATTAGATTACACTAGTCCACATACTTGGGTGGGTTTAGCAGCTGAAATACTGAGCAGCACCAGTAACAGTAGAAATATCACTTATATCTTTACTGCCTGTGGTAGGATTGCTGTTACAGTTTTTTACAAGGGCTGTATGTATTGGATCAGTGTCAAAAAGTGACCGTGATGACAAGCCACACAATTGTCTTGCTGCAAGACAGTCTTCTCAAGCTGCAGTTTATTAAAATTATAAACTCACAATAGAGCAACAGGGAGCACCATAATCTGAAGAAAAAAGCACCTGTACTGTGCTATTTCTATGGCAATTAGTAATATGATGCCTATTGTCCCCCCTGCAAAGACATGCATAGAATCTGGTGAGATCATCAAACCCAAACCGGATTATTATCTTCTAATAAACTTAACTTAAAGCTGCAAACAAAGACCATAATCCAAATTCAAATAACAACTTTTTGAAAATTGAAATTCTCCATGTGTGACTGTATATGTGTGTGTGAAATAAATACACATAAATTAAAAGCTTAAAAATCAGAACATTTGAGACATTTCTAAAGCTCTTTGCAGAAAAGAATATTTACTTCCATGAGTTGAATTTTGCCGGCTACTCCCTATCAGGAGCTCTCTACTGTGCAGGCAGCTGCTGTCCTCTTTTAAGAGGATTTCTTTTTATATGCAGACTTAACATTTAAACAATAACAAATTCTAGCATGTAAATCTAGTGTATCAGCAAGTGTTGTCATTAACACAAATATATAATTGAGACTCTACACAGTGGGCCAAAGCAGGTGAAGCCTCTGTGTGTGAAACACGATGTGTCTCGTGGGTTTGGATGTTCTTCATGTACTACCTGCTTTGGGATTTCTCTGGAGAGCAGCAGAACAGAATAAATCACAATTAAATGACAGAGGCAGAGGTCCTCACAGTCCAGACCAAAAAAAACCAAAAAACCCCAATGAACAGATCATTGAAAGTAAGCTCAGTATTTTCTGCTTTCCACTGAAAACACTGTTCCACTGTGTACACTTCAGTGGGACTACAAACATACATATGCTCTCTAACAGCTGAAGACAACACACAAAAGAGCTAAAGATACACAGGTTAGATTTGTGTAAGTAGCCAGAGGAAAAATTTCTAGATCAATAAGCTCCATGTAGGCACACATTGGAAATTGCCTATTGAGCATTACTCAGTGTGAACAAAAGAATCAGTTTGCCTTCTATTACACTATATACATGGAGTCAATGCTGCCAATTTAAGCTGTTAATTGAAAATAGCTAATCTGTTTTTAATTCACAACCTGTTGCAGTCCAAATTAGCTTTCCAATATGTGTATTCATGCAACTCTAACAAAAGCCAGAATATTCTGGAGTGGGTTTTTCCGAACATTCAGAGGCATCTGTGCAACGAAGCCAGCTGAGTACTCAATGATCTTCAAAATAGACACAAACAATACAGTCAATTTAGGGATGATCCAAAACTACTGAGTTGCCTGTGGCAGTCTGAAAACCACTGGCTGCCAAAGAAACGAACCTAAAATGGCAACACTTATGATTGTATGATTATATCTCAAATGCTGGCAGAACTGTTATCCTTGGGCAGAGTTCCTTGGTGAGAAGTAAGATTAATCTTCAGCCAATATCATTTTAGCCATGGAAAAAACAACCTGAAATACGCTTTGGAAAACTACCTAAAGCCATCCCAATAATTACTGGCTCAGATTATTTATAAATAGCCAGCATCTGACCTTTTGGAAGTACTGCTAGAATATGTACTGCATGAGAAATTGCTTTTTTTTCTTTGATGTTGACAAGAATTTATATCCTTAAAGGTAATTATCATTTGGAAATAACTGCTATTACAACAAGTGCATGTTAAACAGCAAATGTTTGTCTATACTATAAAAACTACACAGCTATGGGTCTGCAAAACACAGATAACTGACAAATATTAACCATTTTTAACAAGGAGATTATGCAATACAACATAATTGCTGACATCAGCTATCTGAATTTGCAGAAGCAGTTCAAAAGGTCCCAAATCTCATTATTTGCATGAAAGACATATTTATGTTAAAAAATTACATTTGGTTCTGCTGTTGACTGCTGTTGGTGATGATCTACTCTTGAAAGCAAACGGGATTGTGTTAAACTCACCAACTTGATGGGAAACTCAAATGTCTACAATCATATAAAACTGAGGTCAGCATTGGCTATTCATGTGATTTTATTGGGATCCATGTGGTTTTGGGTGTGGGTTTTTTTGGTTAGGATTTTTTTGTTGCTGTTTTCTTGCTTTTTTTTTTTTGTTTGTTTTTTAAAAAATATATATTGTTGCATTTCCTGCAATCGTATAACTCCATCAGGATGCCATCAGTTTTTTGTTGTTTTTTTCTTAATTTAACAGTAAATATCTAACTTTTGCTGCTGTGGAGACACTCTTGCAAACAGGTACCCATAAAAAGTACACAGACCAAGAGTAAACACAAAAGGACCTAGATTATAACCTGGGGGCCTTTCCATTTCTTTAAAGATGTTATTGATATTTTTAAAATCCATCACCAAATCAGACAAACAGTTCTGTGATTTCCTGTCACAAAGTGTAAATGCTGTAAGATTGCAAAATGGAAATACAGAGGGAATTTCTCCTCTCACATCAGAACACACAAAGTTCTAAGCAGGCCTGAATAAAATGCTGGCCAAACCAGGAGATAGGGTGGGAGTTTACAGAACAGAGCTGTTAGTGAAAATAGCCTTCTGAGGATGGGATGGATCATACATTCCAGGACTTGTCTATTTTGGAACTTCTTCTACTAGCACAGCTCTTCTACACTAGCTTTGCTGTTCACTATATATCAGAATCGAAGGTGAGTTAACCAGACTAAAAGCAGCCTGAATAAAGAATTAACTATTTGTTAATTGCATGGAAATAAAATGTTTTAAATCCAAAGCCTATTTTAGTCTTAATTTCTCTATCTTCTCCCCTTCACCAAGCAAACTAGATCTGAGAAACCAAAAGCATAGATGCAGGCCCATGCTTCCTGAGCTTTCCCTTGGGAAAAAGAGAGATGCACAAAATACTGCAGCACTGACAGCTGCGGCAGATTTGCTATGCTAAAAAAAAAAAAAAAAAAAAAAAAAAGACAAAACCCCCCTACCACTCCCCTCCCCAAAACCAAAGCAAACAAAACATTAAAAAACCAAACCAGAACACAAAAGCAAAAACCCGTGACAAATGGGTAGGGAGTTTTTCCACAGAACGACACGCTAAGTTGCACAGTGCAATCTTTACAATATCATTTAAGTTCTTGAAGGTGATGCCCAGTTAAATGTGTAACACAGTGTGTTACAGTTTGTAATAGCACTTCAAACTCAATGTGCTTCTAGGCTGCTTAGAGTACTCTGATAAAAGCAGTCAGGAAGAAGTCTCAGATTTTGGCAGTTGATGAATGAAATTGCTTCATTAGTACATATAGAAGATTGGGGAATATATTAAAATTGATTTCCAAATGGTGGAGAATACATTAAAATTTGTTTTCAGATAAAGATAATAGCTGATTTTATAGCTTCTAAAAACAATCTATGAAGTGATTTGACAGTTGTTTAGTGACATTGTACTCTTAGAGTTCAGTGTCAACTACATTTCACTGTTTGTAGACTTGGCCGGGAATCTTGGAGTCCATGTTTGGAAAAACTGGTGGGCCAACCAGAAAAAGTCCAAAGAAAAATAACAAAAATGACTTGAGGTCAGAAATAAGATTGATTTGGAAGTGAAATTACATTCTTTAAAAGGGAAAAGACATTAAAAGGTACTGCAGTTTCCAAGACCTTGTTCTGAAGAGGAATGGAGCACTCTGTCTCTGCTCCTGTAGCAGATGGGACATGCAGGTGTGGCCTTACGTAGCAGAAAGGTGAGGCAATGCAATGGCTTCCTGGGGGCACCATGGGAAGGCAGGCCCACCATCACAGTCTTTCACATTAGTTAAAAGTGAGGTTTGGATAAAAAGATAAATGACTTTTCAAACTTCCAACACCTTTCCAACACATACCCTGGCCAAGCAATCCTGCTCTCCCACCAACTACACCAAACCACTCAATTTTACAGCACATTCTCTGCACTACATCACCATGGACAAAAAGGGGAAAAAAAGGAGACTAAGCTGCTGTCAAAATGTAGCAAACTGAGATTTGACAAAAGGGGGTGATGAGAATCCATTCTCCCTTTACCTTAATGCTTGAAGATTCAGAATTTGATGCAGAGGCAAGGTGTGCAAGAAACACAAATTGTTCTATGGCACAGCCTCCAAGAAAGGCCAATGCCCAGCTTTCTGCCATGAAGGCTCACCAAGTTTTGCAGTACCCATTGCCATGCCTGTTTTTCTGGGTAAGCTCCTCTGCCCTCTTTTGGTGACAATGTGTACTTTTCCATGGGCTTTCTCCCCTGCATTATGCATCTAGTGAACTAGAAAAGAATCCAGCTGCTTGTCTTTTATTGCACAGGAATGTCACTCACTTCCACAAGCAAAGAACCAAAATGGATGTGATTTCTGCCTCCTGCCAGCTACTCACTGCTCTGCTCTGCAGTGTGTAGGCGTGTGCCTCCTCTCTCCCCAAATCCTCAGCTTCAGTGGCATTACCCTTCCATGTTCATGTTGGCAACATCAGCACCTCCACATTTCCTCCGCCTACTTGGCACATCTAAGAGCTGCCTAGAAAAGGTCAATACCATTCTAACTGCACGCCCTCTCTTTTCAAGAGAATGACATGAACAAATATTTCATAATCCAGGCCTGAATTACTTTACAAATAATTACACCTACCTCTGATAATTCACTGGGGTCAGTGCACTGAAATTTCTGCACAGTTAACAACTGCATTACTTTAAAGAACTCATTATAGAACCCATTTAAGATGCTGCCAAGAAGAAGAAGGGAAGAAATTTTCTCAAGTTGAAACATGCATGGATTTCATTCCCATCATGCACTACTGGGAAGTCCCTAAGCAGCAGTTGGGGCTTGCAGGCTGCTTCTTGCAGACAACAGATTTTACATCACTAAGCATGGTTATTTCCTAATCTGTTGCCCCTCTACCATCTTCAGCTTGTGGCGAATCCCCGCAGGTAGGAAAGAGAAAAATGCAATTTGTAATTTTTTCTCTGTGTGACCAACATACTTAAATCATCCCAGAGCCTTTCAAAACTAACTTCAATTTGTTTCTCTAACTCAGCACTTGGTCAATACTATAAATCTTGAAATAGCTATTCTTTGGCCCCAAAGTCCAGAGTTGCAAATGGAGCTAAATAAGTTAGTGACAATGAACAAGGTAGGGAGTTAGTGCATTCAGTTTCTATTAGACATATTCAAATGCAGTGGAATGGAGAGAACAAATGGCTTTCACACAGTGCAAAGAAGCAACAAAATACAGAACTGAGCACATAAATATGGACAAAAATCATAGATGAGACATCCAGGAGGAATGTCCTACATTAATTAAGCCTACTTAATTCCCTCCTCTTAATAAAAAGATGTGAGAAAAACAAGCACTACAAAGCCACTATCTTGGAAGGTTCCAGGGAAACTAATATGAAGAAGCCAGCATAAAGTCAGATGCATGCATGTATTTACATGCAGATACAGATCCGAAGAAGGATCCTCAAAAATTACTTCCATCACTTCTATAATATTCTTGCTAAAATGTAAAAACAAGCAACAGCAAAGGCTTACAAGAAAGAGTGATGGAACTGCTGTACATTACTAAGGCATTATGAACAGAATACCCAGGTTAAAGTTTTATGCATATATCCTTAGGTACATACAAACACACACACACACACACACACACGCACACGCACTCGCGCACGCACATAATGGTGCTCATTCCCACCATGTGTTGGACATTTTCCTAACTGACCCAGGCTCATAAATCTACTCCAGGCCATATAATTAATTCAAGGACACCTGAAGGCAAGAGGGATCTGACAAATATGACATGATTTGCTCCTGGAAATTCTTTTGTTTTCTGACCAGTACAGATGTTACTGACTTCACAAGGAAAGACAATGTATGAGTCAAGGTTAAACTCCAGAGATAAATTCCCCTATCCTTTCCCAGTATATTTTTGAAGAAAGACGTATATAAGAAACTGAAATACAAATGAAGAACAAATCAGACAAGACAGCTGTCTTTAGACATCTGGAGCCTATTCTAGGACTTCAGTTCTTTAACACCAGACCCTACAACTACTGCATTTTGCCTTGAGATACTCTATGACTCAGCTGCTGAAAGACAATTGACAAAAGGCAAGAAAAGGGAGGAGAAAATGTCAAGCTGAGAGTCTCTAGTGAAGAGAGCCTTGACTTCAGCACAGCCCACTTCAACACACTTTTCCATCTTTATCACTGGAGTCTGGGTGATTCCAGGAACACAAAGAAAGAAACAAACTTTGGTCCCTCCTCACCCTTTTGCTCAGGAAGATGCTACAAAACCTTCACTCATGTTCATGTCCTTTTTTTTTCACACACAAGAACTATGCCTCTCAGCACTCCTAATGCTGCATCTCATGCTCCAGAGATTAAACAGGAATAACAGGGAGCAAGAAAATAAGGCAACATCTTGAAAACTTAGCAGAAGAAAAGGTTTCTAGTCCTAAGTTATTTGCAACAGGTTGTTAGCTACTACTTTCTTCAACCCCAGTCCCAAGAGGGGACTACAAGAGGTGCCCCTGCATTTATTCACACCTCTGGAAATAATGTTAATGATGTTTTGGCAACTGGTAGTTATAAGGTGCCTGTAAGAAAATGGCATTATTGAGAACAACACAAAATACCTTGCTTTCCCTCAGGTCTTAGGTGCAGAAGGAAGTTGCAGTAGATGCTGCTGCAGAGTTTGCCAAAGCTTGCCAAAGTTTACCCCAAAACAGACTCCCATGCTGTTTTCTACCCTATGCACCAGAGCAAGGGTTGGGTACAGGGAGCACAGGCTACCCACCACATCACCAAGGTACCTGCTTTCCCACTTTCTACATTTCTGTGTCATTGAAACATTGCCTTTTAAAAGCTATTCCACTTTAGCACAACTTTAAGACAGCATCATAGGAACTTCTACACCTGGCTTTTCATCCAAGGTCAGTTGTGCCTGATCCTATACATGACTTGGTCTGACAGAATCATTCTGTCATAGCTTCAGGAGATTATCTCTTGTGCTTTAGCTAGATACCAGTAGTGGCAAGAAGTGCCAGGTATCACCTGGCTGCAGTCCCTGGCCTGGCACTGCTGGCACCACGCTGGCATGCAGTCAACCATCAGAAATAAAATTGAGTTCATGTGCACAGGACAGGCCTTTATGTTCCCTCCTGAAAAGAATGTGCTACTTGCATAGTGTTTTATGCTTTCATAATTATTCCACCACCAGGACATGAGCTACACTTCATTGGCCTGTGCCCTTTATAACAGCACTGGAGCAGATCTGACAAGCCCGGAGTTTTGGCATTTGACTCATGTCAGATGGGACTGGCTACCGATTCACTCTCTCTACCCAGATAAATAGTTATTTTTTTCCAGTTGCATTCTCCTCCAGCAGCCATATATGAGCTATAGCCTATGTCACATTCCTATGTAGCCTGTCTCCTTGCCTTCACCAGCAAGTGTGGCACCACATATTGGAAAAAATTCTAACAGCAGAAGGTGACTAACAGGCACACAATCACTGTGTGTCTGGCTTTTAGAGAGTAGGCCAAAAGATTAAACTGTACAGAAAAACCTGTATGAATAACTTTATGTGTATCAAGTGTTTTCTATGCTTATAGGAACGAAGCAAGACTTTAAGAAAAGTCGTCATTTTTCTTCAGTATTTTGTTAATGTGGAAAAGGCAGGACCGACACATGGACATAAATGGGTCTGAATATTCCACATGTTCCTTCATGTCTGGTAAGAAGTCCTTCCCAACCATATATCTCAGAAGAGCTGAGGATATTTACAGAGATAATGGGTGAAACAACAAGAAGCCACAACAGCTGTGGTAAGGCCTGCAGTGAGTTCATTCATCATAAGAAGAAATATGAGGGGACACCCCACTGTAGTCTTGCTATATTGTTGTCATGACTAGGTATTGGTTGCCATCAGAATTGTATCAGCTCAATGCTGAATGCTTCTTCTTTTGCCTATAAAGACATGCTTGCTGCAATACTTATTGTTGCTAAACATTTGCCTTGCTTTGGATATCTCTGCACAGTCATCAGTTTATTATTTGATGTATCAGTACCCACTATACTAAAAATAGAAAAAGAAAAAAACATTTTAAACACTATGCAACAAGAAGAAGAAACAATAAAGCCAAACATCACTCTACATCATCAAATTCACAATGAAGTATGTTTTTAATTTTTTTTTTTCACATGTGTGTCAATATTATACACCGAAGAATACATTTGGGAAACTCCTGTGCTTGTGTCAGGAGTGACAGCTACGATTGCATTTTACGTAAGGAAGACTAGTAAATATTTCCATAGCCATACCAATGTTGAAAAGTAATTGTGAGAATTTGGAGCAGCCAGAAGATGACTTAAAAGCTGCTACTTCATCCATCTTTGTGTGTTTTTGAAGAGCAAGTGTGTTGGTAGTGCTGTTCGTTTAAGCCTGCAGAAGCACAGATAGCAAAGGGGAAGCAGAAATAGTTTCTTCATGAATTGTAAGACAGTCCTCATTCTGTCAGCACCTCTTTCTCAATGAAACTGTGGAGGTGATGAGTCCTTTGAAAATTTCTTCCCCCAAAGCTGAAGGGTGGAATCAGGATCCCTGCTGTACGAGTGTTTAAAATGGATGCAATTTAATCACACTGGGGAGCCACTGGAATAGGAATACATTTTCCCCTTTCTGTCAAACCTGATATTGTATTATTATTTGGATTTGCTTTCATATATTGTGTATATATCTTTCGCAAGCACAAGTATTTGCAAATGCATTCAGCTGTAACACCCTGTACAAGCACAAGACTATGTACCTCTCTACCTAAAACAGGGCTTCTTGACTTGGAAGCAAGGGGTACATCTTACAGTAAGCAACATTTTTCATAGGAACCAGAGCTCAAACAAGGAAGGAGAGAGGTTGGAAGATTATTCCTATCAGTTCTGAATGCAGCTCCTGTCCAGCCTGCCAGGTACAACCTGTCAGATGATAACACGTTCCGTATTTAATGAAATGAAATGAAATGCCCACAAAGAAAAACCCACTTCAGATTCCCTTCTTTTGCATGCGCTAAGGAGATGTGCCCCAATGTACTGCAATAAAAAATCCCTAATGAGCTGGATCCTCTCTGAGATTTCAAAATGCTTGGTTTCTTCATTGTTGACTCATTGCACGTAATCTGTTTCCACTGAGCCATTATGTGAGTTCTCTTTCTCTCTTCATAACCACTCTCTTTATTGATTTATCATACTGATTATCAAATTATTTTTCTCCCTTCCTCTTGAAGAGTGTGGAACAGGAATGTACATAACCTCAGGAATGTCACTTGCTCCTGATTGTTCTAAGGCCTCTGGTAGCTTTCAACAGTCCATCTGGATACCAAGCTAAACTCCATGGGACTCTGATGCCTTAGGTTTTAGCTGTTATATTTTTTAGACTCTGTGCTGTTTTGGTGGGTAGTTTTAGCACATATTCAGTGCTACTAAGCTCTCTTTGCGGTGTAGATAGACAAAACAATTCCTTCTCTAGTTCGATACCAAAGACAACTTTCAGTCCCAAGAATGAAAACAACAGTGAAGTGAGAAGAAAAAAAAAAGGAGGATGGAGCTTTATTACCTGAAGCTATGGTTAGACAATTGATTCTAATATGCTAATGGACCAGAACTTATAAAAGTGTGAGACCTTGTGACCCAGGTGTCCATTTTGTGACCACTTTGGGTTGCATCTTGGATGTACCAGCTGTACTCTTGCGTACAAGAGACCTTTTAATAAATACCTACTTTATCCTTTGCCCTGTCTAGTCTCTGTTCCAGGTCAACCTCCAGAAGGCATCAACACCATCAGGGAAGCAGTCAGAGCACACATTTGGAAAGGAAAAAGACTTCCACTCTATTTCTACCCATCACAGGCAATCATTCCTTCCCTCCTCATAATCCTTGCAGCAATGGTTTCTCACCGTGTACAGTGTCTGGCATAACATATACCAGATCTCACAGGGGCCCTCTACATACGAACATATTTTTCTTTCTGAAGTTCACATCAAATTAATCTAATGCAGCTGGATTGGATGAGGTAGCCTCCAAGAGGATGAAATTAGAAGGATTCTTTTTTGTTGCTCAGGTGACATACTGTAGGGCTAACCCCCAAAAAAGTGATGATAAAAACATGGACCGTAAAAATAAAATAAACGCATAAATAATATATATTCCATCTGATAGGTATCAGAAAGGATGTAGAGGTCAAGATGTGATGCAGTGATAAGATGATATGAATTTTTCAGTATTTGAAAATGACTGGGCAGATGACATTCTGGTTTGCTGACTTCCTGAATTTGGAACAATACTGGCCTCAGAGGGATTGTCCCTATAGTTTCCAGTAAGAGAAAGAAAACTACCACCTACACTTCAAACACCCCATTGCAATACTTAGAACATAGGGCAACTAGGTTAAAAAACAAACCAAATTAAAACTTAAGCCCAAATCCTGAAAAACATGAATTTAAGATTAGTAGCTAATCTAAAGGTAGAAAAAGAGACAATGGGCCTCTTTTGATTTTACTCATTGACCCTCTTTCATCTAAACCTACATGCTTCCATCTGACAAAACTCAAACAGTAGCATTGTGATCCAGGTGAAGTAAAAGAACATTGACTGCAGAAGCATGTAATCACTAGCCTTTAGAGTAAGAACACAGTTCCTTGTTTTACTGTGGGACCACGACTGAGGCTCCCAGTGGAGACAAGATTTAAACACACTGAGGAATTCTTTCATTCACAATCCAACTCTTCTTGTTTTGGGGGCTTTTAGCTTACTACTGACTGACTGTAAGAGTAATCCATAAAAATGAGGGAATGTGCTCTGAGGTCAAGGCACAACCTTATTTTTACCATGCACACAAGTTACTCTCTATTCTCAGGCTGGAACTTAGACCCCCTCTAGTGCACAATGGTCTCTGAGTATGGATATATTTTAGTGGTATGGAGATGTCTGCATTCCAAAGCTTGCTTCTTCACAGGCAACAATGATGGAAGGCTATGTAGACACCTCCAAGCAAACTCTGAGAGTACCTTTATCTGGGAAATAGTGTGCCCAATGGTCTTCCAGCTGGGACTTGGCAGCTGCACTGTTTTTGCCTCCTTGGACTTTACTACTGCACTTCATTCACATGAAAACCTGTCCCAGGAGTGCCAGAGGCCAGCCTCCTAAAACTCTTCATTGGTTCTGTCCATGTTCCCTTTCATATGCCCCCTCTCTGGGGCAGCAACAGGCACTTTCATCTCCAGATCATCCCTCCTCTCCAGACAAACATGCCATCCTTGCTAAGGTATTTGCTCCAAGGCAGGAGGCTTCTGCTGACTGGCTGTAACAGAGCTGATGAGGGTCCAGCACACTTTCAGATTTCCTCCCCTTAGTACTGTCCTTTTCCCTTCCAATCTGCTCAGTTTTCTCCAAGGGGCTTCACAGGTATGGAGTTAGCCTGTGCTGGTCTCTCTCTCTCTCTGCCAAACATCCTTTTGGGAAAATTAATCTTCACCCCAGTGGTGGAGATTGCACCCTGTGCAAATTTTCTATGTGATAACTTGTTTGTGATAGTTTCTGAACTACAAATATAGTACTGTACACTTACAGATTCAATACTTCTGTGAATAAAACATTTTGTACCAGATGTTAGCAAGGAGTCCTGCAATGTTAGACATATTCTTGTAACCTAAAATGCCAAAAACTCCTATCTTGGAATGAATTATGCACTCGCAAGAAGAAAAATAACAAATATCAGAATTACCTAACTTGCTTTCACTCAGCATTGCAGATGCACAATTCCAGCTGTAAGAGTTAACAAGATTGTCCCAGTTCATTTTGAATTCAATTTCTCAGATGTAAGTAGTTTCTAGGTTGTTCTGAGTTGCACAGTAAATGCTGTTCTCAGAACAATACATGGGATTGCAGAGGCTATTCTAAAAGCTTGTCCAACCCATGCTGCCTTCAAGACATACCATCCGTTGCACTAATGAGAATGTGTCCTGCCCTCATGTGGGATGAGCCTTTACACTGCTGCATGTGAGAGTAACTTTACCAAAGTGCTCACCACCCGACAGCTTTATTAGACACCCCCAGAGGGCCTGTTAAAATTTCACTAGGAATGTGAAAATTCATGTCTTTCTTTCCATGCCTAAAGAGATAGAGGGTCATAACTCACATCTGAGGCCTGGCAACTGTAGGAACAACTTCCTCTAGGGCCACATAAAGAATTACACCCCAGCACAGCAGCATTCCCATAGCCTGGAATTTTACCACAGTATTGGTGCTGCATATCCTGCTTAAACTCATCTTGGGAACTTTGTATCTCTCTGACCTTAGAAAACAGTAAAAGAGAAAGAGAAACAATGCAAACTGTCCACTCACCAAGCTTATTCTGCATCCGAAGCACAGCAATTCTCCAGATTACTAAAATGTTTTCTCCCTGGATTGCCTGAGAGACCAAATAAATTCAAGAGAACATTCTTTGATGGTGATGGACACTAAGAACACAAAGATACTGAAGACCTCAGGAGTGGCTTATTCCTGGCAAGCTGTAAAAGAAAGTTTTTTAGATTTGTAACTCAAAGGACTGTAAAGTTTTCTGAAGACAGTGCCATTCTCAGAAGGACTCCTGTGGTTATTTAATATCCAATAGGTATGTGTGAAATCAGGTCTATACCTGCAGGTAAGCACGTAGAATTTTCCAATCTCAGTTCATTTTTATTAAACTCAGAGTGATGATGTCACTTTTTCTTTTAGAACAATATGCACTGAAATATTCAAGGGACTCCAACAGAGGACAGGCATCCCACCTTCTTTGTGCCATGGACTTCAAAAGTTTTGAACGATAATCTCACACAGACACAGAAGACCTATAAGTTTAAGTACATAAACCCTAACTGATGAAACTGAAGGCAGTCCACAAGCAAATACTTTAACTTTGCTGTATTTCTAGCTCAGAATTGTTATGTATTCAAGCTTTTTGTATTGAAGATTTTATCCCCTTTCACAATGGTTTATTTTTCTGCTCAGAATTTCTTTACCAGCCAAGTTTGTCTCTGATGGAAATAAATTATTAAATTTAAGAGTGATGACTGCACACACAGACAGTGAAAATCATGGAGGAGGAAGAGCCATGAAATGTGGAATATATACCCTTAATTACTGCTTCATTTGTAACACACAGCTAACTTTGCTCATTGACATTTTCCTAGGGCCATGTGCTTAGCGTACGTGCATGCTCATCTCAGCAATTTTGGGTCTTTTGAGAGGAATGAGGAGTGTTTTTACTACAGTGAATATATTTTTGCAGTTATTATCTAGATAATCACTTTTTTTCAGCAATTTCCTACCTCTTACACTTGAGAAAATTGCTTTTATCTAAGAAATAGGCTTTGATCCTCCTGGGAGGAAGAACTGCAGAACTTCAATGTATTGCATATGATAAGCAAGATTTTCTCTATGTAAATCCTTTCCCAATCTTTCAGGTTTCAAACTGGGAATATCACCAGTTTAGAAACTTATGTATGAAGGGACCTGTAAAATTTACTGGTTGTTTTGCTGAGTATAGAGTTCACAACCATCACTGGCTTCATACTTAGACACAGTCAAATTCAGGTACTCTCTCCCCAAATCACTCAGCTGCAATAAAGGATGTCAAGGGATAGTGGGCTCACGTCACATCTGGCTGGTTCTGTTTCCTCACAGTGCTCTGTGTAAACATAAAAAGACCATTGTCACTTACAGAGGAGAGGCTCAGGGGTGGTCCTGAGCCATTTTTTGTGGAAGGAATAGTAAAATAGGGAAAAGCACCAACCCAGCAACAGGCTACACCTGACATGAAAGAGTGGATGGAGTGGGACAGCATCAAAGACACCAACAAAGCCCTACAGCTAGCAAGCCTATGCACCTCAAATGCTGCACCCAAGGAAGTAAAGTCCCTGGGATTAATTTATTTAATTTATAGTGATCATGACATTATAGAGTTCTCGGTATTTGGTCACATGATGAGGATCATCAGTAAGACTTTTACATTTGACTTCCAGAGGGAAGACTTTGCCTTGTTTGGGAGACTTATTCAGAGAGTTCCTTTGGAAGCAGCCCTTAAAAACCAAAGGAAAGGTGGGAGTGTTTCAAAACAGAGATCCTGAGGGCACAGGAACAGACTGTCCCTGTGTGCTGAAAGATGAGTCGAGGCAAAAGTCCAGCCTGGATGGGTAAGGAGGTTTTGGAGTAACTTAGGAATAAAAAGAGGATGTATCATCTTTGGAAGGAGGGTCAGGTGTCTTAGGAAGTATTTAAGGGGACTGCTAGGGCATGTAGGAGAAAAGTTAGGGAGGCCAAAGCTCAGTTTGAACTTACAATGGCAACTTCTGTAAAGGGCAATAAAAAACATTTTTACAAATATATTAATGGTAAAAGGAAGGGTAAGACCAATCTTTGTTCTTTTTTGGATGAGGGAGGGAACTCAGTAACCGCAGATGAGGAGAAGGTAGAAGTGCTTAACGTCTTCTTTGCCTCAGTCTTTAGTGGGAAAATGGCTTGTCCTCAGGGCAGCTGATCTCCTGGGTTGGCAGATGGTGTCAGGGAGCAGAATGGTCACCCCATTGTCCAGGAGGAGGCAGTCAGAGAACTGCTGAGCCACATGGATGTTCATAAATAATGGGACCAGAGGGGATCCATCCCAGGATGATGAGGGAGCTGGCAGATGAGCATCTGAAGACGTTCTCCATAATTTACCAACAGTCCTGGCTCATCTGGGAGGTTCCAGATGACTGGAAGCTGGCCAATGTGACACCCATTCACAGGAAAGGTGGGAAGGAGGGTCCTGGTAACAGCAGGCCAGTCAGCCTGATCTCAGTACCCAGTAAGGTGATGGAACAGTTTATACTGGGTGTCATCAAGCAGCACTTACAGGATGGCCATGGTATCAGACCCAGCTGGCACGGGTTTAGGAGGGGTAGGTCCTGTTTGACCAACCTGGTCTCCTTTTAGACCAGGTGACCCTCCTGGTGGATGCGGGAAAGGCTGTGGATGTTGTTTACCTGACCTTCAGCGAGGCCTTTGACACTGTCTCCCACAGCACACTCCTGACAAAGCTGTCAGCCCGTGGGTTGGACAGGAGCACTCTGTGCTGTGTTAGGAACTGGCTGGATGGCCAGGCCCAGAAAGTGGTGGTGAGCAGTGCTGCATCCAGCTGGGGGCCAGGCACCAGTGGTGTCCCTCAGGGATCTGTGCTGGGGCCTGTTCAGTTCAATATTTTTATTGATGACATGGATGAGGGGATTGTATCTTTCACTAGTACATTTGCAGATGACACCAAGCTGGGAGTTTGTGTCCATCTGTTGGAAGGTAGGAGGGCTCTGCAGAGAGACATGGACTGGTTGGATGGATGGGCATAGTCCAATAGGATGAAGTTTAATAAGTCCAAGTGCAGAGTCCTGCATTTTGGCCACAACAATCCCCTGCAATGTTACAGGCTGGGAATGGTGTGGCTGGACAGTGCCCAGTCAGAAAGGGACCTGGGGGTGCTGGTGACAGCCAGCTGGACACAGCAGAGTGTCCTGGTGGCCAAGAAGGCCAAGGGCATTCCAGCCTGTACCAGGAATGGTGTGGCCAGCAGGAGCAGGGAGGTCATTCTGCCCCTGTACTGGGCACTGGTGAGGCCACACCTTGAGTGCTGTGTCCAGTTCTGTTCCCCTCAGTTTGGGAAGGACATTGAGATGCTGGAGTGTGTCCAGAGGAGGCAATGAGGCTGGAGAGGGGCTGGGAACACAAACCCTGTGAGGAACAGCTGAGGGAGCTGGGGGTGTTTAGCCTGGGGAAAAGGAGACTCAGGGGTGACCTTATCACTCTCTAGAATTTCCTGGAAGGTGGCTGCAGTCAGCTGGGGGTTGGTTTCTTTCTTCAGGCACCAGCTGACAGAATGAGAGGACACAGTCTCAAGCTGTGTCAAGTGAAAATTAGATATTAGGAAAAATTGGATATTAGAAAATTGGATATTAGGAAAAAATTTTTCACAGAAAGAGTGATAAAGTACTGGAATGCTTTGCCTGGGGAGGTGGTGGAGTCACCATCCCCTGGATTTGTTTAAAAAAAGACTGCATGTGGCACTCAGTGCCATGGTTTAGTTGAGGTGTTAGGCCATGGGTTGGACTCGATGATTTTGAAAGCCTCTTCCAACCTAGTGATTCTGTGATTCTGTGATTTCAAGGAGGATCTGAGTGTTTAATCATTGCAAGTGACTCTTGAGACAGGGGGGAAGAGGAAGCTACATGAACATTTACAACTCAAAAGCCAGTATTCATGCTGCTGGCAAATTAATCTGTCAACGTCCAGAAGTACCATGTTTGGATGACAACCATCATTAACCAGAACATTGGAAATATCACTCACTTCTAATTACCAACTGCTTTGGAAAGTAGGAATGTCAGTCTATCTAATAAAATGATTTCAAACACATTGTTACTATGTACAGCATAGCTGTAAGCATTTCAAGCCTTTTCCTTTGACAAATAGCCATGGTTTGACAATTCAGATGCAGTCCATACTTATGTAGGCTGTGGTTCAACATAAAATCTTTTACTGTCCTTCAATTGTCTGAAACACCAGTTAACAGAAGGATTTTTTGTGGGATTTTGGAGGAATCAAAATCGATAGATCTTCTCATTCTGGAAAAGCTCTAACTGCTCAGTGCCATCACTGAATTTGCTCTGGTCTCTGTCAATACTATAAACTGGCAATCACACCAGCTATTTGGGATGACAGGCTTTTCAAGTGAGAAATTCAAGAATAGCAAACTTAATAGTTGATGTAAAATATTCCTGTCCAGTAAAGTTTACTCTTGATAATCTTTAGCATATAAGAACTTCTAAAAGTAGATATCCCCTGTAGCTGAAGTTTGCCATTTGTGATGGTTAGGACCAAAATAGTATAGAGACTCAAATTCCTTTCACAAGAGAGATTTTACTCAAGTGACTGGCAAGAAAAGAGGCACTTTCCCTATCGTCTCCTAATTCACCTGAGGATGTGGGTAGGGGTAGTTTATACTGCTCTTGACAGCTTCAGTATTACCTGGAAAAGTTAGTCAGTAAAATTGAATGCTTGCTGTGGAAAAGAAGACAACAAAGAGTGGCATACCTGAAAAATACCAGTTCTTCTAAGGGAAAAATGGAGAGATGGGTGCTCTAGAGGAAAAAAAAGCAGGATGAATAACTTTGGCTAAAGAACAACAGTGCAGAAATGCAAGAGCAATGCCACCTATCAGCAACAAGAAGTGGTCTGCATGAGGCAGTTCTGCTTGGCAAAACAAAGCATCCCATAAGCAAAGCAATCTGCTGCCTTCCCTTTTTGGTCCACAACCCACTTATTTCAATTAGAAAGTAAAGGCACTTTACATGTACTGTAGCTAAAATAGAGGGCAAATTCTTCTAAGTATTTCAAGAACATTTTCAGGCCATTTGCTTCTGCAGAATATTTTTCTGCTACTCATAACAGTGCTCTAAGTGCAACCAGAGGAGTATTTGTGTTGAGACTGATGCGAACTCAGTGTAATAAACTTCCTCTCAGTGCTGGCTGAGCAGCAGGGTTAGCAGCCCATGCTGATCTGCTTGCTGCCAGGTTAGGAAGGCTGTGGCCCCAGGTTGCTGACCCAAGCAGACCCAGGTCTCGACGGCCAAGGTCACCTCAGCAGCAGAGGTATTTCACGTGGCCTGCCTCCATGCATGCAGCGCTCTCCAAGCTGTTAGCCCTGGATGTCCTGCCAGGCTCACAGGATTAATCAGTAAGTGGAACATTGAGATGCCATTGTGTGCACATTTCCCAGAGCCTACAGATTGCACTTGAAACCAGGACGGTTTGAGGTGCTCAAGCAGAGGTATCTTATGGGGAGATCCTATTTTTCTGTGGTATGGGTGAGTGCTGAGTACTGAAGAATCATTCTTTTCAAAGTATCAAGGGAATACCCAGCAGCAGACACTGCTTTCAGCATCTATGCCGGAAAGCCGTAAATAGTCCTCACAGAAGGGTTGTGCAGGAACACTGAAGGTTTTGGGGTTTTCCTGTTTCTGAATGTGAAAACTCTAGCTAGTAAACTAATAAAAGCTAGTGGGCTTCTTTTTTTTTTTTTTTTAAATCCTATTATTATTAT
>CM031878.1:43431194-43564688 GCA_018697195.1 Certhia americana | reverse complement strand
TTTTTTTTTTTTTTTATTTTTTCTTTTTTTTTTTTTTTTTTTTTTTTATCCTCATCATAAACCCGTGAAATCCCTTTGAGCTTTACGGCAGGAATATTTGTACAGACATCACTCCATACTTTTTTTTCGGAGTGAGCTTTGTCTCTTTGTACACAATATTTTAATCTGTTAAAGGTAAGATTCCTACAGCATAAAAGAACAGCAATCTTATAAATCCCAGTTTGAGGGGGAGGAGAGGGTAGAGTGCAGACAGTTTTGGGTACAATGCAGTGCCCCAGGCCACCTCATAGCTTTTGCAAACACTCATTATTTTTTCCATAGCCTATGTCAGTAGTAAATTTCCTACAGCTGGCATAGCATCCTGTGGGACTCAACAGGCTGAAGCAAGCCCTTCACAGAACCTCCTTCCACCCTTATATGTACTCTGCACTCCAAGGTATCCCTGCCTTGGGGATGCCTGATTCAGTGCCTCTGCCAAACTATTAAAATCTTAAAATCATTGAAGATTAAGGGGTTGGAATGGACCCTAAAGAGCATCTAGTCCCAACACCCCCTGCCAAGGATGGTAGGCTGTACCACAAGACCTCAAGTATGTTAACTCCCTCACTACATTTGCCTTTATCATTCACCCCTCAGATCAATCAGCTGCATTTATCAGTTTCCATATCCTCCGCTGCAGATTTTTATCTTCCATAACAAAGATAGAGGCTTCTAAGGTGTAGGCATAAGTCCAACCCTTGTCCTAAACCCTGTTAACTGTTTCCACAAGCAGCCCCTGTTCTGCACAATTTCATGTTAGAGAAGTCCAAAAGCTAAGTTTGTCACCTCTCTGCTGTGGGCACTAAATTCTCAGGCAGAGAACCCCATGAAACTTGCCTATTCTGTTTTCATGGAAAAGGATTCCTCTGCTCTTCTGAAGCTGCTCCACATCCATGCCATATTTCACAGCTCATCTGAAGATGCCTCCCTCTCCCACATTTTCCCATTCTCACAGCCATCACTTTTCCTCCCTTCAGAACTGTTGCCTGCTACAGTATACAAGCACAGCAGGTCAAACCTCTGCCTCTGAACTCCTCCAGTCTTTGGTGGCCACAAACACAGCTTTGTGGTGTTTTCACTGCAACACAAGCCTTCTTGCATGAATGAGCATTCTGCACACCTAGCCAGAATTTGTAGCCATCACTCACAAAGGCTGAGATTGCCACCAGCTGACCTGGTGCTTTGCAGGTGGATCAGCACATACTTTTTTTGAATAGTGACTCCAGAGTTTCATATAAGAAAGATCCATACGGATCAGGGTGCTTCTGCCTTGCCAGATCTCCAAGGGTTGCACTTGGTCCAGCTCTTTGTATGCAGACAGGAAGGCCCCCATCCAAGCAAATTTCTGATATCAGGATAATCCAAGCAGGCTTTATACCACACTGAGGATGTGACAATAGAAAGAGCTGCAAAAGACAGTTTATCTTTCTGTGTGGCAAACTGCAGATTTAAACCTTCCTTTCCTTGTTTCAATTGCTTGTACTCATGCCTACCTCTAGTGAAAAATTCTGGTGGGTCAGGCACATTTAAGCACAGAAACATATTGAGACGCATGCAGTCTTGAACAGGTTGTTGAACCTATGCTAATGCAGTATTTAACACCTAATAAGTAACCGTGGAAGAAAGACCTGATACTTAGAAGTATTCAGATGCCTTGCTCTGCTGCCAAAGTGGTGGATAAGAGAAAAATGAGCACAGAAGTGCAAGTGCTGCGGGAGATAGAGACAAAAAAGGTTCTGTGAGCTGTGATACTTTGGCAGCTTTCTTCTGAATTACAGTGTAGTAAATCACAATTTAATGCTGTGATACAGGTTCCACCAGAGAAACTCAAGGCATTTTGCAGGCAGTAAACTATAAAGTTGCCTGAACATATTTTTAGTCAATTAGCTCGTTATTCAGGAAAATTTTTCTGGTGTAGTCCTGTTAAACTCTGTGTAGTTGTGTTAAGCACTGAATACAACCCAAATTTATTAAGGAAATCAATCGTGAAGAAAGTATAGAAGAGTACTTAGAACACTGTCACTGTATCTTTGCTTTACTACTAACTCTACTACTAACATGCCCACAGATGCCCCTTCCATTTCTCCTGGTTGTTTGCTGTTATAAATCTAATTTTACATTACAGTATCTCTGGAGTCTGAGCTTAGACTCTTGATTAGAGCAGAAGCATCAGGATGCTACTGTCTGATGGGCTGAGGCACACAGACTGGTTGCTCAGAGTAGAAGAGCATGGGGATGATGAGCTTTGGCTCCTCCTTTGATACACAAACAACAATGTCAATGATGTTCTGGACAACATGACAAGGGTGCTGCTATTTATTGCTATCATCTACTCAATTTGCAAGAACACAGAGAAATATCTCACTGGGAAGTTTTTTAACTTTATTTCCTTTCCAAACTACAGCTTCAGTGTGTAAGGAGATTAGACCCAGATCAAAGTACACCAGCAGGGAATTCTACAGGCAGCAAAGAAAGAGTTTTCTCATATACACAGCTGTTGTGAGGAATCACTTAAAATTCCTACAACGTCTCTGAATCAAAATACAGTCCCACTGGGAAACACTGGCAGATAGCAAGAAGTTTGAAGCAAAACCAACATTTCCACCTAGCTTAACTGTTAGCACAACAAACAGACATTTCACTAAGGAGTACATCACTTCTTCACCTCTGTTCATACAATCATCTTTCATTGCTGTCTAGCAGAAATATCCATTTTGTATATCTGCATTCCAGACTTAGCACCTCCTTTTCTGTCTTCCACTCATCAAACAAAACTAAAAAACAAACACAAAACAACTACCAGCAGCAGGTGTGAGGATAAGATTCTCAAAACTACATGTCTTGCAGTTCTGCATCAGAGATTGCAGTCCTGAAGTATTTTATTTTATCAGAGTCATTAGGGGCCTAAAGCATGACCCAGGTAAGAGTCTGAGGGAGATGGCAAGGAAAAAGACAAGCCTGTAGTTCTTTAGAAATAACTTACATATATTTCAAGCACATTACACAGAAACCTTACCATCAGTTGTAGGTGGAATAACAAGGCATGGGATTGGACTTTGGAGTTTCAGACAAGAAAAAGAGGAAAATGTTTTGGAAGGTGCAGATGATTATGTAGCCCTTGTGGATGGGCTCACCACAAGGAAAAAGAAGTGTGTTTGACTGTCTGGAAGGGTATGAGGTGGAAACCTCACACTGAAGAGCCAGCAAAATTGTCTAGGGTGAAGTGCAGAGTGAGGAAGAAAGGGAGGAAGGACACAGCTGGTAGGCTGTGAAGTGGGGGAGTTCAATCATTAAAGTAAGTTTCTTGATTCTTGGGATAAACTTTAATCTGTCAGACTATCTCACAGAGGTATATCACTTGTCATGATGACAAATGAATGACATTTTCCTCCCTTGAGGCCATTTGACTTCATCATATATTTTGACAGCTACATGACTCTGAAGACAGAACTTGCCAAGAGATGTCATCATAATTCACAGATACTTTCTTCACAGATAGAAAAGAAATAGTTTAGTGAAAGTCCAAAGAGAAATTAGAGGAGAAAAAATACCACAAGTCTCTGAGTTTTTGGTTGGGATTTTATTATCACAATATCATAAACTAGAGATTAACTGAACTTCTAAAAACTACTTGAAATAAAATTAAGCAGAGAATTATACTTCATGAGTCTGACAGCAAGAAAAAAAAAAGGAAAGACTTTAGGAAGTTTTTCATATTGTTTCTGATTTTTTTTTTTTCTTCCTTTTTTCTTTTCTTCTGGAATAGTAAATTCCCACTGCCAGTGCCAGGATTTTTTTTATTTTTTTTTTTAAATTTTATGTCAAATCCAGGTGATCTGTATAAACCATGTTAAAATGGTATTTTCAGTCTGAAAGACAGAAAAAAACTCAAAGTCATGTGACTTCAGATTTCAAGACAAATTGTTTCGGAGTTCAGTGCAATCTTCTACTTCTTGTGTGCAACCTGTTCCCAGTTAGCTGCTTTGTCCTAGCCTCTGTCTAGTCTGTGACCTGCTCAGGGCAGAGAATTCCCAGTTTGTCTCAACATCTGCAAGTGTGGTGATGTTGCTATTTACTATATTTTGCATATTTATTATACGCAAATACTATATTGCATATTTACTATATTTTATAACAAAAATATGTTTTCAGAGATACATTTCAACCTGGAACAATGGAGTAATCAAATTCCATTAACTACCACTCTGTTGATGTATGGAAGTTAATTTATATAGGAAGAAAACAACACTGAAATTACAGCTGTGAAATGGATCACAGGATTCCAGATGTGATATTGAGGTATTTTTAGTATTATACCCCATGGCCACCTACACCTTGCAGTGTTTTGCAGAATTCATGCTTTGAAGTCGATCATGCTTTAGTGATCATGCTCTCAGCGTCTTTGTTCTTGTCTGGTCAGAAAACTCCACCTGAAAACAGTTCAACAGCTCATTGTCCAAGGCAATCCATCTAGCAGAGAGAAACACTTTGCATGTCTTAAAAGGCAAAATGTCAAGTAGAGCAGGTATAATTTATTGAGGAAATCCATTTTGTTTATGGCAATTTGTATGTGGGAAATATAATGTAATGCTGAGAAAATTATTATGCATATTTCACCTAAGCAACAAAATAGTGTGAAATCCAGTTATATAAAAACCCCATCTTTATCCCAAATACTTACTATTTTTGATAAAAGTGTTCTTAGAGTTCTTTCTAATTTACCCATTCTGGAATTTTATATCAAGTAACTGGGAGGACAGTCTGAAATGTATACATTGTTATTACAGTATAAAACATTTCAAATTTTAAGAAATTTCATTTTTACTTGAAATTCAGTCACCCTCCTTTACCCCTTGTTTTTTGGGATACCAAGTTCATTCATTTTATGTATTACAACTACATCCAGGGCATATTCTATTCTGACTGCCCTTAACTCACTTGTTACTTTACAGATGCAGAATATGTCTTCTACATTTTCCATTGTCTCCCAGGATTGCTTGATCCTGGTAGATGATGCTTTAATACACATGTTTTTGAGGCCACATCCCTCAGTTCTCCAAAAATTAGGCAGTGGGATGTAGAGCTTTTTGGCATTTGACTGTTTTGATGATTGGGGAAGGGCAAGTGTGATGTGGCAAGCAGCAAAGAATTGCAAGACCACTTGAAAATTTTTCTGAGACCAAATTCTAAAAGAAGAGCTACTTCCTTGAAAAGGAAAGCTGCTCAGGTGGGGATTATGGAAGTAAGGTTTTTCTCTGTGGTTGTTTCTGTCCAGGGAACACTATAAATAGCAAAAATGAACAAGCTGTATGTATCAAAATGACACGAAATGCCTTCTCCTAACACTCCTTTTCCAGCAGGAAGCCAGCTTACCACCCCACCTTCCACCCCCAGTGCTCTCCGCTACACAGCAGTTTCTTAAGGGAGGCATTTACACTTTGGTCAAATGATTCTGTCTCTCCATTACGAAACAGATTTTAACTTGCACCTGTCAAAGTTGTAGTGTAGACAGACAATCATTACACATTAAAGATCATCACCTTGAAGACAAATGAACATATACTCTGCCCGGCTAACATATAATAAAAATCACTTTTCTCCTCACACATTAAATACACATTAAATTTTTCTTAAAGTAGGCATGCTTTCACTACTGAGGGTCCTAAGTAGAAGGAGAGGGGAAATATTTCACACATGAAGGAAGTTTATACAAAGTCAGATTCATAGCAAAACAGTTAACAAGTTTATTAGCAAATGAAAATACCTGTCACTTAGTGTTTTACAGATCCACTGTCTAAAAACAACACAAATACATAAAGAAACACTTTGGAGAAAGTGTTTCTTCAAAAACCCCTAGAAGCTAGAGATGAACTTATATGATAGTGTCAAGCTGGTCATTAAATGCTGCAGACTAACAGCAGTGAGATGAAAGACACTCTTGGGCAATACTGGGTGCTGTATTTCTCAGTGTTGCCTTTCCCTAAGTGTTTAATGCTTTCCTAGGTATAAAGACTACTTATCACTTCAGACATGCTTACAATTAAAGAGCTGGAAACATTGTTTTCTTTGATTAGCCCCACGGCCTCAGTTGCTGGATGGCTCTGGGCAAGCTGTTTTCAATTCTTGGCCATCTGCAAAAGTGTAATAACACAGATGACAATCATATTCCTCCAGCACTTCAGCAGACTCAGTCATATGACATTTGAGAGGCTGCCCTTGATTTCAGTGGTTTTTTATGAACAAGGTAATATTATGCACCATTACCTGTTCTGTGCTTTTCTTGAATAGCAGTTGAATGAATCTGACATCATACTCTGCACATTACAAGAAGTTTCAGGCACACACAAAAAAATTTTTGTGACTTCAGACCTGTTGTGCAAGGACTCTATAGGAATACTACCTTAAATAATCTTAGGTACAGCATGGTTTAGGAGAAATAATATGAAATGGTATTTTTCTATTGCAAAACAGTGACATGGGGTTACACGAAACTGAAGCAAATCTGGAAACCGCAAGTTGCAAAACTGGAGTTTATCTTAGAAACAACAGAACTGTCACTGGAGTAAGAGTCTGAAATTTATTTCCATGAGGCAATATAACCTCAGATGTCATTTGCACTGTGTAACACTATGTAACTATATAACAGTGGGAAAAGTGGGAAACAACATGAATAAGGGATTCATATTCCTAGCAGAAGCCTTTTTCAATTAGGTCATTCCCACAAATTTAAGTTGACAGTCACACTAGGGGACTTCTGACAGCACTGAAAACTTAAACTTGTCACTTTCAAAGTAGCAAGAGAGCAATAACACCTATGCCTGGGATTTAATTGAGAATGTCATCATATCCACTACAGGTTCTGTAGGGAAAGAAGTAAATAAAAAGCTCCATCTTCATGAAGGAGAAAAAAACCAAGTTTCTAGACTTCCTAGCTGTGTGGGAAGAGTGAAAGACAGGAGAGCTGCAACCCAAAAGCTCTTAAATTGGAGAGAAAATTGATAAACTGTACTGTGCCTTTCAAGGCATGTGGTGATTTGGGGGTCTCTAAGATGTTCTGGCAAGACTTACAGAGAAAGGGGAATTTGAATGTCACAGAGTAGGAGTTTAGAAGCAACCAAGAAGAAATCCACAATCTGCCTCAGATTCTCAGACCTATGAAAATCTCTTTCAGACAGAAAAAAAACCTTCACAGCAAAAATTGTCTGGCATGAAGCCCAATATACTTTTGGAGGGGAAAAAAAATTACAGTAAAAAGCTATAATAATATGCTGAAACCCAAACCCACGAAGTTTGTGGTCCTAAATGTTGCTGATTTCATCCTGGGTGTTAGCTTAACTTGTTTACCTTGCAACCAAAAGAAAACTCACAGATAAAAAAAAACATTTCAGGAAGTAGCAACATCATAATTCCAAGAAAAACTCAACTGAGGACTGTGTGGCTTGTCTTATAAATTATCTACAGAAATATACAGCTTGGAAAAACAGAATTGTCTAAGATGATAACAATCCAACTGCTGCTAGGGGTTCTGTAGGTGCACATCTAGGTTACTCACACCACTCCAAGTTGTCTTCTTCCTGAGTCTGTCTAAAGGCTACCATGCCTTAGTTTGCAACCTATTTAACTCTGTCATTCAGCCAGCTGCTTGGAACAAAACTTCTTAGCCACTGGCTGTCCTGTTACTACTTATACCTGCCTCAGTTCCTGTTTTGGTCCAGCTATATTTTAGAACAGTATTCAAAACCATGAGAGGAGGCAAAAATTCTCTCACAGGCAAAGAGTGCCAAATGACAGAGAAATCACATGGGTGAAGTACTCATTTCTGGGGATGAGAACACGATGCACTTATTTATTTTAGCATGCATAGCCCAATACCAACACAATACCAACACTTCAGGTGAAGTTACTGTTCTGTTACAATATGGGACTCCTGTCCCTCTGTTGCTAGATGAAAAATTGCCTACACCTGAGCTAACACAATACTTATTCCTCAAAGACCATTTGCCTATGAAACTGCTCAATGCCCATTGTGTAAGAACTAGAACTGGAAATTCACTAGCCCCGGTGCCCTGCCAAATCAATAGACCAGCTGTAACACAGGGGTCCCTGAACACTAGGCACCACTGAAGAGAAACCCAGGACAGAAGAGCACATGTGTAAAGGGGAGAGAAGATATATTAATGATTTTAGGGAAATTATTATCATATGTATGTTTATTCCGGAACAATCAAAGAATATGTAGGTAAAATACAGTATATATTTTAAAACTTTTCCTGTACACCTCATGCATGAATTTCAGAATAGCTAATCCTCTGTGCATCTGGCCAAATAAACAATACCTGCTTCTTAATACTAGATTGGTGCTAAGGAGTTTTTTATTTTACCAGAATCTTGGTTACAACTCTGTTTTACTTTGTAGATTGACAGCAAGTAATAATTTCAGATTTCACTTTAACAAGTTTCTTTGCCTTGTAAGTATGCAGCTTTAAACATGCAGTACACACAAAAGACTCAATCCAGAAATCAAATACAAAAGGATTCAAAATCTATACATAACTCCATCAGTGCACTTACTGCTATTGCAAAGTTTTCTAGTCTAGAAAACCCTCCCTACATTTAGAAAATTCTAATTCATTGATTTAGTTAGCTCACTGTCAAGACTTTGGCCAAAGCATAATCTTCTACATGAAGAATTTGGCTTGATCTCTTTCTAGACTACATTAAAGTATCCCTTTTTTTTTTTTTTTTTTTTTCCCAAACACGCACTTTACAAGCCATCGACCAAATTTTTTTCCTAGCAGAATTTTACTAATATAGTAAAATCCTTAGTCAAAACCCTCTGTGGAGCAGCATGCAGTGAGATTATCTATTTGTATTTTCCTTCTAATGATCACTAGGCATGAATTCTGGCCTAATACAACTCTGTCATATATAAGTAGTACCTACATTAATACCTGACATGGCTGGCTTGTCACTACTCTTCTAGGACACACTGAGTTAGCTCCTTGTAGAAGACAATTTGAAGCATGGATTTCTACCCTTGCTGGTGTCAGTGGCTGCCTGGGAAGCCATTCGATTTGGCATCCAGATAATTTACGTGGAAAAGCATGCATGCTCTTGAAAATAAGTACCATGGTCAGCCTGTGAGCTCATGAAGCCCTACATGCTCCAGCAGGTGCCGCATTGCTGCTTCCCCATGCTGTTCTTTCCATGTACTACTCCTTAAGTACATGATGCAAATCCACTCGTGCAGAGATAGTTTTACAATTTATGCAATCAGTATCTAATGAAGAAAATAGCCAGTGTGGTACAAGCTTCAAGATAGTATAGTGGTAGAAGCTCGCTCACACAGGTAGTCAGGAGACAGGAATTAATTAAAAAAACCAATCAACCAAAAAAAAAGCCCAAAAGACTAAAACATGTGGCTAAGAAGGTTTTGTATAAATATGCATCTGTTTTCTTTTTTGAATGCATGGTAAAACACTGAAAGTCAAAGATAAGCAAACCAAACTACTAACTTTTCAGTTAATGGCAGTTCTGACAAGGTGCACATCAAGAGCACTGATGTCCACCACGGAATCAGGACCGTGCTGGGGTGGGCAAAACTGTGCAGCCAGGTAGCTATTTCCACAGCAGGAGTTGAGCAAGCAGAAATAGTATGAATTAATGGTACCAGACCTTATTCTGAGAAGAAACATGCCTCAAAATTGCTGCCTGGACTACGAAAGACTGTATCAGATGTATGCTGAGGTGGACAGATGGCAAACCTTGTTCTACTTCCTTTAGTTATTTTCCAAGCCTACGGCACAGCTGCCCACAGTCCTGTAAAATTTACATGCTGACGTTTTCGGATGTCGTGTCCCTCCCAAAACGTCTGGAGCGGTACCAGTTGCGCCACCAGGGGTCAGGTTGGATGCAGCACGACCAGGCTTGGCTCAGAAGCCTTCTCCGAGCTGAGGAGCCGGCCCGGCCCGGCCAGCCGGGGGACACCCAGTGCTCCCAGCACAGGCCGTGCCCGCGGCTGGAGCCGGCCCGGGATGCTAATGCCATCTACTGGCCACACCATTTCCTAGCTGTGGCCAGCGCGACAGCCCGCAGGCACCTAGGCGCACAGCTCGCCTTCTCCTTGCTGTGGAAAGCTGGCAGGCTGCGAGTCTATCGGAGAGCGGGCCGTGGGGAACAGCAAGCAAAAGACCAAAGGACGCATGAATAGAGTCGCCCTAGGCCTCGTCCATCTGCCCCGCTAGAAGTCCTGAGCAAAGAAGCTTAGGAGAGAGGGTTTTTTCACTCCAGCTTAAAGGTCCTTTCTATATTCCATCCTTTACATATTTAGCATAGATCCATCCATGGAATGCAACTCACCAGAAATTTTCTGTGCTGGAAAACAGTGCTTCTGAAAAGTGAATCTGTGCTGGCACCTGATATTGCTGCGAGGGTGGGTTGTAGCTCTGGCCGTGTCCTCCAGGCGAGGGCAGTGGGTGGCACAGTGGGTGTGCTTAGCCCCGTAGTGATCCCTCAGCAGGCTTAATATTGGACAAGGGAGCAGGAGAACACTCACTGCTCTCACTGATGTCCCACACTTGGTCCCTTCAAGGAACTCTGAACGCAAATATTTCCTGTGAACTGAGAGAAACCTAGAGTACTAGCAAGCACCACCGTGACTTGAAGTGGGATCTCGGCACAGCAGCTCTCCCAGAAGAGTAGAGTCAGAAGGAGAGAAAACTCACAAGGTACCAAGTCAATGTGCATTTTGAACTGCAGTTACTTGGCCAATGTAAAATCTATATTACCAGACAATGGAAGACCCTTAACAGTGTGACGTAAACTAAGAAAATTCAAGGCATCTAAACTTTCTGGTTCCAAGATTCCATTGTCATGAGCAACTTATATTTGCCAGTCAGTTGTACTGAATAAAATTTTAAGATGTGTCTTGAAAAACAACAGAGGAATTCCAGAGAAGTGCTACTACTGAGACACATTCTAAAATGGGATTTGATTGCTTTTGAGTATGTTTTTTTTTTTTTTAAATTCCATTTTGTAATACTACTATTGTAGTGATCTAAATATTTACAGAAAGTGATATTATGTTCTATTAGGTACACTGACCTAAGTAGATGATGCCAATTTGGTTTCTGACTCCACCTCCCCATCACGTTTGATGTTTGATCTCTCTTGCAAACAGATAATCTGACATCTGAGACAAATAAACTTTCCACAGTATTGCAGAGAGGGTGTCACAGCTGAGATGACCTCAGCCAGACAAACATTTGTTACAATGAGAGTCCCAGCCTAATCTCTCTGACAGAGATGGGGCAACCTTGGCTGGACACAAAAAATTCCCACATGAAAATCAAATTCTAGTTATTTATATTAGCTCCAAATATATTCAGACCTGGTTGCTCAAGATAATGGACAGTCTCTTACTGTGAGCTACAAGATATACCATCTGCTAGACTTAGACTAAAAATGCCTTGTTTAAAGATATGCTAGCAAAATCCTGGTAATTAATGAATAATTCAAATTTGTCTTGCCTGCAGTTTACTAATTGTACCCTTCTGTCTTTCTCTTTTTTAATTGTTACCTACATTTTATTACAAATCCCTTCACTGTCACATACCAGCTCCTTACTCACTATTTTTGTGTATTACAATAATTCCCAAGACACCAAGATATTGCATGTTATTTTTTTCTCAGCCATTTTCCTTTCACAACCTTCCTTCTTGCTGTAGTCCACAGCTTAGGCTGATGTATTTGTGCATTTGGAGAGAAAATTAAAATGCATTGGGAATTAACAAGGAGAAGGGAGGGAGAGGGAGAGAGCAGTTTCTGTGACAGATTTCTCTCATGACCTTAGGAGTACTCCTACTTCCCTTCACACTGTCATACCTAACAAAACCCCATTTGAACCAGATCATCCCTTATGATATACATTTTTAGATCACCATATTCAGTGGAATTCTGATTGACAGGAGCCTCAGTACATCAGTTTCTGTAACAGGCACACCATACAATTTTTGCACTGCAAATTCTTTGATATGATGGTGCATCAAGCAGTCCTTTACTGGATGCCATTGTTACCATGTTTCATAAGTGAAAAGGACTCCAAACATGAGTAGCAGATGGTTGTAAACAGATAAACCAAAGTTCTATGAAAATCACAATACTTTCAACATTATTGGGCATGAAGCATAATGCTCATTTAATATGAATCAAAATCAATGCCAATAAGCCACTTTACCACAGGAAATAACATTCTTACACTTGTATTTTATTTGATTATACCCAGTGGCTATCAACATCACTCAAACAAAAGTTAAGGCCAAAGGGAAAGTTCCTTTTTGATACAAAGTGACCTGCCCTGAAAGTGTACTTTTAACAGCTAATTTCGTAGAATAGTCAATGGAGCAGAAAGGATCCACACCTCTCAAAATTAATGTATTGTGTGCTTACATTGCAAGGTTCCAAGAATCACCTTCATGCATCATGATCCAATGTACACAAAGGCAAAATGTCTGATGGTTGCTAGACTACTGAGTGGAACTGCTCATGACAGAAATATACATCATGGATGGACCTTTTTAAAATTTTGATTACAGTCTCAGGTGAAATTAACAGCAAAACAAAGGTCATCAAGTACTTTAAGCCACTGCTACTGCTGTAAAAGGAGGCCCCATTAGAGATTTTGCAACAATTTGGTTTATTTGCTGATCAGAAAACTGCTCGATAAAAATGTTCCTCCCCCTTTTTGGGAGAAGAAGGCATTGATGTTTATTTCTTCATTCCTTTGAACTTAAGCTGTTTACAGAGTGATGTCTTACTCCAGCTAATACCACACACCTTATAAGCAGAATAAGTTTAAAGGTGTGATACGAATAAAAATTTCAGCACCAGGAAATAAGGTATTTCTTTCTCTAACAGGATCTTGAAATAGGAAGAATCAATCTGATGTTGTCTTAGAAATACAAAGATCTGCTAAAACATTTCTATGTGGACAATTAAAACTAACCATACAAATTTGCTTTTGTACAACAGCACAGGACCAAGGACATAAATATATATTAATTTTTAGCAGGGATTCCAAAGAAAATGAAATGTGTTCCATCCCTGATTTGAAACAGCTTTTAAAACCACACAGGCCAACTCCATCTAAATGGGACTGCAGGATAAGTTCTCAAATCATCTCTTTAGAGCTCTAAAAGATTCTAAAAGATTTGTGAAAAAAAGAGAGGGAAAAATAATGCTGTCTAACACCAATCTGTTTCTCTAAAAAAGGCTGGGCAAGCATATTATTCAGTGCTGGAGAAGTCCTATAGAAATCATTCCACTGGCTTTAAGAATGCCTCAAAACCAGGAAAAGACTCAAGTGCTCTGCATTTTTATACATTAGTAATGCAGCCAGAAGCACAAAACCTGCTGGATCAAAATTAGATCAATTAGGCATTTAGAAAGAGTATAGAACACAAATCTTATGAGAATTGGCTGAGGCAGTGGGATGTATTTAGCCTGTAGAAAAGGAGGATCAGGAAAGTCTTTATCACTCTCTACAGCTGCCAGAAAGGAGGGTGTAGCCATATGGGGTTGGCCTTTTCTCCCTTGAAACTAGTGATAGAACAAAGAGAAATGGCCTCAAGACACACAGGAGATAAAGTTTGAATACTAGTAGAAATTTCTTCACTGAAAGAATAGTTAATTACTGGAACAGGTTGCCCTGGGAGGTGGTGGAGCCACCATTCCTGGAGGCAGTTGAAAGACATGCAGATCTAGCATTGGCAGACATGGTTTAGTGGTGGATTTAGCAGTGTTGGTTTAATGCTTGGACTCAATGATCTCAAAGGTCTTTTCCAACCTAAACTATTATTTGATTCTATGCTTCTATGAAACTATTCTGTTATTTCTGAAGAAATTTGGAACACATCCATGAGTCCCTGTTGTACAATTCATGGATAGTAGTCAGTACAGAAACCTATTAATTTCATAGGGCAACAGGAAAGAAAGAATCCAAAATACACAGCTGAGGAAGGACAGCAACTATAGACAAATGATTAATGAGCTTCAGTGGAGATTGTAATGGAGAGAAGAGTTGTCCTCAGTCATGGGTCTGAACAGGAAAGAAATGCAGTTTTTCAGACAGAAAAGTAATCTTCATTTGAGCTGGACTTCCTGCAGGTGCTTACACTGTCATAGCAAAAATCAGATCGTCTCTAGAAAGACTGCAGGTCATTAGTGTTGTCTTCTATTGTCTGTGACCTTCATCATACTGTGAAATAACTCTATCAATATCTTTCTATCATTAACAGTGTTTAAAGTCAGGATAACTTTCTAATTTCTCATGTGAGGATGAACTAAATCGAAATATGCATAGCTCAATTTTGGTGATATTTATTCCTGAAGACAAAGTAATAAAGTCATGTAGCATAGTTCTAAATCCATTATAGAGCCCAAGGAACAAAAAACTGTCTCTGTTCTCTACTCAGTATGTTATTGAGGTAAATTGATGACTCCCACACAGTAATACAAGTCACCAGTGCAGTCAGCTTATCAGTAATTAGCCTTGCACAGACATAAAATAAAAAGAAAATTAATTCGTGAGTTTTAAAGCTTCTGTTCTCTTAGGGACAAATTGTCTCAGCATGTGGGGATACGTGTGACTTATAGAGTCATCTTAGTACTCAAGGGAGTGGAGACTTTCCTTATACTTCACTGAAAGGACATGGAAACAGCTGATAGACTGTTTGGGACAGAGGGAATCCCAGATTTACATTTCCATATGACTTGTGAAGCTCCCTTTCATATATTCTCTAGGGATAACACCTCAGTATTTGATAACTTCTTATTTCCTGCCCCTTTTTCTGGCTTGCAAGGGAACTTCATAACAATTATTTTCTTAGTGCCATTAGCTCACTTTTCCCACCTTGTAAAAAGCAGATATTCATACTGAATTCTTTCCAAAAATTCTTTCACATGTCTATATTTTGCAATCAGTGTTTCCCCCGCCACTTATACAAGCGGATATAGAAGCGATTATTTCAGTTTGAAAATCAGATTACATGCCTATGTCAACAAAGTGGATGCAAATCTAGTGAACTCAGATATATAGTGATTATCTCAAAGCTGAGGAATATATTTGTGTAAAGCAAGATTTCAGAAGCAGTTCTGGCTCCATGAGAATATTCATCAATTTTAAAAGGCAGTCAATTACATGTAAGTCTTATCCTCCAGCACTGCAAGAAACTTTCTCTCTGCTAAACCCAAACTGTACCCTAAAGATCACTTCAGAAATGAGTAAACAGGAAAACTGACCAAATACAGGACCAGGAGTGAGAGATGTTGGGGGGAGGGCAGTTAATTTGCTGCCAGTGCAAATAATCCAGCCTAAAAACAGAGGAACTCACATTTTAACTCTTACTTTGTCTCCTGGGAACTCAATGCCAGTGGTGGAGGAATCCTTGTGTATACTACCAGCAGAAAGCTGTATTGCCCATCTTGCCCTCTGTTGACTCCAAAGAAAAGATATTTAAAATAGGTGTATGCTGGTTTAACGCTCAGGAGGAAGGATATTTCAGTCATTGATACTTATACAGATTTGTAGCTGAGCCTGCTATTACAAAGGAGACCACTGAGAAATAATGAAGGGCTGGCACATCCATCTTACTTCTTTTAGACATAAATTTTTCGGACATTATCTTAGCAAAATCTCTCTGCTATCCACAGGCTGACAAAACCATCACTGTCAGCACCTCCAAGTGAAAATGGCTTTCACAACACATAAATAGATACAGGACACTGAGACATATGAAGAGTAAGAAATTATCCTGCTGCAAGAAGTAAAAGGGGTGTGGGTATCTCTGATTAGAAATTGTGTCCTTGCCCATTGAACACATCTGTGAATAATAAAAGCAAAGAATCATATATGCTTAACACCTGTTGCTGGTTTTGAAGCATTCAGCAAAGAAATGCCCTCAAAACATCCTATTCACCTGTGCTACCATCTAAATCAAAAGTAGCACCTGGTATTCTATACTGTTTTACCCACTTCTATAAATGTGAAGACCATGCATACATGACCATCCCTGTTACTCACTTTTTAACTGGTAAACAAAAAAGCAACCTTGTTTTGGCCAGGAAGTTCTGTTATTTTTTAAAAGAGTACTGTACATTTGTTTTCCATGCCATCTTAACTGTTGCTGTATATGAACATTCAACACAAGAATAGAACACAAAAACAGGTAATGCAGATTGTGTTAAAAATCAAACAGAATGGAGGAGACCTCTAACTTGAAGATGCACAGGTAATTTACAGTCAGTGCTACTCTGCATCAGCACACCAAATCAATACTTCTTTAAAATGATATATTGGTACCTTTTTTAGCTCTATATTCAAGGCTTTCTGGCATATTTCCTCCCTCCACTTCCATCCACTTTTTATAAAAATACCCTAACAGCAGAGAAAAGATAAATTTTTCAAAATCTGGGGAATCACTCATGTTTGGTTAGACATGTGTAAAAGACAGGGAACTGCACCAGCAAGTAGGGGTCTTCAACACTGTGACTTAACCATCAGTGAAACATCTTCGGGTAAGTTTTGCAATGAGTTTAAATCACTAGATGGCGATGTAGCAACCAGCTTTACCAGCACTGCAGATGCACTCAGGACAGAAAATTGGTTTTGTGCAAGGAAAGAAAGCTCATTTCAAGCAGAAGAAGTGAGAACAGGTTGAATGTAAGGGGAGAACATTTCATTTTACTTGAAGTGAACTGGAATAAATGCTCAATTTGGATTAAAAACGTCAGTGGAATATTTTGAATTAAAAGACTTCTCCAAAATCTTCATGAAAGGATTATTTTTTAATAGAAGTTCTAATTTTGAATGGTTCTATAAGGAGCTGTTAAGTAATAGAAGAAACACTGATACTGTGTCCCAAAGATTTCCTGAAGCAGACTGTGACACAATGACACTATTCACTGTGTGGCTGCTCTTTGAAATGAATATGCTTTAGAACTGTTTTACCCTCCAAAGTTCCCTCAGAAGCAAGAGAGAAAAACAAGGTGAGAATATGAGGCACTTTGCCTTAAACACAAAAATAAACGATTTTCCATCTGCCCCTGCTAAAATTAGTGTCATTGAAGTGATGCTTTATTGAGGTTAATGGGATAATTCATATGCACTCACTTGTCACTGCCAATAAAGGTCATATGCTGACTTAAACAGCAAGTATTTGATACCTATAAATTAACTGCAGAAAATTACTTCCAGCATGGGACAGCAGCTGCTGCAGGTCCATGTGAAACTGCAGAAACCTAAGACTCAGGAAAAAAACAGAAGAGGAATGTAAAGCCCATTCTGTAGTGTGAATGGCATATTTGAAACTTAGGACAGACAAAATGCTGGTGGAGACTCAAGAGGTAAATTGTATTTCCACATAACTTTTGGGATCAGAGAAAGCTCCAGCTAATCCAATGTCTATGAGTGAATTTCTGTGATTTTCCTGCTTCCCAAGTCTACTGTGGCCTTCTTTTCTGGGTCATCTAAGGAGTGTGCCTCAGCTAGGTTAGACATAAATCTCTGTATGCAGAAGAATGTTTTTGGGACATTACATCCCAAAGTAGCAGCTCCATGTTATGGTACTTCTGGAGCACAGAGAAGCAGCCAAAGTTTCTACATGGAAGCTGGAAAGGGAAGCTCCTAGGACTGGATTAAAA
The DNA here is from genome assembly GCA_018697195.1 of Certhia americana. NCBI lineage: Eukaryota > Metazoa > Chordata > Aves > Passeriformes > Certhiidae > Certhia > Certhia americana. Next base: position 43,546,952 of record CM031878.1, on the reverse strand, counting down.
TGTGGGGGGACATTGTACTGGCAACATCACTATGACCACAAAGAAAAGTCATGGAAAAAGGCTGCTGCAGAATGCATGAAATGAAATAAAATAAGTTAACACACAAAGCAGCTGAATTTGAGGAAGAAATTCCTGAGATGAAACTTCTCTCCTATTGGAAAGCTTGACAAAACATTTATTTAAAAATATTTTATTTTGGGTTTTAATAAATCCAAGTGTAATCTGTATGATCAAATCTAAGTGTACTCTGTGTAACCTGATAAGAAACATTTGTAGACTAATGCCCCACTCCCTCTATTGACAATGTTCAAAAAGATCTTTGCCTCAAAGATCATATGGAAAACCCGCACCAAGATAAAAAGCTTTCACTGTCTTTTTGATAGTGAATGTTTAAAGCTTCACCCAGGAAAAGAAAATCTCATCATTTTGTCTTTCTCAGATGATTGCTGGTAGAGCGTAAAAAAGAGCTCAAGGCTTTCTGTTTAACTGCATGTTGCCTTATGACAACTATTCAGCTATTAATGGCTAGAACAGCTGAAGTGGCAAGGGTTTTTCAAAAAAACTTCTGCCAGGATTCAGTTGGCTACTATGTTCCCTTGATCAGAGAAATGCAACAGAGAAATGCAGAATCTCCTAAATGCACATATTTCACACCTCGCAGTCAGAAAGCATGCAACCTAAGCTAGGTTAGTGGAGCAAACCAAGGTCATTAACATTGTCTAGTAGCTGAGACTTCTGAAAGAGAAAGTAAGGACAACATCCTGCCTGTGTTCTAGTTTTAGTGGATTTGATATGACAACAGAGATTAACACTGAAACTATTCACCAGTTAGTCCCCAGATGAATTGGGATAACAGCATGCTCTTGGAGGTTATGCTAGAAGCTTGAAAATCAATCCCCAGTGCAGTATGGTCAATTGGATACAGATGATGCAAACACAAGTCTACAATTTTGAAGCTACACAAAAACATGAGAAAATTCCAGTAAAGTGCAGAGTTGTAGAACACAAAATATCTGTAGTCACTGTGTTTCCATGAACAGAATCATCACTCCTCCTAAAACAGTATTCCAGTTGTATGACCATCTCCCTTTCCTCCAATAGTTTGCACACAATTAGACAAGGAGCAGGGAGTTCTGAAGCGAAGGAAGCAAGTAAGGTGAAGCCAGAAACATGGCATTTACTCCCTAGAAAAATAGTTGGGAATAGCCTGTGCAGATGTAAAACCTACATTGCTACCCAATCACATTTTGTAGTGTTTTTTGAAGTTAACATATGGGCAGGTGCTTGAAATTACAACAGAACTGATAAAAAGTGATCCATCTGAGCAGGAAATATTGGGAATCCTAGTCCTGGGAGTCCTGGGAATTCTGGTATTTTTAAATACCCTTCCAGGCATTCCCAGGAAGTCATATGTTCCCCATTACTAGAGAATCCAAGTGCCTTGTAATTTTCTCATCAGTCTTTGAGAGCAGAATAATTGTTGCCTCTGTTTCCCTTTTTTTTTTGTGATATCCTTGTTCTCACATACAAATTAGAGATACTATCAGTGATGTCCAAAACCTGAATAGTCCTGAGGATCAGAGCCAGAGTCCACAGAATCTGTCTGTATCATATCCAAACTCTGAAGCTGGGCAAACAAACAAAAAAAACACAAGACCACAATCACAAAAAAATCCAGTAGTACTTTGGTTCTTCAGGTACTGTTTAGCCACTATATTCTGTGAGTGCCTGGAGTCTATTCCCAGGGGTGATTTCCACTAGCTCATCTTGCTAGTAAACCAGGTTCACAAGTTTTTTGTGGGAGGGTGTATAGGATATGGGTGTCTGGTGTCTCAATACCTTCTTGGATCTGATTTTGCAACCCAAACACTTTCTGAGCATGTCTTTGTATACAATAGACACTGGTTTTATTTTCTCATAATACAGCCCATGCTTCTAAGTTAAAATTCTTCAGTTTTAGTGCAGTTTGATCTGCCTGACTTTTTTCTGTGTTAGAAAAAGAATGGAAGACATAGCACCTTCTCAGAAATTTGTAAAAATAACAAAAAGGCAGGCATCTCCCAGACCTCAGCAAAAGTAATTTGGAAAGCTCCTAAGTTACTTAACTATATTAAGTATTAATCACTTATCAGTGAAGCTAAAACTTTTTTTTAGCCTGAATAGGTGGCTCAGACAGATAATTAGGATTGCAGGTTTTCTCCTGATTCAACCAGATTGTGAAAATAGCAATTTACCAAAGAGAGAAAATCCAAGTATTTACACAGTCTTGCAACTTCTGAAATGGAAGGGAAATATAAAGAGGAGTGGAACAGGAAATCAACTAGATTGATTTAACTTGCAGGAATTCAATTTTTGTGAAAGAAACTAAATTGTCAATGATCCAACAAGGACATTTTATTTCCCTACCTGAGGTGAGTATTGACACAGGTCTCCTAACACATGCAATGATACCTCTTCAGCTGCAGGTGTACTGAAACAAACCAAAAGGCTGAGATTTAGCTCTAACAGGAAAAATGCTGTTGTCAATTATTTCCTCCTTAAACCACAAGTCCAGAAACATCAGGGTGCTTTTCAGACACAATTAGACAAGAAAAAGAGCCATAATCTATTTGGCTTTCACAGTTGTTTTCCACACACATTTCTGTTTCTGTTCCTCTGTGAGATCCTCAGAATGCAAATGCTTGGAGGACATGACATACACATACAGGATTTGGCATAATGGTAGGAAGTCCTAGGTCTGGACAAGGCATATGAGTTCCAAAAATTGTGAGACCTTGAAATACAATGGATATTCAATACCAGGATGTCACCCCTGCTTTTGCATGTTTCTTTCTAGCCTTCTGATGTTTTTGAATTCCTGGAGTCAGGTCCCAGATACACATCTCTGTAAACAATTGTTTAGATTCCTTAATAGAACAAGGGAAGATTGATGGACCTTTGGTTTAACCAGTGTGATCTGAGAGAAGTTACCAGCCAGACCAATGGTAAACAACTTCTGTAACATACATAAATTAGTCTTACAATAAACATCCTCTTTCTTCTGCCCTTGTTTGAGGAAAGGTGTCGTGCGTGTGTGATACATTTCGTGTCGTGTTGCAACACCAGGCTAATGGTTGAAACCAAAATTTTTAACAACTACATGCCACATGTCACTCACCACAACTTCTGTAGCTGGATCATCTCTTCCTTATGCATTATGTGTAACAGAATTCAGCTCAAGGACCCTAATAACCTCTGACAACTTACAGGTAACCTTTAACTTCACAGTCACTTAGGCACACGAAAGAAATGAAACTTCAGGCTTTCACGTGTTCATCTTCACATTCAAGTACTGAACATCTGGAACAGATGTGGCACAAACAGGTCATTGTTAGGCTTAGGTGGCCTAGTGCCACTACCAGCAATGCAAGAAGGAAATGAATTGCACACACAGGGAGAAGGTGACTAAACTTCCTTTTCTGCCTAGGTCCTCAGAGTTGGACTTTAGCAAACCTTAGAAAACACAGCAACACTAATTAACATTTAAATTTTGCTAAGAGCCTTCACCTATGTGCCACTGGATGACTCCTGATCATCTTTCTTTGTCCGAGCTGATAAAAAAATCCCAACCATACTGAGAGATCATATATCAAAATAATCACACTTCTCACTTTGCTGCCTCATTAGAAAACTCCTGCTATATCTGTAATCCAGCAGAATGATGCAAAGCTCTCCAAGACACACATTGTCATTAAGGACTGACAGTCATGCACCAAAGCTGGCCAAAACTGATTTGTGGGAAAGGTGATGGTTTCTCTGCCAGCTTCTACAGCAAGTACGACTTGTACAGAAGGCTGAGAATTAGTTAACATAACTAATTTACATGTGCTGCATGCATCACTAGGCAGTAAGGTTCCCTACTATTTATTCAAAGCCATTCCACCAGCAAATTACAAAAAGTGTGCACAGTTGCAGTGTGCACACCTGGCATCAATTTCCAATTGGTTCTTGAAAGCATTGGTAGTGTGAAGCAGACAGAATTCTTACTAGACCACTGATGATAATTGATCTGATAGATTACAAACTAGTCAATTAAAATTTTCTCCTGGGTCTAACCTCCAATGTGATTTTTCCAGATCCTTTCATGCTTTGAGGTCTAGCTGCCCTCTTCTAGTTATCTCCTGCCACCAGAGCAGGACTAATCAGTGCTTTAATAGAAGAGAGCTTCTTAAAGCTGACTAAAGTCAAGAACCTTTGTTCATTAATTGCTTTGAAATTGTCCACACAGGTTTTCAAGGTGTTTATATGCACACTGTGAATTATTCCATAATAATTGCTTGTCCACTTTAAACAGTGGTTTAGACTACTTCCACGTATTATAAACACAGCAATCAAACATACAATTTGAAATGTGGGAAGTTATGTGAATTCCATGTCTTTTTTCTCTTACTCATGTCACCAAACAACTGAAGAACTGAAGATTTTATAATCAAAGATGCACTTTGAAACAGTTTTTTGTGAATCTTCAAGCTCACAGTCTTCTCTTTTTCCAATAAGCTTATCTCAGTATGAGTAGAATTTACAGACACTGGCAAAAAAATATGAGAAAAAGCATGGGAGATTACCCTCATAACTGATTTTTTTTTTTAACTTCATTTCAATTTTCTATGTATTATTTCTTTTGCTCTCAAAGCCTAGTGCATAAACACTAAAGGCAGATGACTAAGGCTAAGCACATTAACATGTCAAAAACATCTTCCATTATTTCACTTTTGTCTCTTCATTATATTCAGTTCTAGTTGCAAGAAACATTACATTTTTTTTTTTTTATTTTTTTAATTGGGAAATAAAGATTTTTCATTCTTTCATAAACAATTCCTACAACATTTCTGTAATGGTAAATTCAAAGTTTCAGCAGGCTGCATTCTGGGAGCAATGCCAGCAACAGACTGGAGAATCTAGGGTAGATTTCAGTATCTCTTCACTCCCATATGGAGATACTTCAAAACAGAAACAGAGGTGTGCTATCTCTCATCACAGTACAGGCTCAGTCCCCCACACTGAAGTGACACACAGAACTTGGTCACCAAAAGAGCACAGGCACCACCCACTCCTCTGCTGTGTTGCTGTTTCCTGGTTTTATTTAGACATCTGTCAGTGACTATTAGCTGCAGCAACTGTAATGAGCTAGATATGATCTCTGTTTAAAGCGTGCTAAGTGCAAGTCCATTTTTGGTTCAGATTACATGCACAGGCTTACTGGGTGAAAAGCAGCTGTCATCACCAAGTTTTTTAAGAAGAGCTGTTGACTGCCTTCTCCCAGCAGTGGTGCAGACTGGACTACCTGTTTTAGCAATGTAGTCAACATTTCTCACAAAAAGGACACATACAGGATGTGGCAACCCCCAGCACTGTTTATCCCCTATCTCCCACCATACCACAGCTTACTTGTGAAGGACATGCATGGGAAATCTGCAGGATCCACCACTGTCTATCGCATGCCAAAAATATCCTTGTGAAATCCTGGTGGTATTTTCACCTCCTGCAAGAGGCTTGATTTCGTAGCTGGTCCCAGAAAGATGAAAAAGTGGCTAGCCTGCTCTCTCATCAGAATATGAAAAGCACCTAAGTGCTTCAAAACTGCCAGGCCCCCAGCCAGATCCTAATGTTTTCATCTGGCATACTCCTCCTTGTACCTGTGGCTTTGCCTTTGTTGCTTTGTAACCTGGTTGTGCAGGGCTTTCTCTCCCAGCTACACGGCTCCTGCTGGCAGGTACTGATGGAGTACCCGTGCCCTGCACAGTTGCCCCTGTCCTTAGCTGGAGAGTGGCTGGGTGGTCAGCATACTGCTTCAAGCCACTCAAGAGACAAAGCAAACCACATCCTTGTTCTCCTGAAGGCTGCTCAGCATAGGAGAGAGCAGGACATTTTCATAACACACAGATTTTGTGCATAGAATTTATCCCCCCAGAGCTATTATTTTTAGTTACAGCTCTTTGAAGCTAGCCTATTTGCTCTGCTAAACCCTGCAGCTCTGCCTATCTGCAGCAGATGTATAAGATAATGCTTTTATCATAATGCATTTAAATTTCTTTCATTGAAGTTATAGGGAGAACAGCACTCTTGGGATGAGCTATCCAAGCTGTGGATAGCTGTGAATGTCCAAGCTGTGGAAAGAGCCAGCTCCAGCAGAGGAACAGAACACTTGAAAGTGTGATATCTTTTACTTCAGGAAAAACAGCTTTGCTGGTGTATGGGAAAAACTTTTTGGTGCCTGCCTTAGATGTGCAAAGAGCTGCACAGCTGCTGTACCATGATAATTCTTCTGTGACTAAAAATGGCTTAGTTTAAGAGGAAACCCTTCTGAAAAAAACATGAGGAGAACTCAAAAAACATGGGAAAAATAATACAGCCTGAGAATATAAACACATGATCTGGACTTCAAAACACTCATAAGAAATTAATAACTGTCAGCTAGCAGGCCAATCTCCCCTTAATGTTTCTTCTGCTTGGCATGAGACAAACAAGCATAATACAAAAATAAATTCCCTTTATGATCCTTAAGGACTGGAAAAGGCAAGCTTTCTTAACAGATGATTTAAGGGATGCTGGAGAGCTCGGTATGAAAAGCACCTCCCATTGCACATTTTCAACGTGAAGAAAGCCTGACCTCCTCCCTGCTGAAATCACAGCAGAAATCTTTCTCATGGTGTTTCCTATTCAGCTCCCCTGTCTCCAGACGTCTGCAGTCCATCTGGGTCTCTCAGCCCAGGGCTGACAGCAGGTTTGGCATCAAGGGCCAGATGGTTACAATACCTATCAGCAACTCAGGTTTAAGTGTCTTTTGCTGTCTGTTCTCTATGCCAGGAAAGTGATGATTTGGTCTGAAGTCCTCAGAGAGCAATGGGAACAGTTTCATCAAATCAGTCACGTTATTTTGTGAATTAAAGAGGTAAATTATGTCATTTTCAGCCCAGCTTCTCAGGAAGAAAGTTAAAAAAGCTATGCTAATCAAAAAAACAGAAGAAAGATCCAAAAAGTACTGTTCTAGGGATGAAGAAATGAAAACTAAGCAGAAAGGGTTACATAAGTATATAAGGATATCACTTATTTGTCTTTCCAGACACCTGAGAAACCTGGATTTGATTATAAGCTCAAAAAGCCAGCATTCCTGTACATAAGAAGTTTTCTGAAATATAAAGCATGAATTTAGGCTGGGTACCACCATCAGCAATATTAGGAAATAGTCCAGACCCATTTCTGTAGAAAATATTACTCCAGCATGTTCATTTGGAATAGATTTTATTCAGCAAATTGGGCAGATTGGTTCTTTGTAAGTAGATTTAACCACCTATAAGTACAAGCAGGCAGGTAAGCTACAAGCTATGGCTAAAGGCCAGCTGGTACATCCCATTTTCATCTTTCCCAACAAGAAACATGTAGATGTAACACCATGAGAGTTCAGCTTAGTTTGGTCCTAAGACAATTAATAGGAAATACTAGAAAATCAAAAAAGATCTATCTGAATGCTGGACTTTGAAACCTGCTTAAGCCCTTATCTATGCATAGGATTGTGTTTCTACAAACGCACAGCATTAGAAGATACGGAGGCTATTTTGAAGTAATATAACACAATTCCAGCAGCCCCGAAGAAAGCAAGCATAGTAGCAACACAACAACATTTGTCAGGGTACATACCTTTATCTCCTTAAGCACTTGCTCTTAAATATCAAGCAAATAACACCAGTATGCTTCTGATGCCTGGAAGAAGAGCTATGCTGCCTATTTCTGAAAGAGTTTGAAAAATCCATTTTTTTCAGCAAAGATTTTACCTATATTGACATAGATAAATTTGCATAGCAAGAAAAATCTACAGAACCTTCTTAGAGGAGGTGCATATGGTAAGGAAATTTGAAGTCCTGCACCACCAATATTACATTGAGAGTGTAAAGAAGTAATCATAATATATATCTTTTAATCAAGTCTTTGCATGTAAAATGTGCTGAATGACTAGTTAAAAGAATTCCATTCCACTGATTGGATCCTTCATTTCTTTCAACCTTGTTTTTGCATCAATGAGAGCAATATTATCTTATGCCAAAGGTTCATTATCTACTGAGTAAGAAAGATTTTCTTTTGGTGTTATTGAGAGCCCCTCCTGGTTTTAAAAGATGAGGAAAACTGAGTAGATACTCTGAAGTATCTTGAGATGTCTTGTTCCATTGAGGATTATGCTGTCACTGCTTTTCAACTCTTGCTGGACTTGGAACTCAGTATATGGCAACCTCTACCTGCAGCCATCTTCCCATCTGAGATAATTTTTGTTGCCTGTTTACAAACCCCCTCCATTTCAAACAGACACAAATGCAGTAAGGTTCAGGGCAATGTTTTGCCTTTGTAATTACACTGTTTTTATTTCAGCATAGTTTTACATTGCATTCAGGAAAGGTCTTTTCCTGCTTTGATTCTTTTCTTCTGGATTGTTACACTTACTACTTCACTGTGAGCTGTTACATTGACAACCCTGCAGTAGCAAGGAGATACTCTCCTCCCTCTTATTCATCTTTCTAAAGTTCAGACATCTATGGCTTCATTTCTCTCCCCAATACAGCCTTATTTGTTTTCTACCTTTAAGAAGGGTAGAAAAAAATGGAAGAAAACTCTAGTCAAGATTAAAAAAAAATTAAAAGATACAATAAAATAAGACATGTCTATATGTCAGAATTATGTCCTCAGAATGTCCTGGCTTGTGAAACAATGTTTTTATTGCAGCTAAGCCAAAAATATAGGAGTATTTCTTTTTAAATGGGAAAGCAATTAGACATTCAAAAGATAATACAACTGGAGTTGAGACAACTGATCTCCTAAGTCACCAAGCTATTAGTCATGGTGGAACCCAGAGGAAGCCATCATCTTCATCCAGGATAATTAATAACTCTGCTGTCCTGGACAAAGAGATTCTGTGTTTAGTAATACCAGTTCAGTTCCATGTGGCATTGCATATTACACTCTCTGAGCTGGTGCAAAACAGGAAAACTGGAAAAACCTCCTGAAGTGTTTTAAAACACACAATTTTCCCAGGCACAGATCTACCTGCAGGAACAGAGTGAGGGAGGGTTTTGAGCAGGAAAACATGCTAAGTGCTACTTAAATTCCCACATCAGCACTCCTGACTCGACGCTGTCAGGGCTCAGCATGAGGTACAGACACTTTTTGCCCTACTCAGTTTTGGGTCATGATAGTTTTCTATGTTCATTTAAACAAGGTTTCAGTGCTATTCTTAATCACACTCTTGACTTCAGGTGTTCAAATTTATGTATCAAGGGCATGAGCATGTGACTTGAATTTCAGCTCCTGCCGAAAGAGAATAAACCATTTCTCAGCAGCTGGCCAGAGGGAAAGATTCTCTAACAAACCGTAATGAGAAAAATCTCCCTAAGCTGGCCCCAACTACGTACCAGACTTCTGCAGTCCTAACTGGTTTCACTCTGCTTTCAGTGCAGACCAATTAGACCATATGAGCAGGTCACCAGAAGCAACATTTGGAAGCAGCTAACTGGGAACATGCTCCCCACTGGGACTCTTACTGACATTACTGTAAGATTCAGCTACTTTCTGTGATTAAGCCTTCATATAAACTTAATTATTTTAATAGTTTGAAATCAAGAACTGAAACCCAGTTAATTAAGGGCAAGCATGAGTTAGCTTATTCAAATCCCACATGGGACAATTGTCTCATTTCATCACAATAATTTCATTAGAAAATGAAAACAAACTATGGGAGAGTAGACCTGAAATATCTGAGAAACACCTGCCCAAGGAGGAGGTTCTCTTGTCACAGAGATGTGTAGAGCACATCTTTTTCCTGTGTAGAGCAAGGGCTGAGCCCAGAATGAATGTTTCTTACAGCATCTTGTGTGACAGTGCAGCCTCAGAGTAGGGACAGACTTTGCAGACTGTCTGAGTCTTTGCAGACCTCTTTGTGCTAGCAGAGCCCAGGAGTTTCCTGTGTAGATGATGTCAGTGTAGTGTGCATGCACTTCCCCTCCCCTTAAGGCAGGGTGTACTGCAGTTAAAAAAGGCAAAGGATTTCAGCCGCAGTTCCCAGCCCAGCCTGTGGGTTTCTGGGAGCTCTGCTAAGCACCTTCCTATTCTTCCAGCTGCCATGGCAGAGCAGTGCCTCTCCACATAAAACATTTACATTACAAGGCCATCAAGACTGATAAAATATACAAGAAGCATTGCCTAGAATTGTGAGGGAGTAACTGAGGAAATGGAGATGGCAAGGCAGCTACTCTCCTGAGAAAGGGTGCCTGCATACTACAATGTTTTCTGTGTACAGCAGTGTTACCTGAGTGTGAGTGAGAACATGGCTTTGAGAGCATGTTTTTCTGAAGTCACTTTCCTCAGCCCACATCCCATTTGTCATATTGGCATCAACTACTTTCTGAACTCAGCAAAGCCCTCTGGCCCCTGTTATAATAAACAATGTCAAAGTATAGCAAAGAAATTAATTTATAGCCCACCTACCCTTCTTCAACAGTAGGAAGCACTCCAGATACAGGTTAAACATCTGATTATCACAAAACTCTATGTATGAGCTCTGTCCACTCAGATGATGTGAGGGGCAGTGCATTCATCCACTTCCCACATCATTGCTCCTGGTCAGCCCAGGGCTTGACTTCCAGGGCATGACAGACCTGGGCCTATGAAAAAAGTAGCTGAAGCACTGTGGTGGGGTGGAGACCATTGCCAGGTTTCAAAAATGCAACCTATGACTGAGTGGCTTTAAACCACAAGTAAAGACAAAGAGTGGCACCAAAACCACACATAAGATGCCTGTAAGAGCGAACCTGAAATCACAGACCACTATTTGTTACCAAACACAGCAAAAGCTCAGGAGTCACAAAGGTGCTGCAGAAAGCTCTGGTCCTGCAGCAGTGATGGAAGACAGTTCATACATCTTGCCAAAGCCACCCTCTCCACAGGTGTACACAACCCAGAAGATCACTCTCAAGAATAGGCATGGCACATCACATTGAGCTTTATGACTATCTCTACAGCTGTAGCAGTGAGAGAAAAGACTGTTTGCAGCTGCTTATACATCATGGGTATTGAGCAACTCACCTGGTGCAGGTAGCTCACTTTGCAAGCTGCAGTTCAGGAATATATTGAGAATATATATCAGGCTGAGCTCTGGGTGAGAGCTCACAGAGACAAGAGGCCATGAGCGGCCCACCCTTTGCACAGCAAAGCACATGAGGAGCGGTGGCTCCGGCCAGGGGAGGGGACACTGGGAGACGCAGCAGGAGCTGAGGGATCAGGGGGGAGAGTGAGGTTTGTGGGACTCGAGACTGGCTTGGTCTGTGAGGGTAGAAAAGCCCAGGAGTTCCTTTGCTCAGGGTGCTCCTCAGAAGCACCAGCTCGGGCTGTTTCTGTATTACTATGCTGTGAATAAATTGTTCTGTGGAATGGACATCTGGGACTGTGTTCTGGGAAGCCTCCTCTGACTGTGAGAGTGGGGTGACTCAAGAGGGGCTGCCGTGGGTTCAGTGCAGCCCCCACTTGCGAAGGGGCTGCAGTCCCAACAGAGACAGCCTGTGACACTGGACTGTGACTGCCAGACTCTCATCAATGGCCAGACTGGAAAGTTTCCTTAACAATAGGTAAGGAATTTTTTTTTTAAATGTGAGCACCTTAGGTGGTCACTTTTATAAACAGATTAGACACTGCAAGGTTTTGTGAGGAGATGCCTTAATACCTTTAAATCTTGAAGTCTTTGTGTTTACATCCCTGTCACATCAGCCAATGCTCTCCTTTCCAGCTGATATTGTAATTTTAACCCTGTCCCTGTCTTATATTTCCGTTCCTTAATTTGTTTTGTAACAGCATGATTGTTTAATTAGCCAACAAGCTCTGTCGCTCTCCAGCATAACCTTTTGTGCTTCCACTGAACATTCAAGGCTGTTTGGCTGTCTGTCTGCTGCAACCACATCACACTTTATGTGTACAATCCACTTATGAGCTCTGTGCTCCTGGAACCTGTCAACACAGGGAACTTACTGTTGAAGAAGCTCAGGTGTGAATTTAATGGGCCATCATTATTCTTCCCTATCTATTTTTGTGGATTATCAAATTTCACAGAAAAATGCCTTTGAGCTGTTCAACTTAATCCACTTTGGAGGAGTACAAATAGGACATTGTAAAATAAATGTTTACATAAATACCCAGTGCTAAATAGCTTTTTTGTACTCCTACTGTAAGCCAAACCATGAATTAGCATAGGCATACTGGAAAGCGTCTAAACTAAAGTGATGGATCAAATGACCTACTGAATATGACTTGCAAGCCTGCTTTCTCAAGGACTGTATATATAGGAGGTAAGTCTTGGATAACCCAGTGGTTTGAATTGAAAGAGGAATACCTATCCAAGATTAACTCTCTAATATTTTCCATTTGCTCCAGATTGTGTAACTGATATATGGCTCCTGACCTGGAATAGACATTCTAAGTAACAGGAGAGGAATACATATGCTGAGCAAGTGCCAGGTAGGCAAAACTTTAATTTATCTATCTTTATATCTAAGGGATACATCACTGTGATGTTCTGCTAATCTGGCATCACATAAAACTTTCCAAGTCTACATTATTATAAAAATATAAACATGTTCATTTGTAGGTTTCACAAACACTTGTGAACACTGGCATAATCTATGACAGCTGCCCTCACTTATTTTGCAACCATTTGTTCCTTCAGCTCTTTTTCACTGCCTCCTGTTTTAATCACATTTATTATTTGATGACAGCTTAGTTTGAATATACAGTATGTGCATTTGAAGGATGTTGTTGCAGGATTTTTTTTGTTCCCCTGTTCACTAAAATATTCAGATTTTTAAGAGCAGATGGTGTTTTTGAGGCAGAATTTTTTGATTCAGGAGAGGTTTGGCAGCTCTGTCCATAACACCTCATGAGTGTTTCACTGCTTGCTGCCCCATTATTCTTAATGCAGATGCCAGGTCAGGTCTGATGTGTGGTGAATATTTTCATTTTCAAAGCTCTGCTGTTGACATGGATCAGCATCAGCTCTGCTTTTCTTTACAATTCTTTAGGTCTCTTAAGTAGTAAGATAGTGTCTGTCTTTCAGACAGCACCAGAGACCTGACCAAATGGTGCCAAAATTACATTCATACTTAGGCAATACTGGTATTGGTGTTTACTGCTTTAGTTTTTTCATATTTACTACTCTTTTTCTTTTTATCAGATTAATAAAATATACTTTTTGAAAATAGAATGACCTAAACTAGATTGGAAAGACAGACTAATTATCACAGAATCATTTAGATTGGAAAAGTCCTCCAAGATTAACAAGTCCAATCTTTCAGTGATCACCACAGATCATGGCACTGCATGTTATGTCCAGTTGTTTCTTGAACACCTCCAGGGAGGGTGACTCCACCACCTCTCTGAGCAGTCCATTCCAATGCTTGACTCTGCTTTCCATGAAGAAATTCCCCCTGATGTCCAACCTGAACCTCCCCTGGTACAGCTTGAGGCCAGATTCTCTCATCCTGTCACTGGTTTCCTGGGACTTACCTGGCTACAGCCTCATTTAGGGAAGTTGTAGAGAGCTGTAAGGTCACCCCTGAACCTCTTTTTCTCCAGGCTGAACAACCCCAGCTCTCTCAAATGCTCCTCACAGGATTTACTCTCTAGACCCTTCCTCAGCTCCATTGCTCTGTTACCCTTCTCTGGACATGTTCCAGCCCCTCAACGTAGTGTAGTGAGGGGCCCAGAACTGAATGCAAAGCTCAAGGTGTGGCCTCACCAGGTCCGAGCACAGTGGGGAAACCCCTGCCCTGGTCCTGCTGTCTAGTCCTGGTCACACTATTGCTGCCACAGGCCAGGATGCCATTGGCCTTCTTGGCCACCTGGGCACAGCTGACTCATGTTCAGTCACTGTTGACCAGCACCCTCAGGTACTTTTCTGCCAGGCAGATTTCCACACGCACTTGTATCCAGCTTGTAGCACTGCCTGGGGTTGTTGTGACCCAGTGGCAGGATCCAGCACTTTACCTTATTGAACGTATCATAATTATGGACCACAATGATTGCACTACATCATTGCTGTTCTTGAAACTTTTCCATTACCATTTCTATAATTGCATATGATGCCAAGACTCCAAAAATTGAATGTGCACCAATCATCTTTTAGTACAGAACACTTCAGGAGAACAGCTGTCAGTGACTCTGCTTGTACTTCTCACAGCATGGTAAAAAGAACCAATGACTAATTCAATATACTAGGCTTCAAAACCTGCACTTCGTTTCTGTCACAAAATCTGCAAGATGGGAAGACCAAAGTCAGCTGAAGAGTGTTGCCTGTAGCAAGTAACATTGTAAGCAGAAAGAATATACGTATTTTTCTATCACACTAGCCTTCAAGAAATGTAGAAGCCAACTATTTGGAAAGACACTTTTTTGAACACTTGCTATATGGTGCAGTACCTACAGGTAGGACTGATTCAAAGCCATGAGAAGGTCAGTGCACTGTAGCATTGATCATTGCAGCTTTAATCCAGCCAGATTATCTGAGATTCAGAGTGGGACAGAAGTTTGACAAATGATCTCATCATAGGAAAAGCAGCACTCATTTCTGAGACCAGAAAACCCCCAACACAGGGGATGTAAACAAAACCTCAAAGTGAAATTACTTCCTTCTTTGGAAATAATATATTTATGATGACCTGAGCTAAGGGTACCTGTAAGGCAAATTAAGCAGTATTCATTAGTAATGTGAAGCACTATATTTGGACAAAAGTTCCCAAAAGTGCAGGCAAAAATGCAGGAAATTCTTCAGTCTTGCTCATAGTCCTGAGTAACTCTGAAATATTTGAAATCAAGTAGATAGTTATAGGAGATCTATTTTAGAGGTCTTTCTAATTTCTATATAATTATCTATCACTTAGAGGAAGTGAGGACATATAACTATGCATAATGAAAACATAGCATAAATTCAGGATTGCTACATCTCTTAACTGCCAGTCTGAACTACCAGTATGAACTGCCAGTTCATAACAGTTCACATATTTACTTCTCCCAGATCCCATTTTATACAGCAATATTTCATGTCTCCTAGCACCTTTAGTGCCGGGAAACAAAAGTACTGAAAAAACCATCAATGCTGACAGGTGCAAAAGAATTTTCCTTAGAACATACACTAAACTATTTCAAACCATCTGACATAGATGCATCCAGTTGTTCTAGCTGTTCTATGGTGACTTCCAAAAACTGCGGCATCAGAAAATATGAATACTCTTTTAATGGGTGCTGCCTTATTCTTCTACATTGTTCCATCATTTAGGAGAGAAACACACACACATGGACTATAACACCCTTAATGTGGAGAACTTCATTTGACACTGTTGATTCTGTTTATTATGATTTTTAATAGAAATTCCATGTTGTATCATGTGGAATACCAACTGGCAGAGAAAAAAAATATAATTTTTCTAAGTATCTGAAAGAATCACATTATACCTCTAGACTTTAATATAAAATATAACAATTTTTTTTTAATTGTCTAAAACACAAGTAAGCCATTAAATTATCATTAGCACCACCATAATAATCCTCAAGCACAATATTTTACCCCTCTTCTGATTCCTTGGCATTATTATTCTGATTAGCAAACTTGGAAGCGTTTTGACAGGTAGGACATACCTCTAGGACTCAAAATACCTGCGTCCAAGCTGCTAAGTGGAATTTGCTACCCATTTCCCTTCTCCTTGTCTATACTTCTGGAACTTTGTTGTTTTGCCTAGTAAGACTTGAAGTACTTTGAGACAGATAATGCCTCTTAGAAATCTGGACAGCAAGCAGACACCCGGACAAAAATACTATGGAGCTAACTCTTTTTCATAGTCCCTGCTGAGGACTGAGGTGTTGCTCTAACAGAGAACAAACAATGACTCACATCAGCTCTGGGAGCAATTAAATGTTTTTTCTTTAGACAACACAGCATCCTCACAGTCTGATTGCTTCCAAAGGCCCTAAAACAGCCTTACACTATCCTCCAAATATTTCTGATTCATCTACAAGTATTAAATAGATGTCATGTTCATTTCAGCTTCACAAAGATATTGAAGAACTGATTCTTTTACCATTTTACATTTAAACTGAAATAGACTTTCACTACTAATATCACTTCCCTGATTATTTCTTCATGTCTTTTGTATCTGCAACTGCAATACAATTCAGATTATCTGCTTCTGTCTTCAAAGAGCTGTTGCAAAAGGTTAGACTGACAGTGTTCAGTAAAATGCTTTTGTTCTCTAATGAATGTAATTCACAGGAGAATGAACCTGTTGTGCTTTAAGATTGTGATGATGAAGAAGAACAGGTAACATTACAAAAGAAGTAAAATTCTGCGTGGTTGTTCCAGGAACCCCTTTGCATGTCCTCATTTATTTTTTATTTTTTACACTTGAAAAACAGCTTGAACCGACATATCAGAGTGAATGTGTTCAGATTGAATGTACATGTTTTTTAGCTACAAAATTACAGAGAGATGGCAGAATTGAATCATATCCCAAAATAAGCTTGCTTCAGAAGTAGCTGTAGGTCAGTCTTGCTTCTTACATAGCTTTTTCCTCATGTCACAGTTTTTCGCTTTTTACTCAAGCACTTGTCAAGAAGTGGTGCCATTAGCTCCCTTTTGCCTTCCTTTTTTTTCAGCTACTAAGTGAACTGGTGCTCACAGGTGTGAAACCAGCCACCCAAGGTTACCTCGTAGAGAATCCATTTCTTGTGTTCCAGCCCACTGGGCCACACCACTCTCTTTAAAATAGAGAAGTAATCTGGAAACACTGTAATTCCTCTGCTTCCAGCATCCATCAGACAATATTGCAAGGAAGAAAGACAAAGGTTGAAAAAGGTTATTCACTTAAAAATGCAATAACTTCTTAGAAATAAACACATTGGGTTAAATTCCTTGTATCTGTTATATGTGTAAACGTTTATGGAAACCCAGGAGTGTTAAAGAAATTTGGAAACTTAGAAATCTGTGTGGTCTCAAGAGTAACAATTTTTTTTGCCTACTGATCTTTACAAATAGCTTTACAGAATAATGTAGCTGCAAAGAAAATCTCAACAAAATGGATTTTCCACTTTTTTTATATTGTACTTCACATGACCTATAACTTCTGACTGTCCTACCTTTCTCTTGTTTATAGTGATTTTCTCTACTGGGCAGCAGCTGTGGCAGTACTGTGAGGATCATCAAATAACACATAACCATGATATGGTACCTCCTTTATCTCCTGCCAAGGAGGCAATGTGTTTATCCTTGCTATGACTTTATTTTCGATTTGAAGGTCCTTTACATGTGCACATCCAGTAGAGACAGAAGTATTATTCTGTTCAATTGACCAGCTTCAGAAAACTGGGGTTATTTTGATACTCCAGAGTTGTTTTTTTTAATTCTACATATAGCTCTCAGCATTTTCAAAAACTTGTTGCCCCTCTTTGCCAAGGGAGCATTCTCTAGCATTTTAGCAAAGGCAGAGTCAATTGGCCCATACAAGAGCTGGTTTCCAAATGAGATTTCCATCCCAAAATTATTTTCAAGATTTCAATGTTTTCTAGTGTACCCATGCTGTTCCCAGTGGAACAGTTGCCATGGTGATTCCATATGACTACCAAAGGGGAGCAGTTCAAATCCTAAATTATATTTTGAGCATGATTTTATGTCTGTTCTGTGTCTGGTCAATAGCTCAAGTTCAAAAGAACCTACCCTTTATATTGTCATCTTACAATTTCTAGATGCAAGAAGGTCCTGGTGAGTGCACCACTGCTTTTATTTTTTTTTCTTATGCAAGAAGAATGCAGACTTGGATTCCACAAGGAAGTCAGTAGAGTATTCAGGCAAGGGAGGTGTGGAAGAGGAGTGAAGGGGCAGTTTCCTCCTTGCCCTGAGGTTCATGTATCTCTGCACACACGGTGAAGACATGTTCTTCCCTAACTCCTTTATCTGAGGAAGCCAAATAAGGCTTCAAATAAGGCCAGCAATAAGTGAAATAAGGCCAGCAATAAGGGATCTATGCTTACCTTTCCTCATAAGAGAATGCCAGATGTTTTTAGTCTGCACCATAGTAATTCACAGAGACAGAATCTCCATAGAGAGCACACTGCAAATATGTTCCATCCAGCTGGTAAATGCATTTGTCAGAAGTTATGAAGTTTACTAAATTTTGCTGACAGGCTGAGACAGAACAAAAGATAATGTTCACTAGAATTTACAACTCTTGTAAATAAGCAATATCATACTGGTGAAAAAGGGAAATGATGGAGGATTTCACTGAAAGCAAGAATCTTTTCACAATGAAAAGACCAGAATTCTACTCTCTGGACAGATTCCAGTCTGTTGCAGCCAATGAATATAGATGATGGACTATAAAAGTGAGAGATTTATCACTAACACAGAAATTCAAACTCCTAGTTTGCTTCCCTGGTAGAATAAATTGAAATTTATATGGAGACCTTTTGCAGTCTTGGCCTCAAGACAACATGACCAGCTTTCTTTTTTTAGCACCTTGCCCAGTACTGCACAGATTTCTGTGCATGAGTAGTCCTCTTACTCAAGTTAATAGGCCTTTTCATAGAATTGACTATTCAGATTTAGGATTGAGCTTCAAGGATGACGTATCGTAACAGTGTAAAAAGTAGTTTGCTGCATCAAGAAGAAATTATGAGAAGCTGGAGTTAACTCTGAGGTCAGTACAGGAGGGTATGAATATACATGCCTCATTGCCTGTATCTGCTTCCTTGGTTTGGCTCACAGCCTGCAAACCCATGATAAAGTACAATTCTATTTATTACTTTCTCAGACAAACAGAATAGATATATTTGAACATTCGTAACTGTTCTAAGTTTAGATTCAAAGACATCAACCACCTATTTGAAATGTTAGCTGTGCAGTTCCTTTCCAGATGTGCCTAGACTCTTTAACCTGTTCTGTAAAAATCACTCTCTCATCACTCAAGTGCAGGAATTCTCACCTTATTGCAGACCCTCTCAGGGCTGCCTGTAAAGTTGTGAGGATATAACTTTGTAGTATTTGACCAGCAGCATTTTGTCATGGAGCAATGCACAGGAAGAAATGCATGGGAAGGAAGTGACAGAAGGCAAGAGAAAGGTGGGACAGATGCTCTTAAGTGGAGAGAACCCATAAAAAATTAATTGTTGTAAAAATACAAAAATGCAACTCAGTTTCCCCAAAAGCATTTAATCCTTCTTACCCTATTGAGCAGTATGCTGTTATGCTTGCATATGCATACACACAATTTCCTTAATTTCATCAGAAAGTCTTCATGCTTGTATTTTATAGTGCACTTGGCCCTGTAAGCTCTGTTTTAAACTGCAAACTAATGATGCTTTTGTAACTTGAGATTTCCAAGCCATCAACCCCGGCCTGTTATCATCTTGGACCATTCATATCCATATTACTTTTTTTAGGAATGTAGTTGGTGTGAAAAGAAGCAATTACATTAGCACATTGAGGATGCTTACCATCTTCAGAGTATTTTACTAATACTGTGTTAATTAATAGAACAAAAGTGCAGATTGCATGATCCTGGGGTGGATGTCACTGACATGGGGTATATGAAGTCATGCTTTTCTCTGAAATAAGACAATGATCCTATAAAGAAATATCCATAACAGAGAGAGGGTAGCATATAGGGGAGAATTCTAGTATTATATTAGGTCACGTACATTCCAAATTATATTTGAGCTAAAATTATTCATGCTAACTAGAAAATGAAACACATCTTGGTAAAAACGCTCACAGATTTTCCTATATCCCTCCCAAATTTCTATCCAAAAAGTGGGAAACCTAACTTCAAGTTACTGTAATAGCTTCTTGGGTAGTGGCAAAATATTCAAATTCTTTAAAAATTAGTTTCTTTTATGACTAAAAGTTGTAGGGTTCCTGACACACCTTCCCTCTTGACTTCTGGAACTGTACACACAATTCAGTAAAAATTGTGAATAATTTCTGGAAACTAACTGGAAGTACTAGGATGTGCTTACTCAAGCTAAATCAGAGATAAGACCAAGCTCTGATTCAGTTTGCTGAATTACTGTGTTTGCTTAGGCTGTTTTTCCAAATAAGGCACTGGCAACACTAGTCAGGAACTTTACAATTTTTAAACAGTAAAGAAAGAAACAAAATTTCTACTAACTATTTAAAGGAGTTGTCAGTGAGAGGCCTTATGGCATCGTGTAAGAATACAAGGCAAGGTGGAGAGTGCTTTGAGGTAAGCAAATACACTTCAAGCAGATATTTCTTAGACAGAAGACTGCCCACAGTATAATAGTCTTCAGTAACACCCTGTTCAATGACTGTCTCTCATCCTGCATCCTAAATGCAGTCTATGTTGTACATATTTTTCCAGGTTAGAATATAAGAGGAGGTGTCTTCAAGAATCTTTAAATATTAATATGAACTAGTCCCAATAGGACCCAAATCACAGAAGATATAATCACAGGAATTCAAATTGAAGACTAAATCACTAATTGAGATGAGGATTTATTTATCTAAAGAAATATCCTTGAAGAGGCTTGTAAGATCAGCTTCTTCTAAGTGTATCTTCTAATATGACCTTCAAGTGTAAGACCAGCTTGCCCAGTTAAGTTCAAAATTGAGCTTGAAGATAGACTATTGTATCAGCCTTTCCCTACAACCATTCATGTGTTCAGGGAAGTCTGCTGAGAGCTACAAACTGAGGAGAAAAGATGAAGAGTGACCAGGCATTGTGGATACCTTAGTTTAGGCACCATGTTTAACATACTTCCACCATACCCAAAAGGTGTGATCACTTTTGAAAGTCCTCAGCAAGATTTGCCATATGCATGTCCTCTTCTAGTGTAGGGAGGGACTTAGTTGAAATAACACCCAAAGGAATTCATTTGTCTTTCCCAAAATGTCCTGAAAGGCACTACTATCCTTTTTTTCAGCTTATAAACCCATCTATCTGTCAATTTTCTCTCTTGCAGAGGGTTTAGTATTTCTAATATATCCTTTCTTCCATCTTTTTGATAAAATGCTAACTTTAGAAAAAATATTTGCAACAGTAAACTATTAGATGATGGACTAAAAGCAGGGGAGAAATGGGTAACAAGCAAAATACACCTACCTACCCAAAGCAAGAAGAGACTTCTAGTGAGAGAAACATGAGCAAGCACTATTAATACTGCTATTCATAAAAATCATGATAAAACTCATAGAGGTCATAGTATCAGAGAGGCTGGAAAAGAACCTGAAGATCCAGAGTCCATGTGCTAACCCAGCTGGAGGGTGAGAAGGTCCCCTCAGACATCCTTTTCTTTAGTCTGAACCCCCTCAGTCTTTAACAGACTTGTGCTCCAGACCCTTCCCCAGCTCTGTTGTGCATCTCTGGACATGCTACAGCACCTCAATGTCTTTCTTGTCATGAGGGCCCAGAACTGGACACAGAGTTCAAGGTGCAGTCTCACCAATTCCCAGTGCAGGGGATGGTCTCTACTTTGGTCCTGTTGGCCTAAAGCAAAATTGCTTTTTTTTGAGGAAAGGTGCAAAATCCTGGGTGTTTGACAGCTGTACCCAGAGACACTGGTAAGAGGCAGAGCACCTGGATGTCTCATGCTGGGGCCAGGGGCCAGACTGGGACTGTCAGCAGAGCCTTAGGGCTTGGCTCCAGAAGAGCTGTGATTACTACAAGGACTTCTGTCTTGGGGCTGGGTGAGCATCCAGCTGACCACCCTGCCTTTCCTTGCAGCTTCCAGTGACAACTTGGATGCCACAGAACTGCCAGCGAAATGGCATCAGGGTAGCAACAGTCTGTCTAGCCACCCAGGTGAGACCAGATCTAAAACTGCTCAAGAAAATAACAGTGGGCACAAAACTCATCCATACAGCCTGAAAAACATCACTGGTCAACTGTGCCAGCATGGAGTGCTGGAACAAGCAGCTTCAGTACTGCCAGTAAGGCAGCATGAGGACTTCCCCATGCCACTGTAGCTTCCCCATGCCACTCACAGACTGGACCAATTAGGACATAACACACTTTTTGGCAGCCATGGTGGGTGTAAAAAGCTCTAAATTTGGCCTGAAAACCACAGTAGGACCAGCTGTGTGCCAGCCCCAAGGGCTCGCTAGTTGTCCTCATCTGTCGCAAAAAAGTTGCCTGCTCATCTGCTCTTGGAGATCCCACACTTATTTGCCAGTCATTATCCTCTGTCTTTCTTGAGAGCTGCGTTAGGAGATGTACTGGGGCCTCGTCTTCACCAGAGTTGGCAGCATCTTCCCCAGATCTTCCTCCCTACGGACTGGCCTTGCCTGGCTGCACAGAGCTGTAGCCACGTACTTCAAACCTTGCTGGCCCTGAACAGCTGGCTCATATGCCTCTGGAGAAGACCTTTGCCCCCAAGAGATATTCACATGCTTGAGTTCCATCTGCATCTGTGTCTGTGCCTTGTCCAGGATGCCTGGCTGGGCTCCAGTGCCCTGGGATGTCTCCAGGAGTGACAAGAGCACAGCTAACCCAGCGGTGAAGTTGCCACCAGACCTGCACCAACCCAGGCTCCCTGCCTGGCCTTCATTCCCCATCCTGGCCAAGATGGGAGCCTGGCCTAGTGGCTGCCCCAAGTGCCTTGGCATGGCAACAGCCCACTGGGCTTCGATTACGTTGCCCTGCTGGTGTCATGCAGTGCTGCCAGTTTTTCAGGATGTTGCCTGGCCTAAGGAAAGGTGCCCAGTTCAGGGGTGTATGTGGGTGTCTCTCTGAACCTGTGGTGCTGTTGGTACTTCTAAGATGTGTTCCTGAGCTTGGGTGTATTTGTTGGTTTGGTGGTTGCTAACATGTTTAACCTGGGGATGTTCCAGGGTGTGGTGGTTGCTGCCACTTTGGGGTAAACTTCGGGGTTTGTGTGTGTTGCTGTGGGCATCATGCACGTGCTGCCACGTTTGGGGGGCTTCCATGTGTCAGGTGCATCTGGATTTGGGCAATACTACCATGGCTAGGGGTTACTTCAGGTTTGAGGGATGCCACTGGGTTGAAAGTTATTGAAGAGCAACAGTCTGTCCCAGAATCTGTCCCTGAAGAAGAATCAGACAGTACACCCCATGAGATGCTGGCTGGGCATGCTGTGCTCTCCAGCTGGTTGTTTCAGCAGCTTGGCTACCCAACTGGCCACCTGTGAGAAGAGCTGGGTTGCCACCCCTAATGTTGTTAACTCACCTTCTCTGAGGTGAAATCGTCTCTCATGCAGGCGCTGTGCTGCCTGCTGTGCCTCAGCAGTCAGTGATGTGTTTCTCTTCAGAGTTTAAAGGCCTAAGTCCTTCTTTGGAGTCTCTGGTGATGGTCTCTCAGGGCCACTGACTAGAGCTGATTTTCCATTCTGTCTGTTGGTTTGCACAGCGGTGCTATTGGAGAGAAGTCAGGCAGTGGTGCTCTGCTGCTTTGTGCTGGAGCAGATGTGGAGGGAAGAGCCTTTAGGCAATCCCTTCCCAAATCCAACTGAGGATTAAGAGGTTTGCTGCCAGTGAAATTGCTGCGGCACCTACATCACCTGTCAAGGTCTTTAACTTCTCCTGGGTCCACCCTACTTTCTGCTCTGCAGGAGGCTGTTGACAAGCATTGAATTGCTGATGTCTGAGCTGTTGGATACTCTTACTGCTTTTTGTCACAAAGCACTTTGTCTGAAACCTATCCAGTGGCTGCAACTGCTAGTTATGTGTTGCTATTGTGTTGCTAAGTATCAAGAAGCGCAATCAAAGCTATTTCTAAAAAATGGATCCTTGCAAAACCACTGGTTTCTGCCAACATTAAGACAAAGTGTTTTCCTTTGTGAATGGTATCAGTGGCCTGGTCTGACCTGTACTTGCACTACTGACCATCAGTTGGTCTGACCTCATCTATGACAAGGAGATCTAATTCTCCACAGCTATTCTAACGCGGGCACAAATAGCTTCCTGGTGATGTGGAATGTATCTCAAGCCAGACGCCTTACATCACACCAATCTTTTTAACAGCAAAGGTAAAAGTATTGATCGATTTTTAAAGATGATTTTTCCAGGTATTTTATTCTCACAGATAGCAGTGGTACTCAGCATTCAGCACGTCAAGGTGTTGGAGCATGACTTTTCAGGGAGAATGGTCAATGACTAGTTTCAGTTATCTTCAGTGAATTGAATACTCACAAGTTTTGACAAAAGAGAGAAAGGTCTTTTGACAGCCAAACCTTGATTGCTAAAGCAAAAATCTAAATTTCTTACTGACTAAGATCTGGTTGGATTGCTAGGACTCTGCAATTTATTCTCATTTTATTCATCTAGTATCATTACTGAGGAAGACTCTGTAAGAAACTGACAGTTTTATTCAAGGCTGGCAGATTTGTCAAAATCTCAAGAAAATTCTGTTACTTGATTTTATTTTAAAAACTTGGTGTCAACTTGTTCTTTTCTTGACATATTTCCCACTTCCCACTTTCATGGAACAAAGGCAGGGTAAAAAGAAGTCAATGCTCTGAATATTTTCCTTGTCATGACAAGGTAATGAGCCTGCTAGATTACACTGATCTGGTGAATCAGAGATGCTGAGCACACAACAGAGACTACAGTGGAGATATCCCCCAAGGCGACCTGCAGTAGTAACCAGCAAGCCATGTCATCTTAAGGGCATATATTCACCCACAAATCTATCTCTAACTCATGGCAAGTACTAATAAATATCAAAGAGAGTACTAGTAAGTACTACTTAAGTACATTAGGTTGTACTTAATGATAAATTAACACTGCTTTGTTTCCAATGTTAGATATTTCTCCTGTCTTCAGAAGCAAAGTGGGAGAACTATAACAATTTTAAAACTGACAACAAAACACAGTAAATATTTAATTCACCATAGGGGTAATAGGATTTGAGTAATTGCAGTGTAGATGTTTGCATTACTGTGGAGGTCATTGCAGGGTTTGCACAGGACAGAAAATATGTTTGGTAAGGATGAGTAAGACCAGAGTTGTTAATCTGCAGTCCTTTTAGAAATAAAAAAAAAAAAAAAAAAGTAAAAACATAAATGCGATCTAACTGAAGCTCTAGAGAGTATTTCAGAGAACCATTGTGGAATTATCTAAGAAAAATGGTGATAAGAGCATACACATTTCCCATGACTGCAGTCTGTCTTTCAGTGCTAACATACTTTGTCATTATTCATCTTCTGATACAGTTAAAAACAGTAACACTGTGTTGAAATGGCTGTCTTTTAGACCGCTAATCCTATTTTTTGTGAAAGGTCTCCTCACAGAGGTCTGGCACACATCTAGAGCACATCAACACAGGGAGACCGGGCACAATAGTTCACCCACCTAATGGAAGAGTCATGTGTACAGGAATTAGGTCATCCATCCAAAAGGTGTTCAGGCATGTGACTGTATTGGGGTTAACTGTTTCTTTCCATCAAAGACAGATGCTCAGCTAATACTGACAATCTGCACCTGTGCAACCTGTCCAAGAGCAGGGGACCAAAGCGCTAGTGGCTGCATAAGCTTTCCTTCTCAAACAGCTGTATCCACAGCCCTGGTCACACTGAAACCTTCAGCCTACCTGAAAGAATGACAGAAAAAGTCACCATGCCAGATCAGACACTCTCTGGCTATTCTTGATGTGAATGAAGAAAAATGAAAAAAGAAGCTGAGAAAATTAAGACCTTTATTGACAACTCTAAAATAAGAGATTCATCATTATTTATACCTGTGCTGTCAAATGAGAGATGTGAGAACTGCTGCAGAATCACACCAGAAAGCTGATCTTCAATTCCTTTGGGCTATTTTTTTCCATTTAAAATACTTATTTCAGATGTACTGACTAACCTATGTCAAAACCTATGCCTGTTTTAGTCAGATATATTATTAAATCTATTTTAAAAGAAAATAATTAACTGACAACAACCAATGTATGCATGTTTGTTAAACATTAAAATAAGAAGTTGAAGCAATTCTCAGTACATGTCAGAAGCAAACCAAGACAATGGATCTTAATTTTAAAGTATGCAATGAAGCCAAAATTTGCTTTCTGACTTTATGAATTAACACTACTTACCAAAGTGGACATGCTTAAAAGTTGATTTTTAATGATTTACACCAGGTGGCAGATTACAGCAGTTCTGGAAGCTGAACAAATTATATGGAGATGAGCCCATTCAGAACTCTATGTGAAGAAGTAGAAAACAGCTTGTGGTTTAATTTCAGCAAAGACATTTTCCCTGGGAAAAATATAATACAGGAATGCAGAACAAGCTCGGATTTACCCACCTGGGGAGCAGCTCTGTAGAAAAGGGACTAGGGGTTCTGGTGCACAACAAGTTCAACAGGAGAGAACAGTGTACTGCTGTGACAAAGAAAGACCAGAAGCTTTCAGGTTCCATCAAAAGTCATCACCAGCAAGATTAAAGAAGTCACTATCCCACTCTATTACTCAGTGTTTGTCACATCACCTCTGGAATATTGTGTTCCATTTTGATCCCTGCTGGGCAGGAAAAATGCAGACAGGCTGGACTGTTCAGAGTTCAGCCAAAAAGTTCAGAGAAGAGCCAAAAAGATGATCAAAGAGCTGGGAAGCCTGTCATGCGAAGAAAGGCTGAGAGCTAGGTTTGTTCAGTCTGGGGAAAAGACGGCTTAGGGGAGACCTTATCACTACATTCGAGTGCTTAAAGTGTGGCTACAAAAAGGATGGAGACTCCTTTTTCACAGGGATTCACATGGAAAAGATGAAAGGTAATGGGTACGAGTTACTTCTGGGGACATTACTATTGGACACAGAGTAAAATTTTTTCACAATGAGAACAATTAGCCATTGGATTAATTTCCCCATTGAAAGAGTGTATTTCCCAAGACTGGACATTTTCAGGATCCATCTGGATGGCGTGCTGTTTGCCTCTTGACCAAAAATTTGCAAGGCAAGATCAATTCTAAGAATGGTGTTCAGAACCAGAGGTAAAACTCATGAAACCACACCATCTGCTCCCAGCCCTGTACAGGGAACTGAGCAGAGAGAGTTACATCCATCTGTACTGTCACCATCAGATATAAACCCCTGAGTACAGCAGTGGGATCTAGGGGCTATTCATTCATCAGGTAACTGACCTGAATGTTTTCGTTGCAACACTCTGTCTTTACAACATCCTTTTAGGACAAGGCTCTTGAGTTTGTCCCAAAGAATCTGGAGCAGTGAAGAACCACCTGGCTACAAAGTCTGCAGGCATGGTGGGAATGAAGCTGTGCCTTCCCTTCCTGTCCACAGCCCCAGTCATACAGTTAGTCATCACTAACCTTGGTGCTGTGCCTGGCATACTGCAAGGCAATGCAAAAATACATCTCCTTTTACTTTCCAGGGAAGGCAACATTTGGTGTTCTCAGGCTGCTAATTTCTTGTGTGCCTAAGTCAAAGGGTTATTCTATCTTCCCACTCATTCATTTCCTAACAACTGTTGTCACTCTTCCCCTGCTATGGCAAAGTTTCTCATTTTGCTCTTTGCTTCATTACCCTTCCCTAGTATTGAAAACTGCAATCCTGTGATTGCCCTGAACAGCAAGTGTAGCAAAACTCACCCCAACTTTCTCAACGTCATGGTGTTGTTGCCCCTACCTGCAGGTTTATTCCAGGCATCCTCACAGGCTGGATTTGCAAATATACTGCTGCACTCTATGTAGTGAAGGTGTTTCTTGAACTCTGCATTTGCACCAGCAGCTTCAGGCATGGCCTCCACCATCAAACACAACAGCACAGACAACCAATGCAAAGCATTAAAAAAATATCAAAAAGACAAGAAGACAGGTGGTAGGCACACCAGAAAGGGCCTACCTGAGCTCAGACATCTTTGTCTATTTAGAATTAAGGGTAAGTTAAAAAAGTTTGAAGTGAAAAGGAAGTCTAGAATGCAAGAAAAATATTTTGGGGACTCAGTTCTCTCCCGTACATCCCCATACAATTAATACTGTGACTAAATTTTGAGGATATGATATACAAGGTTTTGTTCCAAACTGAGGCTGACAGGCTCCAATCTTAATAGGACAGCACTGTATTTTATTTATACATATTGACTACATTTTCTCAAACACCAGTCCCCACCTTGAGGGATTACATGTGTTCCTGTGTGCTGGTACCAGCTACTTACCTCAGAGCAACAACACAATAAAGAAAAGAAAAATAAAAAAGCCAAGAAATTACAAGACTCTTAGAATTGTCTTTGAAATAACTTACAGTTATTCCTTTCTGCTATTTAAAAAGTCAATATGAAATAGAAGAAAATACTTTCCATGAAGACATGCCTGTAGCTCAGAGCCTCACTCAGAGTTTCAAGGTTTTCCATTTTTGACAGTTTCTAGTGCTACCAATGTGTCTGTAGCAGCACAGCATGTTAGCCTGGGAATGTGATTTCCTTTCATCAGGAAAAGGAGAGGAGAAGAAGAGTTACACTTCCTTATGCCTCTTTGAGATACAGCCAAACACCCAGTTGTTTGCTTTCTGAGAATTCAGACTTTCAAAAGGTATGCTTTTACTTAGCCTGTTTTTCAGGCTGACATGTAGCTTCCATTATTAGGAATATCAATATAAGAGAAAATCTTTGTAATTCAGGAATTCAAGGACATTTGGGACCAAACTCCCTATTACAGAACTATGAAGCATCAGCATGTGACAGCCTCAGAAAGCTGTAATTAACGCAGTGATTCCTCTTCTCTGTTATAAATCCAAGATTATTAAAAATTCTTTAAAAACTTTGCTGCCTGTGCCCGCAAACAACACTTACAAAAACCAAACACATATTTCAATTCCCTGACATTTTTTGTTTTCATATTGAAAGTCCTATCTATGTACATGAAAATTTAAGTATTCCTTGTAATAGGGATTTGGTTGTCATTGTAAAAGTGAGTGACACCCTCTTCTGTGTAGGGAAAGAAAATCTCAGGTCCAGTTGGATTAGATTAATTTTTTTCCATCTTGCTGACAAAGATGTATATATAGATATTTCAACTGAAAGTATATCCCTACCCTCTTAATGTGGCAATGGACATAAGAGCATAGTCATTAGAGTTGGAAATCATGTGTATTGCAATGACAAAATGTTCTATTGTGCCTGAACTAGTACATACTCAACCAGCAGCCCAACATATGGTAAATATAATTGATTTTGTCATAGTGACAGGTTTCTATCCACTGTATTGTTGTGTATTTCTAATAAAAATGTCTAGACTCATGAATTAATTTCTCTCATTATCCTCTCCAATCTCCTTTGGATTTTTTGACATGGTATAGCAATACATGTATTTCTTTGATGCTCCTTTGCAGAAACTCCTGAGTAAGGATTAGGCTCCAAACTGGGCTAGAACCTCCATCCTGCAGGCTGGCAGCCAGATGATCCACATACTGACAGCACTAAGCAGCCTTCTGCAATTTATCCTCAGGGAATGATAAAGCTTTCCAGGGGAGTGAGTGTAAAGGCAGAACCCATGGACAACATTGTGAACTGTGTAAAAACACATCATGGACTTAGCCACATGCAGCAATGGTGTGTGAAAAGTTCAGGCTAACTAGACAGTTATCTAGTTAGTTATCTAACTAGACAGCAGTTATCTGCAGTGCTTTCTCTGCAAAACTGTGCATGACCTCTAGAGCTTAACCATATGTGTAACCAGAGCTCTGCCTCAGGAAGACAGTCAAGACCTTACAACACATGAAGAAAAAGTCATTTATATGGGGAAAATAATGTTGGGAAAACATTACAATGTACCAGGCCAGGGTGGGTTTTAACACACAATTAAGGCTGGAACTCCCCTCAATAATAAATGCATGAACAAATTCAAGCTGAAAGAAAATGAAGAAGGGTAATGTTGGAGTTCTTCCACTCCCACATGGCTCTTCCTTGATAGGGAAGGCCTTTTTCCTGAGACCTCATTAAGGAAAAAGGCAAACCGGACTCTTGACTGTTCTCATTGTTTATTATTTTCTTACCAGCAGTTTCTGCACACCAGGCTTTAAACCAGCTTGGCATGCAGAAGAAAAGACACCAAAAGGCCTCGAACACACAGAATCAAGCTCTCTTAAAGAAAATTCACCCAATTATCATACATTACATTATTTCTCTTTTTCTTCCAATAACTAATTATATTTCTATTCACATGATACTACTGCGACAAATTGTGACCAATCACCCTGTTTCCCCAACACTGCAGAATATGGAGCAGATGAAGGAGGAGAAAGAAACCTAAAACTACAAGGATCCTCCATCTTGAAATCTTCATCTACTAACCATCCCAACAAACCCAAAATTCTAAGTTTCTCACCTTGTGATAAATTACATATTATGCTACTATGTAATTTACATTCTTGGAAGTTCTGCTACATCCCAAAGCCTAGGAAGTCCTTTCCATGGACAAAGGTTAAAAGTAGTGTTTGTCAGAGGATTTGGATCCTTCAAAACACGCAGAGAAATATTTTCTGCATTCTGGGTTTCAACAGGTAATTGTCAACTTTTACATAACTGATAATATACTTCTTTAAAAAAACAAAGCAAGGAAAGCACTGAGGCTTTCATGTTCCTGAGTGGTTTGTTGATGTAGATAAAGCCCAAAAGACTACCAAAATTGAACAAAATCAGATTTCATTCATTAGATGCAGTAAATGAAACAGAGGTGCAAGCAGTGTGAAGTTATTTTCAAATTGTTTGCTGATAAATACCCAGTGTTTTGAGAAGAATAATTTTTCTTCTGCCTAATTTTTACACTTATATAATAATTTGAAGGAAGGGATGCACTAAGTTACAGCAGGTTACCACAAGCCAAGCTTTTGGCACCCTGATCTAAAAGACACAGAAGAAAGGAAGTTAACATCAAACATTTGACTGTTGACCTGGATAAAAATAAAAGGACTATTCTGGTTACAGTGTCTCATGTATATTTTTAACTTTATTTATAATCTGTTCTCCTAGGGATTTCCAAGGAATTTTGCCTCATAGTTCACCCAGTGAGTAGAATAGTTTGGCCTTTTAAGTTTTACTGTCTTCTTTTCAATTCTCACCTGTATTTCTCTGTTAAATCTAGCATATGCTTACTTACAAGCAACAGAAAAATAAAAAGTTTACGTTCTTCCAGTTGTTGATACATGATCTTCAGAGAATCACAGAATAATTTAGGTTGGAAAAAACCTCAAAGATCATTGAATCCAGCTATTAACCCAATACTGCCCAATACTAAATACAGGTTTACTACTGAACAATGTCCCTAGGAACCACATTTACACACCTACTAATATTTGCAGGAACAATGATTCCATCACTTCATTGGGCAGCCTATTCCAATGCTTGAGCATACTTTCAATGAAGAATTTTTTTCTAATAATGAATTGAAATATGCAAAATAGTAAAAGGTGTCACTAAAATATCCTGGGAATACAGGGTTTATCTGTTTTGGTTATCTGATTTAGAAGTGTGCAAAAGTAGCACCTGCATGAGGTTGCCTCCATTATTGCCTGTGATTTTCATGTATTTGAGGCCTTTTCTCTGTGACCCTTGACATAGGAATGACTGCCTGTTGAAAATGGTCACAGTTTTGTCATTATAACTAGAGGGTGTAGGTAAAAAGAGACTGAATGTCAATGAAGCAGCCTTAGGGATGTAAACTTTGTACCCTAAAGGAAGTGGGAAACTCCACATGCCCTTAATAAATCTTTGGAAAGCTGAAGCCTGCAGTAAATTACAGTGATGTGAACACTGTTAGGGATCCCAAATTAGAGGAGCACTGCTTGGCACAGTACTGCACTTTCTCCTGAAATTCAGCAGAGGCAGGCAGATCACTTCAAATAGTGATTCATCTAAGGACTGAAAACTTATGCCCACCCACCAGCAAATTAGGCACAGGTTCTGAGCTAGAATTTGGGCCATGTAAATACTGCTGGTTTTACCTACATCAGAGAGGCAAAGTAACAACTCTGTCTTCTCCAGCAGTATATGGTACCCATGTACAAGAAACACTGTGACAAGGAGGAGGTGTATGTGTGACCTGCCACATCCTCATTTGTGTTTTCAACTGAAAAATGATATAGGAACCAGAACTCCAGCCCACTCTGCAGACGATGGTACTGTAAAAATACTGATAGAGACATTTGGAAAACTATTCCTGCACATTTCTTGTTAGAATATGACATAATGATTTGCACAGACAAATCTTTGTTTGTCTGCTTGAGAAAGTCACATCACATCTTCCAGTAGCCACAAAGAGTAACTTTTGTGACCAGCACCATTGTGTTGCTGCTTTCTGGGACCAATTAGAACATACACTTACATGCTCAAAAAAACTTGCAAACGCAGAAACAGGCAATTCACCATAGAAACCCATAAACCCCTTATGTATTTTCTATACAACTTCAACTTTTGTTTACCGTTCACTGCAGAGACTAAATTGTTTGAATGTAGATACGTAACCCAAGGACAAAATACCTTCCTCAGAGCTACCCATTTCTGAACTTCCAAAAAACTGCTCATTTTTATCTTGGAATGGGAATATTGCTTTTACTACCCTGATTTTTAAGCAGTCATGACTATATTTTTAGCTGGTGTAAATTGTCATAGCAACGTTCCTCCCATGAGATGGGGATCTTTTCCCTCTTCTCTCTGTCTTATGTCATATTAAGACAGAAGGCAGATTTCACCACATGTGTCAGAATTTTATACCACACTGTTATGCAAGCACAAGGCATCACATTCACATTAACAGTTGAAATGCAATGGATTTCCTGTAGAACCTGTAAACGCTTTTTTGACAAATGCAGCTTTTTCTAGGATCCATGCTCTTTTCTAGGAAATTGTAGATGTTTGCACCAGTTCTTTTACATTGTCCAGCTATTTGTTCTCATGGTTGGTTTTTTTTTCCATGTCTGGGTAAAAATATATAAAACTAGAGGAAGATATTATCACAAATTCTGAGCAAGATTTGATTTAGTTCCAGCACTGAAAATCGTATAGCTTCTATAAAACAGCTCAGGACCTGGGAAACTCCATCCAAACTGAGTCCTCATTGTCCCCCAGACCATCAGCAAATAAACTAGTGGGAGTCACACCTTTCAGTGTTGATGTGCCCATATAATTTGGCAGAGACATGAAATGCTTTTTTTCAATTATTATCTCCAAAGTGGATTGCTTTCCCCCTCAATAAGAGGAAGTGAGGAGTGTAATAAGTTTCTTAGTTTTCCTTTCTATATTTTTTTGAAATCTTCATGATCCCCTATGCAGTCATTGAAATTATTCCAAAAATTACAAGGTTGCCTTTTTATTGGCAATGCCTAAATCTCTTGTGCTAGAATCTGACACTAAAGTCCAAAACAATGCTTCCTCTTGAGGGCAGTAAAGAACACATTACTAAACTTGAATTGTGACTTAAAACATGTGGATTTAACAAAACCCAAACTTTCTCAAAATACAAAGGTGTGGGAAAACCTCAGATGAAGCCCTGTAATTTTACCTTAATTTTGAAAAAACTGAAAGAACACATTCTAGCTATAAGCCAGCTGACTATAAGTCAGCAAGTTTAAAGCAGCAGAAAATTTCCTTATATGTAAGTACAGTTCACCACGGACATGAACCAGAACATATGATTCCTGATAGGACAATTTGGAGCACATCTAAAAAACCATCATTGTAACAGAAGGACATGGGAGCTGGGGTTGGTGACACCAGGCAGGTTGAATGCAGAACACGTAACAGATCTGAGAGAAGGGAGAGACAGAAGATCAGGTGGTTTTTTTATTTTAAGAGATAATTATTGATCCATTCATTTAAGGACTAGCCATTCACAATTCTAGTGAAAAAATTGGTCCTGGTGCTGAGGCAGCAATAGTCAGCTCACAAAATGCAGGAGTGGGTAGGTCACCTTGTCTTATTCTACTCCTATTTGCAAACCCTTGCAGCAAATCAAGAATCTAGTCATGCATAGAGTTCAAAACTGCTGTGGGATGACTCTAAAATTATCATGGAAAATTTTTCACCCCAAAATCAGTGTAAATACCTAGCCCAAGGCCTCTGCAGAAAAATATATCCTGACTAAACTACAATAGGGTACAGTTTATGTTGTTCTTTTGGTCTCCTTCTAAGAGGAAGGAGATTTTGATAATTATCTAGAGAATTGAATTCTTACTGAAATAAAAACTGGAATTTTTTTCCTAAATTAAGCCCTCCTTAGGAATCCTGAGTGCTCATCAGAATGGTTAAAATGTAGGGGATATCCTAAGTATATTGTGCTTCCTGGAAAAATCATTTTGCAATGCAAGATCAGATTCAACCAGCTTACTTCACAAGTGATTCCAGTAAAAGTACACATATAAACCTGGGCAAAATATATCTCCCCATGCAGTGTATAAAACACCAATGATCTTTTTCAAGATACCAAAAACAAAGATCTTGAAGCTGAATGAATCATCCCGTCCTTATCTGCTTCCCTCTATTCTATGTTTCAGCTTAGACATTATTCTACAGCTGTGTGCAAGATCCAGGATATGTTTGAAAAAAACCAGCTTTAAAGTAACTAAGTGTTCAGTGGAAGAAAGAGGCTTGTTAGTTGTCCTGTGAGCTCTAGTCCTGTATGAAATTCTGAAATGTGGAGTCATGAAAGACCTGGATCCTTTCTGCCTCACAACCCAGCAGCCTATCCAGAGTGTCTTTTCACTAATGGTATACAAAGGTTTGTTGAGATTTTGATGCGAGTATAAATGACTTCATGGCTTGAAAGAGCACATGTGTCTTTGTGACAACTTAGTTATCACATCTTCCCTTTATAGCCTTCCTATCTAAAGCAGGAATTTCTTCTGAAATTTGAGAGTGTGCAGGACTGAGAAACAACCTTTAGACATCTACTGAGACAGCAGGGACTGCAGCACTACCATAACAACTCCTTCAAGTCAACAGGGCTTCATGATGTTCTCCTTTCTGGATCAAAGCACCTCCATGCTTTTCCTCCACAGCGAGAATTGCCATGTCATGAGGAAAAAGGTGACTGCAAGCTGAAATGCCTTGATGTATGTTGTCCATTTACGTGGACATCCTAAAATATATAATGCCACTAATTCATGGGCAATGCTTGATGGCTTTCCTCAAAGCCCATTACAGCCAATGAATAAGTCACAATTGGTACAGAACAAAAACGTCAACCAAAAAATTAACTTGAAAAAGAATTAATTGCATTGATTAGAGCATTTCAAAACATTTACATAATTCCTTCACTCCTCCAGAGTTCTCTGTCAATTGCAGAGGAATGTATACCAAATAGCACTGTTATGACATTCAGCACCTATAGTCTAAACAATGCAGATTAAGGAAATCCCTTTATTACAAGTATATGGCTAAAGTACCTAAAGACAGTATACAGCTCTTACTGGAATTCAGGATGTAAGAGAGCAACAATATGTGTCAGCATATATCTGAAGGGTCTTGGTGAGCAGAGAGTGACCACTTCTCTATGCAGGAGAAAAGATTTTAATTTCAGGAATACAGGTTGAAACTGATGTTATGATGATTCCCTAAAGAAACATTTACACTGCAGAAGAAGCACAACTGCAGCAGGTGTTCTGCAAGGAGTGCAAATGAGGTTACATCGCTGCCCTAAAAGCAAGTCTCATAGTTCTGCTCACTGTGCAGGGGACGAAGTAAGAAACATGGAGAATGGATGTTTCATGAAAAGTTTTATATATCTCTGGTGTACATCCCAGCTGTGGACAAGAATTCATACAGCTGAGTGCCTCTACAATACCAGTTACTAATATTTCTTAAGCCAACAGTCTAAATTTTTAGAAGTCCCTTTGGTTCTTTTGGTGATTTACACCTAAACAAAGCAAAAGCATTCTGCAAAACACACACACATATACACACACACACATACACACACACACACACATACACACACACACAAACACACACAAAAAAAATAATCCTTGGAAAGACACTGGAATATTTACAAACCAAGTTAGACTTTAACGCTACCACCTGGTGGTGATGGTTGCATTGAGACTAACAATCATTTCAGCTGATGATCTCAAAGTGAAAATTTTGTCTTTACTATATTAACAAAGTAAACATGTAAAATGGAAAACGCATTCTGAATCACAGCAACTGTGTAGGCCTGTATTTTGTGCCCACTAGTGGCAAATGTAAAAGGCTACTTGGAGAGACCTCATTAGCATAATTCTTTATGCTAGCCAGAAATGACCAGTCAGAATATATCTGAGGGCATATCCCTGCCTGATGCCCTTACCAGCTGAGTGAAATAATCTTCAGATATAAAAGCATATCATATATATTTGGTTTAAATTGATTTAAATGATAAAGTAAAAATCCAGATATGCTGTCCAAAAACATGCAATAGTAAAGAAAATTTTTACATGCAACTTCTGCTAGCCTGAGTAATCTCAAATTTGCTCTGAGCAACCAACATGTCAGAGGCTTAAGCGTGATGGAGAGAAGCTTTGTTAGGCTGTTTGTAAGATGATTATGATAGCGTTATTATTGCTATTGCTATTTTAATTAATATTATTATTAAGAATGTAGTATTAACCCTTACAGAACATAGGTTTTACTTTGAGAAGCAGGAATCAATTACATAGTCACTTTCAAAATAAGATTCTGAGATTATTACAAAAAACCACTTCCGTTTGTTCTACAAGCAAAAGTTTTGACTATATTAATGAAAAAAATATTTTCATTTATTGTTTGTTCTGCTGAACACAATAATTTTTAACTGGTTCCTTGTATCTGTTTGCACAAGATTGTCACAGGGATAAGCAATACTACAGCTTGGTTGTTGTTGGCAGTTTTTTGTGTGTTTTGTTGTACTTTGTTTCATTTTGGTTTGGATTGGTTTCTTTAAAAAATATCCAGCTGTTTACTTTCTCTTCTCATTTTTTATCATCCCACATCTGTGCTGAGGAATCTTGTTATAAGGGAGGACATACAAAAAGTTTTGGGACAGACCATGTGAGACCAACACAGAAATGGGCAGGGAGTGCTTTGTAAAGGTATCTGTGCCCCCTGCGCATTCAGGTGTTACACTATTTTAATAATTTTATTTGCACATGGCAAGGTATAAAGAGGGGTTAATAGACCAGTTCTGGCCAACTCCTGAGCTTCTACAGAGAGAAGCCTTGCAGAGTCATATTATGTTTCCTGAGACTAAGCAAAGATGTGACACAGAAAGTTTAACAAGTTTTAGTATCAGTTAATAAATAATGAGAAGTTTGTTGTCCCGTGTAAAGTATCATTGCTGCCAGCAGGTAAACTTTGCATCTCCCTTAGACTGTTTTAAAGCCCTTGGAATTGATTTATAAATGAGAGAGCTTGAGTAGAAGACATCTACACAAAAGGATCTGCAAGAGAAGATGCACCTGACAGCAAACATCTCACTGAGAGGATTTGAAAAAGCAGAGAAAAGCAGAGAAAGAGATGAAAAGTGAAGAAAATGTTAGAAATGGCACAAAGAGGAGGAAAGCAACGGTGAAAAATAGCAGAAGGATCCTTTCAAATCCATGGGGAAGAATAGCATGGGGCGATTCTGTTTTGCATCAAGTCCTTTTCTTAAAACACCCTATCAGCCCACTAAATTAAAATATAACTCAGGCATATTTGTTTACCTATGACAAATGTCCTTTCTGTGTCTTTCAACACTGCTCATGCTCTGAGAAGTTGCTGTGCCACTGTGTTTTGTGTTGCATTCAGACTTCCTTCTTCTTGGCTATGCACAGGGACAGCTTCAGGTTTTCTGACTCAGGGTTGTTGAGGCAGTCTGACATGGACAGCAGAGTATCTGAAGGCACTGGCATATGATGTGGGATGTATTTGTTTTGTTTTCCTATGTACAGAGAGTTTAAGATACATATAGTTGAGCTTAAAATGCATTTTGTCAAACTTTTCTCCCAAAGTATATGGACAGGTTATTTTTGAAAAAAGAAGAAAATAAAAGCAGGGAACTGTAGTAGTGGACTCTAGGAGCTGTACTTTAAAGACCAGTGCAGATGATAAAAATTCTTTCTTGTTCCTTGATTCAGACTGGAAGTCAATTTTCATCCATCATGATCTTGATAAAATTTTTAAATAAAAGCATTTCAATATACTTTTCTTCAGTATGGCTTCAAACAGGCTTAGCACCTAGCTTCACAGATAGCAAATATTAAGAAAACAATTTCTCAGCAGCAAAGCACCTGCAACACCCTCAGTTTCATTTCTGCCCATAAAAGATTAAAGTCAAACTATGGGTAAATACAGTTTCAAGCTTTCTTTGCAGTTTAAGCAAAAGTCATATCAAACCACCAGATACAGTTTTAATCTTCCAACTTTGGATAACTGAGTACAAGCACATACTGTTGACTTTGTTAACATTCATTTGGATGGCTCAGTAAGAAGAGGCCTCGGTTTTAATATAGATGGCATATCAAAATACAGCACTGAGACTTGTTCTTGCCCTGCATTAACTTCATATATAATTAATATGTAATTACTACTATGTAATTCTACATCCCAAACCCCTTCAGAAAAACGCCTCAGGACTTCTAGAATCTAACTGTGATGAAGAAACCTTCTGTGAATAAACTGTTTCTCTTTACCAAGCTGAGTCATGGGAATTTCAACCTGGGGCACAGCAGTTCAGAGATTTACCTGTTCCGGAGACCAAGTGGGAGAGAGTAAGTGATGAAATGTACCTGGTGCTAGACTTCGTAAAAATTGTAAAATGAACATCACTTACTGGAGAACTGGACATCAATGCACATCTTGACTCAGCTTCATATATAAATTACTGATTCTTCTCTTAACTCATGTCAAATCCTGAGTACTCTTTCTCTCT
Organism: Certhia americana; assembly: GCA_018697195.1. Classification (NCBI taxonomy): domain Eukaryota; kingdom Metazoa; phylum Chordata; class Aves; order Passeriformes; family Certhiidae; genus Certhia; species Certhia americana. The sequence continues at coordinate 43,508,068 of CM031878.1, read as the reverse complement.
TATGAAGTTTCTGTCATCATTTGAGAATGCAATTTCCTGTGCCACTTTTTTTACCCTAAAAAATCTACAAAACTAATGTTTATTATTCAAATGGTGGCTGTGAACCATTGATTCCACAGGAGTGTGAGTAGTGTAAATTACCTACTTAAAATTGCTTTGTTGTCTGCTTGTTTCTCATCTATTTCCCCAGTTCCCAAGGTTTGCCAGAAGCTGTTATGTAGGACTTGTGTTACAGGATGCCTTTGAATATACGATGCCTTGAATCTAAATTAAAGACGATCACTCCCAGCAGGGGTGTTGGAATAGCCAGTCTCAAGATGTGCCTTCCCACCTTGGCATCTCCACAGTTTAGGCCAGTCCTGTGCCACATCTCACTATTCCTCACAGTCAAACCCAAGTTACTCTCACTCATCCGACAAACAACTGGCACCTGGCTTTTAAAATAATGCAAATGTAGCATCTGTATTTTTATGAATCTTTTATTTCAAAGCCATGATAATTCTTTAATTTGATTTTTTAAAAAGGGTAGTTTTGAGGGAATAAACCAACCATAACTCTGAGGGATGGTAGCTCTAGTGTGATTCACAGCTGAGATATAAGTCCTGGTTGCAGGCAACTTAATTGGAGAGGCTTTTATCAGCTGATAAAACTGTGGCTCCTGATGCTGAATTTCTTTTTGTACCTTCTCACTTCTTTGCAGCATCTGCCAAAATTCAGGTTTCTCCCTCTCTCTCTTCTATAAATAGTGCACCTGAGAAAAAAATACATCAGACTCTGCCTGGACTACATCTGGTAACGGTGCACATTAATATACCACTCAATCAGCTGATGCACCGACCAACAGCAAATAATTACACATACAGTTTTCTGCTACCCCAATGTCCTTTCTCTTCCCTATGTCATGGGGGGTTTTTTTGTTTTTTCTAAATGTGTTTCTTTTTCCTCTCTGTTATAGCCAGGTTAAAAATAAAATAAATAAATTTTAAAAAGAGGAACAAAATCTTTTTTCAAGGTTTAAAGCAAAGTGACTCTGAGTAGTTCTCACTCAAAAGCAGCTGTGATTCAGGAAAATACCACATCAAGAGAATTGATGATGATCTAAGTTGCAGCAGTTGAGCTTTTTCGAGATCCAGTCCACACGAGATAAAAAAGGCAGGTCTCAAGGTAGGGTGCAGAAAACACTTCAGCTCTGTCCCTACCCTGCATCTTAGATTACACCACTTAGCATGAGCCTGAGACCTCCAAAATGGATATGGAGTGAACCTCTCTCCATAGGGGGTACATAAAACATTCAAAAAGAGCCATCCTCAAAAAAAACTAAAAGAACCAGACAAATAAATATTTTGAGATGTCCTCCTTACTGTGAAATGTTCCTGATCCTCAAATATGCAGTGCTAGTGGACTTGAAAGGATAAACATTTTAAAAAGTATAAAGTAGAGAGTCAAAGCACATCTGATGTATTGCTCTATGTAGAAGTTGCTGCATTAATTAGTCATGACCTTTAATTTCACCTATTCCGCCTTGGGACAGAAAAGGATCACTAAACTGAAAACTGCAGTGACCTGCCCTGGGAAATGGTATGCTTTGGAAGAACCTGATTTTAGAAGGTGATAAAATTTAGTTGATTATGTTAATAATAATGTCCAAATGCTTGCTTCTCATCTCAAAAATACGTGGAAATGGATTTTCATTTTGGTAGGAAATTAGATAGAGCAATTCTTTTTCTTCAGAAATGAAAAAAGCCAAGCTTCCTAAGGAACCTATAGCATGAAATATTTGTTTTCTTCTGTATAAATGCCCCTCTGGGCAAAACTTGGTATCCACCAGAGATACTATTTTCTAGAAACTACACTTTAAGCTACAGTAACCGATTATCTTGAAAAACACATCAACTACAATTAGGCTAAGCCAGGCCACATCAAGTAGTCTCTGGCAGCAAAAGTATGAAGTCAGATAGGACTTATCCTTGGTGAGGAGTAAGAAGATGATGGCAATAAATCCATAGCATCTAAAAATCTGCCCTTGCATCTTCTGCTGACTTTATTAAAGAATATTAGGCATATCATCCTGGGGAGAAGATAAATGATGAAGTAACAGAAGGAGAAAATAAAATAAAATAATTAAGTTTGGGCTCCAAACTATGACACTACAAATAAAGGGCAACCTGAATGTGTTCTGATTAGAAACTCCACAGGGTAGCTGTAAATCCAAGCCTAATCAGAGGGTGTATTGTTCCCTTCCCTGAGATGCTGGATTTTTTTGGGGTCTTTTTATCAGTCTAGCTTATTAGCACACAGATTTAGGAATTATTTCCAAGGCAGTTGCAATCTTCCCATAATAATCTCTTCCACCTTTAAATGTATGAATTATGCTATCAATGACAATTTGAGCTTAATGAGACTTTTAATGTCTGAAAATTAAATACAATTTTCTTAAGACTTAAAAAATACTACAGTGCTGTTTCATTTGATGGTGCTAAACAACCAGCAGGCTACAAACTCAAAATATTTTTTCCTTTATCTTTGCTTAAATGAAAAATATTTCCACTTGGTTTAATATTGCTCCCATTTCCACTTTTTAAACTGGTTTTTATGATAACATAAAATAACTATCAATGAGAAATATATACTGGAATGATTAATTTTTGTAGCTTAATACAGTTGGAGGAACTGTGATGTGAGCTACAGCCTTACTCTTTAGAAGCCACACAGGGAAAGCTGATCTGCAGCTCCTAAGAGGAGCTATAAGCTGATTCTTGTCAGGAAAACATATGAAATTCTGCAGGTGTCCAGGTAGTTTATCACTATCTTCCCAAGAAAGAAAAGAGCTTCACTGCTGAACACTCAAGAAATAGCTAATATTGTTGACAAATTACATATTGTTATGTTCGTTCCAAGCGATTTCAAGATGAACACAAAAAACAGTGTCAGGCACCCCAGTTACTGTAGTAGTAAGTAGAAGACAACCTAGCTGCCTTGTGATTTTCAAATCTTTAGAGATTTAGAGATTTGAAGGTTACCTCCCTTGGAAGCTTATGATAATCCATGAATTAAAGGGAATTAAAATTGCCAAAGAAGAACAGAAGATGTGAATACCATTTCTATAGTAACACATGTTGAGAGCTAAAGATAGTCATACAGAAAGGGTGTGTTTTGATTTTGATGAGTCAAGATAGTCATGTGGATGAGTATGTACTTCAGCTTTCATGTATTGTCAAAATGACAAATATATTTCTTCTTAATTATTACCCTAATTCAAGATACTAGAATGATTCTGCGAAGAACCTCTTGCAATTAATAATAATAACAAAGCAATAAAACTGCATATTTTAGAGTCATATTAATGGAGAAAAACAGTTGGCATTATAAACTTGAACTTACTGTGGAAAGCAAAGCACTCACTCAGCGTTCCTCAAATTAAGAAAATGAATTCCTGAGGAAAAAATTAGAATTACATAAGAACCAGAAAACAGGCAGAAAACAGAGTGTAACTTAGGGCTAACTTAGATCTTCATAGAGGTCAGAACATGGAATTGTTTCTGAACTGATTTCCTATTCCTTCCCCTCCCAGTTCTATGACGTCCCTATTTCCATCAATATAGAAGTATAAAAGCTTTCTTTAGAAAGCATAGAAGCTTTCTTTAGAAAAACTTAGTTAATATACACTGGAGTAGACATCATAGATTTACTTTACAGTTACCCTCCTATAGCTTGCAAAGCAATTCAGAAATATTTTAAGTCTTGATAAAGAGAGGTCTGTTGAAAGTCTCTGAAGGAATAGTAGTAGTTTCTAAGGATCAGATTCTAAAGGTCTTGTGTTTGCTAAAGCAGAAGTATTTCGGAGAAATGTAGAGTACAGCTTGCAAGACTTCAGTATTCAGTTCTGATATAGTTAATCACCTTCTTTTTTGGAAGTTTTGAAATATGGTATGGATGCTAGTGTCTTGGGATTGTTCTGTTAAGGCAGGAATCATCTCCAAAGCTTACCATCATATTTTGAACCAAAGGGTAGTTTGGTGTCAAAATGGCAGTTGTACATCAACCAACTGACAGTCTCATCTTTCAAATTCTACTAAAGTAAGTGAAACAGAAGTAAGGTGCTATGAAATGGCACCAGATCTGCTTCGAACACAAACATGTGAGGCAAGAAATATAGCTTATTTCTGGATAACTTAACAACATAACAACAGAAAAAAGGCTGTTTGAGAAGACCTTCTAATGTATTTTTTACGTGAAAAAACTAGAGCACAGTCAGATCCTTCTGAAAATCATACCCAAGGAGTCAATTAAAATGCTGTGAAGCTGTTTGCAATAAGGACTGATCTTTAATATATGCTTTCATTCCCTAAAAATGGTGTTCAAACATCCCTTCACAAGTCAACAATCTATTTACTGCCTGTTTCTTTCAACCTATCATTTCAGTCAATTATGATTATTTTATAAATAAACAAGTAAGTTGAAAGATGACATAATATTGAAGACCCAAAGGTTTCATGCTACAAAGCTAAGCACCTAAAACATCCATTACTTTTCCAGAGACTTGTAAACTCCTTAAGTCCATGCAGCTCTCAGAACAATCAGTTCACACTCTCTAAGAAACCTGTACTGCACAGATTCACTGACTCGCAGAATGGGTAAGGTTGCCCTAGAGCCCATGGCACAGGATTGTGTCTGGATGATTCTCGAATGCCTCCTGTAAGGGAGACTCCACAAGCTCTCAGGACAATCTGTTTCAGGGCTTGCTAACCCACACAGTAAAAAAGTTCTTCCTCACGCTCAGGTGGAACTTCCCCTGCATCAGTTTCTGCTAATTGTCTCTTTCCCTGTTTCTGGGCACCACCAAGAAGAGCCTGGATCCATCCTCTGACACCCTCCCTAGACATTGATGGAGTCCCCTCTCAGTCATTTCTTCTCAAATCTGAAAGGCCCAGCTCCCTCAGCCTTTCCTCATAGGAGAGATGCTCCAACTGTATTAACGTTTTATTTTACTTTACTTTACTTTACTTTACTTTTTAAAATATTGGACCATGTTATAAAGTATTCTTACCTGTGAAGATACTCTTCATATGCCAGTCCTTTACCTATTATTATTATTATTATTATTATTATTAATATTAATATTAATATTAATATTAATATTGATATTAATATTAATATTAATATTAATATTACTACTGCCTATGTAGAAAGCAAAGTTCTTTGGTGTTTTAAGAAAATTATGACTGAAATGTCACATGATTACAGGGAAATTCAAGTTTTAAACTTGGATGTAATTTTTCCCATAATCTCACAAGAAGATTTAGAGTAATGTTTTCTGTTTGTGGGTGGGAGCTTGGTTGGTTGGTTGGTTGGTTGGTTGATATTGAAACTTTTTGTTGTTGCTGTTGTTGTTGTTGTTCCTTTTTGGGTTTTGAGGGGGAGGTTGTGTTTTTGGGCTTTTGGGGTTTTTTAACTCCAGCTTTTACCAGGCTTGTCAAGAAATCTTGCAAAGAAGCTCCTTTCAAATTATTTTTTTCTGTCCATTAGGCTAGTTCATAGATAACATGTTCCTGTAGCCCAATGGGATTCAGTTAGGAATATTACTGTCAGGCACTCTCATGAGAGGGAAATGTTATTGCTTTCAGCATGAAGGGAAAGGGGAGAAGAATCTGGAGGAATATAAGAGCCAACAGTGAGTAAGAGGAGGTGACTGCTCCAACCCAGAAAGTCCTCCCAGCATGCAAACATGCAGCTCACCACATCGTTGCTCCATGGAAACAAAACAGGGGAAAAACCCAAGGATGTAAAGGACGCTGCAGGAAAGGGGAAAGCACCAAGCAAAATGCCAGTGCCATGCTTCTGAAAGTCTCAGTACTTTGAACTGAACTGAGAGATACTGGAAGAAAGATGTACATGTCTTTTCACTGACTCCATCTGAAGTGTACCCCTTGACATTAAAAATTCATGCAATTTTTCATTTATGCATCTACCAAAACCATAAGTCTGACATCATCATGTATCAAAATGATACTGGACTCTTAACTCCTTGTTTTCCTGTGGTCATTTTGACTTAGGAAAAAATTCTAATCAGTTACACAGCACATGACCCTGAATTGTGTTGCTGGATGAGAAAGGAAGGAGATAGGGATATGATATCTTAGTAAATGGAATATGAAACTGAAAAATTCCACATCTGTTTCTTCTATTTAAAGAGAATTTTAAGGTTTTCCTGTAAGATAAGTGACAACTATAAAAAAAAAAAAAAAAAACAAAAACCCTGGCTGTTTTACATGATGTTCTTGCTCTGAGCTCATCTGATGTTCATTTGCCACCACATAACTGACTCATTTGCAAAAAGCTTTAAGATGCAGTGGTGAATAAACTACTGTAAAAACAGAACATGTTAATCTAATGCTATGCAAAGATCTGCTAGAAGTAGTTCAACAGAAAAATTGCCAATTTCTAACCTGTGTGAAGATTTTACCTTAGAAAACCTTAAACAGGATTTTTTTTTTCTGTTATATTAACCTCTTCTTGTGGGCCAGCCCTGGCCTTCAGAGTGTTTTTGACTTAATTTTCTGGAGAACTAAGAGCTTGGGAAACACACTCAAGCAATTTGTTTAATTGTCATTTCAGCCAAACTACTGTCAACCGAATGCTGAAGATTAAAAGTTTAATCTTTTGCTTAAGTACTTGTGCTGTAATAAATCATTTAAAGTGGCTGCCTTTTGTGAGTTCTTCAAAAAGACATGGTGATGCAGCACAAAGCATGCGTCTGAAATGGAGGGAAAAGAAGACAGGAATGTATAAGTAAACTGATAACCAACTTATTCATGGTCTCTATTCTTAAGGAAACATGGCCATGTCCCTTAAACTCCCCTTGACAACAGCCTGAAATGGACTCCGAAGAGAGTACATAGGAGAGGGAGGGAGGCTTTGAAGCAGGCTGTCCTCAGAAAGTTCTAGGCTTACTCTGAAATGTGTGATTCTCCTGATATTATTTGTTCTTATGGCAAAGAACAGTACAGAGTGTTGCTGAAAGCCATAATACTCCAGCTCCAGCTGAAGAGTTCAACTCCAACAATCAATACTGTGTGATAGTTAATAGAAGGGACACTTTTCTTTGAATTCATGATGGCACAAAGTGATGATGCCCTGGTGCAGATGGCAGGAAAAATAGTGTCTCTTCCATGAGAACTGTTTATAGAAGGTTCTTGGATTTGTTTTCAGTTTTGGTTGGTATGTTTGTTGGTGATTTTACCCACAAAAAAATTATAAAAATTTATTTCACACTGATATTTGGCACTGGGATTTTAAATACACTTGAGTAGCTTTACTTTCAAAACTTTTTTTCTGTTTTTTTTCAGAGCATGAGAGTGTATGTTTTTATTTGTTGTTCTAAAATCCAAAGAATTAAGCTTCTGAATCTTTTGGAAATTGTTTTATTGGCTTGTTTGTTTGCTTTTCTTCTTTTTTTTTTCTTTTTTTTTCTTTTTCTTTTTTTTTTTTTTTTTTTTTTTTTGGGGGGGGTGGAGTTGGGAGGGGTGTGTTTGGTTGCTCTAGAGTCCAAAGCATTAAATAATATTTCCTAAAATTTAGTTATCTTTAGAGTTATTCCATGAAAAGGAAAAAATTAATAATCCAGGGATTACTGAACCTGGCAGAGCATGAAAGGAAGATTTGTGCCCTCAGCTACTTCATTCTGCCATGACCTTAGCTGTGTGCAGCAGTAATTTTGATCCTCTAGTGTAACTAAATAAAGCACAGTTAGCTTCTCAGTGCTAGTCCAGCCTGCTGTTATCAAAGAACAGGCCTCAAATACAAGCAGGCATTGAGGCAATAGAAAGCCTTGATTACTCTTTGGGAATTGGCAGTTCTGGAAATACCCCATTTGACATTAATCACAAACAAATTCTAAAATGTTTCTCACCTGAATTATTAAATATTGAACAAACTGATTCAGCTTTGGCTGGGCTATGAGAGTACATAGGCAAAATCCTCCTATACTGGTAACCCCACTTCTGTGCTGAAAACTAGTCTTCCTCTGAAAACAGCAGTTACATGCTGTTTTAAAAGAGACAAACAGACTAGGCACTTCCTCTATTTCACTGAGGTCCAGAAGCCCATCCTGTATATAAAGCAGGTGTTTTGACCTTGGGGAGACCACAATTCTGATGAAGTATAAATATAAAAGTATAATTCACAAATTAATGGATTAGATTGGGCTAATAGCTCTGAGGATACCCTATCCTTCACAGTTCTGAACTTAAGAAGTTTTCAATTCATTTTTTTAAAAGAAGGCACAAGAGACAATCAGGAAAACAAAAGCAGGTGTGTTACATGTTGCAGTTTTTTTTACAAAGGCAAACATCTTGTTCTTCAAAGATTTCAGAGCAAAGTATTGCACAGATCTTAGCAAGCATGGAGTAAAGCAGACATCATAGACTATAGCTGCTTTTGGGTTAAACTTCAAAACTCTTTGGCAACTTAAACACCATCTGAGTAGGGATCAACGAAGGAAAGAACTTCATTGTCAAACAGTAGGAATCATGAAAAGATCTAATTAAAGCAATCATTGCTAAGAAACAAGAAAGAGGAAGAAGTGGTTGCATTTGGACAGGATTGAGCTATTTGTACTTTATGAGTTAATCCCACTAAATCACTGCAATGTGCTCAAGGAGAATGAATATTTTCTGAATTCCCCTTATCATTTTGTCCACTGATGAAAAAATACTCACATTCCAAGCTGAGGTTTATTAGACCTGTAACAAATTGTCCCCCTAAAAATGAAAACCAAGCCTGTAATTGTCCTTTTAACTTTGCAAATTGTCCCAGCAGAACATTCTTAAATATGTATTAAGAATTATCAGATTGAAACTAAGCTAACACAAAAAGAAATGGAAGAGAAATAAACTGTATTTGATACACTAACATAGCACACAGATTCCATATCAATAATGTCATGCTGATTAAAAATATTTCTTTATTCTTTTTAATAATTGTTCTTGTATGACATTTTCTTCTTAATTTCTTTTGGTGTCATAAGCAGTTAACTAGAAATCCTTTATATATATCCCTTTTAATCAGTGAAATTTTCTAGAACAGACCTCCACAAATGCTGCCTCTGCAGGAGTGACCTGTGTTGGAAGTGAAAGAATCACTTTTGTTCTGCTGAGAGATCCACCCATTCATCCATCCTGGAGTCTACATAGTTGCAAGGAACTGATAACTGCAGAATGGAGTATATTCAGTTTTGGCAAGTACAGTGAAGGTTTTCCATCACTCTGACATTTAAACAGCAGAAAAATCCTTTCCAACTTAGCACCTGCAACTGCATTTCTGAACTCAGGCCTTCAAGTCCTAAAATCACAGAATATCCTGAGTTGGAAGGGACCCATCAGGATCATCACATCCAATTCCTGGCCCCCAACAGGACACCTCAAGAACGACACAATGCAGCTGAAAGTGTTTTCCAAATGCTTCTTGAGCTCTGTCAGGCTTGGTGATCACTTTGAGGAGCCTGTTCCAGTGCTCAACCACCCGCCTGGCTGAAAAACCTTTTCCTGACATCCCACCTAAACCTCTCCAGATTCAGCTTCATGCCATTTCCTTGAGTTCTGTCACTGGTCACAAGAGTGAAGAGATTGGTGTCTGTTCCTCTGTTTCTCCCTCTGTGGATGTTGAAGACCTCAGTGAGGTCTCCCCTCAGTCTCCTCCAGGCTGAGCAGACCAAGTGACCTCAGCCACTCCTCATAAGGCTCCAGACCCTTCACCATCTTCATGGCCCTCCTTTGGACGCTCTCTAAAAAATTAATATCTTTTTTACATTGTGGCAACCAAAACTGCCCCCAGCACTCAAGGTAAGGCAGCCCCAGTGCAGAGCAGAGTGGGACAATCCCTTCCCTTGCCTGGCTGGTGATGCTGTGCCTGATGCACCCCAGAACAGGGTTGGTCCTCCTGGCTGTAGGGCACTGCTGGCTCATGTTCAACTTTCCATCAGCCAGGACCCCCAGGTACATTTCCACAGTGCTGCTCTCCAGCCTCTTGTTGGCCAGCCCATACACATATCCAAGGCTGCACCATTCCAGATGCAGAATCCTTGTTAAACTCCATACAGGTGGTGATTTCCCATCCCTGTATTTTGTCCAGATCTCTCTGCAAGACCTCTCTGCCCTTGTTTGGGAGAACTGACAGCTACTCCCAATTTAGTGTCATCAGCAAACTGACTTAGTATTCCTTCCAGTCCTGCATCCAGGTCATTTATGATGTTCAAGAGAAGTGGGCCAAGGATGGAGCCCTGTGGAACCCCACCAGTGACAGGTCCCCAGTCTGATGTCACCCCATTCACTGTGGCTCTTTGTGCCTGACCCATGAGCCAGCTGCTCACCCACCACAAGATGTGTTTATCCAGGCAGCTGCTGACATTTTCTCCAGAAGGGTCATGAGAGAGACAGTACTTAAAGCTTTATGAAATCATAAAAAAGGTCACATCAACAGGCTTCCCTTGATCAACTAAATGGGTTGTCATAAAGAGAAATCTGGTTGGACAAGCTGGACTTTCCTTTCATGAGGATGAGCTGGCTGTGATGATGGCTATGGTGTCCTCCAGGTAATTTTCAATATTTCCCAGAATAATCTTCTCCATAACTTTACCAGGCACTGATGTGAGACTTAACAGGCATGCAGTTTCCAGTGTCAGCCTTCTTGTCCTTCTTGAAAGTTTGGAAAACATTAGGCAGCTTTCAGTCAGCTGGGACGTCTCCAGACTCCCAAGACTACTCAAATATCACCAGGAGATGCCTTGCAATGATGTCAGCCAGCTCTTTGAGGATTCTTGGATGAATCTCATCGAGCCCTATAGATTTGTGGGGATCAAGACTCAGGGATCCAGCTCAGGACTCTGCCACCCCCCTGGATCCATGTTGAAGACAGAGACTTCATTAAGCATCTCTGCCTTGTCATGACCCTTGTCAGATGACCATTCTCACCCTGTAACAGGCTGATGCTATTTCTACATTGCCTTTTGCCATTAACATGTTTTAGAAACCTCTTCTTATTATCCCCAACAATTCTGGCCAGCTTTAACTCCAGGTGAACTTTGACTGCACATTTTCTCCCTACAGTGGCAAGCAGCATCTCTGTCTTCTTCCCATGGCACCTGACCTTGCTTCTATTGGATATCTTGTTCATCTTATTTCCAAGAGAAGACCCCTCTTCAACCAAGCCATCCTTCTGCCCCGCCGACGTTTCTTTCAACATTTAGGAGTTGCCTGCTCCTATACACAACAAACTGTAAAAAATACATTCTTTTATAAAAAGCCATCTATGTCTGGTGACAATATTGCTCTACAATACCATTCCTATGCCTAGGCTCTGCCACTCTCAGCAATGTTTGAGGAACAAGATCAGTGTGAGACAAACATGCATGCAGACTGTGTCCTGCCCTGAAGACAAGCATCCAATGCAAGAATGACATGGACCTGTTGGAGGGAGTCCAGAGCAGTGTCACAAAGGTGATAAGAGGGCTGGAGCTCCTGTCCTATGAAGACAGGATGAGGCTATTAGAAGGTTTAGGGAAGACCTTCTAGCAGCCTCCTAGTACTTACAGGGGCTACAAGAGAGCTGGAGAAGGACTTTTCATAAGGACAAGATAGTGACTTAAAACTGAAATAGGACAGATTTAGATTAGATATTAGCAAGAAATTCTTTACTATGAGGGTGGTAAGGCAGTGGCACAAGTTGTGCCATGAAGTTGTTGATGCCTACCCCTGGATTTTTTCAAGGCCAGGTTGTTTGGGGCTCTGAGCAACCTGCTCTAGTGGAAGGTGTCCTTGCCCATGGCAGGGAAGCTGGAACTGGGTGAAATTTAAGGTCACTTCCAACCCCAACCATTCTATGGTTCTATGAATCTATGATGAGCCAGCACTAGCTCTGTTCCTACAGGACGGATGGATTTCTCCCCCTTCCTGTTTATAGTTTCACAGGGACTGTGAATGCAGCCCCTAAGCATTTCATGTTTCAAGCCCTCCGGTGGATGAAGACCTTTTAGAAGCTATCAGATACCTTGCTAGAAATTGAGGTCCATTTTGGGAACTTTTCCCTTTCCTGGACAGCTAGCTAATACTTCAGTTAGATTTTACAGGGTCAATGTTAAGAGTCTGCCTGTATTTCCTTGAACTTCAGCCTCTTTGTCTGTCCTTCCTCACCTGTAGCATAACAATGAAAAGTACACTTGCAAATTTAAGCAATATTAGCTGGCAACTCAGGAGACAGCTAAGGTCTTTTGAGGTCGGTCTTGACAACAACATTAGATACAAAGCCATAGTTTATCAAAGGATAAGCTTGTCCATTTGAACGTAATCCCTTCTACCAAAACGCTCTACATAATGCCACAAGTCACAAGCCAGTAATTGATATCAGAAAAAAAAATTGATTTCTTGGGGCGATACCTGGACTGAATGGATTTTCTCATAGCCTGTGGTTTCATTAAAACCTTGCATTCCATACATGTCTACATTCCCTCAGTAGATTATTACTCCCTCCAGTCATGTTCACCTTTTTTCTTGTTTAACAGGTGACACAAAATTTGCTTGTTTAACAGGTGACACTGGATTTTCTATCAGGTCTTTTTGTTGTTGGTTCTGTAAACTAGCTGTGAGTTAAAAGAAACATAACCCAAGCATAAATGAAAAATATACTCATTTCCTCTGGTCTTGCTAGATACAATGTCAGGTTCTACTTTGAAATTCAACTCCTAGTCCTTCCTGTATCACAAATCCAGAAGTTGCTTTTGCTTTGCAAATTCTGTATAGGTGAGCACGAGTTGAGCAGTATTTTCTCATAGTAGAAATGAGCTGAGATATTTTGCTTTGCATCAATTTGCAACCTCTCCCAGAATCACTCCAGAGAGGTAAAGTATCTGCCATTTGTTTACACTGCCTTTATGCTTTGCCCATTTTCTTGCCTTCTTTGAAACAAATTGTTTAGATGCAACTATTTTAATTAAAAAAATGCCACATTAATCTGGCAGATTAAGAGATGCCCCCGTTAATTAGTGCACTATTCACTATATTATTATTCCTATTGAAGTACCAAAAATAAATCATCTCAAAATGCTGCTATTTGTGGAAAGAATAGGGAACAACCACAGCTAGTGGAAGCTACAGTCTAAATATAACCCTGAGGACACTGAGTGGACACAAACATGTTGAGGTGATGAGAAAACACACTTGTAAAGGTTTTTTCGTTTTTTTCGTTTTCTTTTTGTGAGGACGGGTTTTACACAGATAAAGGTATTGATGAAGATTCTGGATTATGTTGAATAATAATTCCAAATCTTCTCTGTGCACATGTATAAGTGGACTGCCCCGGACTGTTCCCAAATCCATCAAGGATAAGGACTTTATAGACAATGGACTGCTCTTACAAATAAAAGAATTTGAGAATCTTCTAGTTATAGGCTCCAGGTAAGTCACTCAGGAGTTGGTAAAGCAAATCAGGTTTATCCCCTGATAAACTGGCAGGGGGATTGCAAGGGCCAGACAACACGTAAAAACATTCTGCTGTTTCACTAGGCAGTCTCTAAGGCAACTACTATTGCTGGCTTAAAAGATAATTACCTTTCAGTCAGCTGGAGTTCGACAAACAGAGAGGACCTGGATTCCCTTTCTTGTAAATGGATTCAGTGACCTAACATCCCACCAACATTCTTTTAACCTCTTGTAGGATTTTTGTAAATATAAATAAGCATTTCTAAAATAAGAGAGTAGTACACTGTCTAAATATCATGCTTGGTTTCAAGGACACATTCACAGTTGCACACCTAACCAGACTTGCCTGTTCCCTGGTCCCCCAAGCCTGAATGCTCTGGTCATGGAAAGCACCTCCCGACAACAGGAAAGAAATTTGTGGTGTATTTTGCAGTTTTGGGACTTTTTTGAGATGGTTAGAAAACTTCTGTGCCAGTAGGCTGGCTTAAACAACCCATTTCAAAAATTGAAGTAAATCACTTCTCAAGGTCATCACCTTTGTCTACAAAAATTGTTTTTTATGCTTTAATCACTTTAATCAGTAAAGGCAATTTAATTTTTTTTCCTTTGGCAGAAAACTTAAAATATTTCTTCTGAAGCTTCCAGTTTAATAAAGAGAAAAATATCAAATTCATTAATAGAGGTAAAAGCCAACCCAAGAAAGCACTATTCTGAGACTGGGTTCTATACAGCAGTCTGACAAAAAAAAAAAAATTATTAAACAAAACTTATATCTTTTATTTACCTAATCTGAAGATTCATCAAAATAAGAACACTGCACGTGTGCAGTATTAATTTAATTTTAGAAGCCCTAAGCAGAAGGTTGTTTTGCATACAAAAAATGTTCCCTCTTTATTGTCACAGAGTGAATTTCTGATGATTGCTGTGGAAAAACAATTGAATTATACAATGCTTTAGAGGATAAATTAAAAAGAATAGAATCACAGTTTTCTTGCAGGGTTCTTTTCTGTGAAAATAACTTTTCTTTATCAAGAGAAAAATAATATATCCTAACTCTTCGTCTGTCTTCTTCCACCCTCCCAAGAAACTTATGTCAGAGATATGCTGGGATACATGAAAAATGACAAAAAAACCCAATTTAATCAGATAAAGGCAGCTAAAATTCTAGCTATTGTGAGTCTCATAGTTCCTCATCTTCCAAAACAAAGCAAAAAGATAAATTAGATAGAAAAGGAGCACAATAATCCTACTATTGCAATACATTGTTCAGGAAGTCACACACCAATCACTAGCTCATTTTAACATCCCAGGCATTAAAAAGTATTGCTTTTGATTTTTTAATTTCTAGATCTCTGCCAGTTTATAATATCAAGCAATCTGCAGAAATGCAATTGATTAAAATTGAGTAATTCTGATAACTCTACATTAGTTTTAAAGGGATGAGGTCATGCCAGGAGCTGAACAAACTTCTATTTTCTACACAAGTGCTCCACACTGTGCAGCCAAAAGAATCTACAATTAAGATGAAAGCTTCTTCTTAACTGATATAAAACTTGCTGAGCAGAAGATAGCCACAAGAAAGGGTAAGTTCGAGAGACAATGTTCTGATCTATGGCACAAAATAGCAAAGGAGCCTGTCTTCAGTGGAATCACCCTTATTTTTTCAAACATAAGCAAGAGCAGAGTTACCTTCTAACTGTTTTATAAAAAAGACAGCCATTTAGAATATCCAAAATTAAGATGAATAGGCTTTCTGCCACAGGTAAACAAGCCAATTATTATGACTATTATCTTTAGGTATAATGGAATAATTGTCGAGCATTGTATTGAATTATGATTCACAATTTAACTTTCTCAAATTACAGTTTGCAATAACCAGTGTTAGAGGTATGATTATTGGATTGTAAATTATTTCAGTATGCCAATAATGTATTTAACATCACAGCAATGTTTCTTTATAACCCAATTTCTTTTTATTGATTCCAGGTATTACAATTACAGTGCAAGAATTTTTGTGATAATAAAAAACCCAGTGACTCAAGACAGTTAGCTATTTAGCACATGTCACAGAATATTTCTCCCTTCTGTTCTATTTGCCCATTAGACTAAAGATGCATTTATTGTAGTTTATTAATTGTTGCTGCATGAAGTTTTTGTTGGTTGGTCTGGGCTACTGCAGAATGACTTGGGTACCTCCTGTGAGTTAACCCTCACTGCCATGAGACAGTGAACTGAACAACTGAGAACTTTCCAGTGCAGTACTCACAAATCCTATGGCATCTGAGCTCCACAATCTGACCATCAATTCAGACAGCTGGCTAAAGCTTTTAAACTTCTAGTGGTCTTTTTTAAACAAGTTTTTGAGGTGGCTTGAACGGTTTTCACCTGGTGACTTGGTGGTATGCTCACTACATCGCAAAGAAGCCTTAGAGGTATTGGAGTTGAGGTTCCCCTCTGCCTCATGGCACAGCCATGTGCTGATGCTGAATGGTCTGGCTCAGAAATTCCTTTGTTCCAGATTGGTGCTGTACATGATGATTCAGTCACATCAAGCAAACATCCACCAGCTGTCAACACAAAGGAAATGCCAGAGCTGTCTTTGTAGGTACATTTCCACCCAGCTCTTGAGGTCTCTTCCCTGCCACTAAGAGCTCTAAAGAGTTGCAGGACCAGGAATTTCATACTCCTGGGAGGCCGAGTGAAAGATATGATCTGTGATGGAGATGCTGGTCTGAGTAGATACTGCAAGATTGCCCACTTGGTATGTGTCATTGGCTGCAGGACAAAATGTAACCCAAACTGTGTGTCCTATCACCATCTGATCAAACTGGGGTGTGTGGGGGGTGGTGTAGTTGTCTGTCAATGGCCAACTGTCAAGAAACCTGCTGGGGCAGTTTTCTTATCTCTTCCACAGCCCAGCCTCCCTCCAGGGAGAGATCTTCTGCTAATGGGCCATTGAGTCTCACTGATAGAATTACATCATCCCACTGGGAAATACTCCAGCCAGGGAGAGGAGCCAAGTATTCCTACCTGGATAAAAATCTGGGAGTTGGAACACCAAGGCGGCTTTTTCCACTAGATTCCCAGAGGAAGACCAGGCCCATCTATCACCACTGGACCTTCAGCAAAAGAGCTCCACTTTTCTACAGCAGCATCACTTCACCAGAGCCACATCTGCCACTGGGACTGCAGCCACCATTGAATGGGACTGCCACCAACACCCTGACCCACAGGGTGTCAGGTTGTACCCTGACTCTGTCAGTGGGTTTGTTTTGATTTGCAATACTGCATGCTTTTTTTGGTTTTTGGTTTTTGTTTTTTTATTTATTTCTATTTTAGTTCTCCTAATAAAGAACTGTTATTCTTATTCCCATATCTTCACCTGAGAGCCCCTTAATTACAAAATTATAATAATTTGGAGGGAGGAGTTTTACGTTTTCCATTCTAAGGGAGGTTCCTGCCTTCCTTAGCAGACGCCTGTCGTTTAAACCACAACACTATGAAGACCCATGGCAAAGCAGAGCTGAAAGACTGTTATTAGTTGTGCTGGAGGAGCCCCAGGCTCAGTGGACACAGCTTTTAATAGTCTGTGTCTGTCTGAGGCCACTCCACAAGGGTGCAGTTGTGCAGGACAGCACTGCTCATGTCTGACAGGCCTGGGGACTGACCTGGGCCTGACAGGGAAAGAGCAAGAGCCTCTATAAGTACCAGGTCAGGGAAACAACAATGAAACCTTGATTCCTGCTCTGCTGTGCAGCTTGAAAAAGGGTCTTAAAGACTGCAAAGGGCCATATAAATGTTTTGTCAGACAGAGAGCACACTTTTTCAGGGGGAAGAAAGAAGGACGATTTATCAGCATAGTGAGGACAAACCTGAGAAGTAAATGCCAAACTCTGTGAAGAAGAATCCCTGTGCTATAAGAAAGGACTTCTCTTTTTATCAGGTGAAGGACCTAATGTGGTCCAGAGGCTGTGAACTTGAACTGGTGTAGTTCAAACTGGGACTTGCAGAAGACAGAAAAATGTGAAAAATAACTAACTGCTGGACAAGTACAGCAGAGACTGTTCTCCATTTTTCTCTTAGGCCATCAATTAAGTGGAGGAGGAGCAGATGTGCCTGCAAAAGAGCAGCTGGAGGAGCAGGAGATGTCTCTGCGAAAGAGCTGCTGCAGTTTGGGAACCTTTAAAGGAAACTGCAGCCATCTCAAGTGACATGACCCAGGTTGTGGTATTCAGGAGGTCAACTAAATCTTCATCATTTTGCCCTTCATCCTTAAAGAGCAATGTGACTACACTGACTACACCTAGTGCCTGCTTGTGCCAAATGAATTAAAATAGGTTTTGCTGGTTTTCAGAAGTTATTCCCAACTCTGCAGGCAGACGCCTCAGAAAACTAAGGTTCCTACAACGGAATACTGCCCACCATCCAGACCTTTATCCCTGTGTTACACAGACTCATATATTTTATGGGTCATTGCAGATATGGCAGCCCATCTCACAGTCCCCACAGTATTGCCCAGGTATCTGCTACCATTTTTGTATTTATTTTTTGCTCTCAAGTTGCTCAGTTGCACAGAATTGGTAAAAGTAGGGCTGAGGAGGATCAGAAGCTACTTCTATTCTGTTTTAAAATACTGCATTTAGCCAAGGCAGTGTTTTCTGCTGCAGAGTCCTCTGACTGTTGAGTACTGGGATCTGGCACTCTCAGAGATCTTTCTACAGATACCAGCAATGGCAGCTCTACCTAAATATATATATATATTTTTTGTTGTTGTTGTTGTTTTGGTTTGGTTGTTGTTTTGGGGGTTTTTTGTTGGGTTTTTTGTTTAGTTATTTTTTTACTACTGGTGGATTGGGTTTTTTGTTTGGTTGGTTTTTTTGTGTTTTGTTTGGGGGTTTTTTGTTTCCTCTATACAACAGGAACATTCCTCCAGTTCCTGCTGAAACTCTCTTCTCTCCCCTGAAGATCACCTTTTTCTCATTCCAGTACTTGGCAGTCTCTGGGAACACATGCTGTTCAGGAAAGCAGATGGGTTGCAGCCTGATGGGTCATTCAGGCAATGGGAAATTGAATCTTTACACCACCATTTTTCTTCCTCCCTATGTCAAATGGCTCAGTAATTCTGTAATAATCATCCTGATGCTAGTGGCAGGACTGAATTACCAGTCAAGTCATTGTAGTTACACTGAGAATATAAACAGAGTCACAAAATACACAATCACATACACACACAAGTTAGTTGCTGTTCAGCTCAGTTCAGAAATTGCTGCATGTGATCAGAGGAAAATGAATCTGTGTTGGCCAACTGTTGGATCATAAGCCTGCTCAGGAAGGACCAACACCCACCTGCATTTTACTCCTAGATATGTCTGGGTATTTGCATAGGAAATGGTACTCCATGGCTAGGTTTCTGTTTGAACTTTTTCTTTTACTCATGGTAGCAAGGGCCCCAAAAGAGAAGATTGATCTTTTAGCATTTTCCTTCAGTAGAGTTGTGGTTTTTAATAAGGTTTCCTTTTTGACTCAATGTCAATTTTTTTCAGCAATCACACTTTGAATAAATTTTTCCTATTTTCCTTTTTTTAATTATTTTCTGTATGAATGCTTTGGGCACCTGTCCTTAAACCTCACTGAAAGCAGCCTGCAACAACTTGCACAAGCAGAACAGTTTGTATGCATTTACTGCCTTTCTAAAACCTCTGAGCATTGCTTCATTCAGCTGTCTTACAATGTAAGAGTTACAAAGTATGCATTCTATTACCACCTGCATAAGCTGTTAAAACAGGTGGGGAAGTGTTTGTTACCTCCTCCATGACTCATCCCTGATAACTCCCTGCCAGGGCTATCTTCTGCTAACGGGCCATCAGTAACTGCATGACTTGTAAAATTACATCATCCCATTGTAAAATGCTCCACCCAGGGGGAGGAACCAAACATTCCTACCTGGATATAATCTGAGGCTGAAACACTAGAACAGCACTACATATTGGGTTCCCAGAGAACAAGAGGTTCATCACCACCACTGGACCTTCAGAGGAAGACAGACCCTTCCACAGGATCACCACTTCAACAGAACCACATCTGTCACACACCAGGAGAACTGCAGCCACCATTTAGTCTGCTGCCAACACCCCGACCAACAGGATGTCAGGTTGTATTCTGACCATCAGGTTAAGCCAGTGTTTCTCTATTATTGTCTTGTATTTTAATTTTCCTGTTAAATTGTAGTCCTGACTTGGAATCTCCCTCTAGTTTGCTTTCAAGCTAGTACATCAGCATCACCCAGGGCTGACAACCTGCAGTGTGCAATCCACTACATTAAAAAAAAGGATAACATTTTTTAACACCTACTTGTTCTCTCTCTGCCCCATGACTATCAATGGTTTCCGTAAAACTGAGTTCAGATATTTTTCTTTGCATACCTGGACAATTCTAACTTCCAAAAAGACAAAACAAGTATCATCCACTATGGAAAACATGAGATTGACATTTTAGTCCCCACTTGACTGATAGCAAAGAGACAGCTGTCACAGGGGCATATTGTGTGCATGAACACAAAAGCCTTCTGATGGTTATGCCATAGTTTCAGAAAAATTAATCACAGAATCTTATAATATGCTGAGTTGGAAGGGACCCACAAATATCATGGAGTCCAACTCCTGTCCCCGTACAGGACCCCTCAAGAATCACACAATGAGCCTGTTGTCCAAACTCTTTGTTCTGTCAAGTTTGATGCTATGACCACTACTCTGAGAAGCCTGTTTCCCTGTCCAAATATCTTTTAGGAGAACCTTTTCCTGATATTTAACCTAAATCTCCTCTGACACAGCTTCAGGTCATTCCATCAGGTCTTGTCACTGGGCACCACAAAAAAGAAATCAGTGCCTGCCCCTCCTCTTCCACTCTAGAGGAAGCTGTGGACTGCAATAAGGTCTCCCCTAAGCCTCTTCCACCCAAACCCCCTGACTCACTTGCTTTATCTAAAGTGAAAGCACTCCCCCATCACCCACTAAAGGATACACTGAATCAAATTACCGAAGACCATTCTCTTTCTCCACTCCACTGAATTAAAGTAATGCATCTTCATAGAAATGAGTAATATCCTGCTATTTTCCCTTGCAGCTGGTAGTTCATTCCACTCCTGACCACTTCAGCAGCAGTTACTGAAAAGTTTCAGCAACAGTTCTCAGGGAATAACTCCAGAGCAAGCACCAGTTACCATCATCCTGCAAACCACTTTACTGCATCAATCTAAGTGCCAGCAAGAGAAACCAGACCTGTGGTAGTGGGAGCACAAAGCTGCTGCACACTCCTAAGTTATGAGATGCTCAAATAAACTTTTGTCTGCTGTTCCTATAGCATGGAAAAGAGAATGCCTGGCTACCCCCTCAAAGAAGAGGCTGCTGGAAGGAACTCAAGCCAAGGAGCTGGTTGTTTACTGGGCACAAGATTGCCCATGATCTGCTGCCCTCTGATAGAGTGCCTCATTCTGTGACACGTTGGAAAATCTTGCTCATAGAATCCATCAGCATTTGCTGTGGAATGAGTCTCAGCTCCTTGCAGCTCTCCTCATCCATCCTAGTGAAACCCTTCGATATTCCCTAGCCTTCAGGAGAAGGAGACATACCACTGTCTACACAAACCTTTGCCTCAGATAAGGAAGAACAGACCTTTCTGCCTAACTTTTTTTCTCTGTGTCTTGCTCTTTCAATAATGAAGGTGGAACAATGGAAAAAAGAGTATGTTACCAAGCCCAACTAATGAGTTAAAAGTCTAAAAGATCCTGCTTTGAATACTCTTGATATTTTTCATATTTTATGTAGTTGCAGAAGTTATGAAATTTCAGGAGGTCCAAAGACATTCTGAGCCAATTCCCTTGTGTGGTGACTATCAAATGCAACACTTACATGTAAGTATTCAGTCTCTTATTAGCTCTCTGTCTCCAAACTAACTCCATACAGGCAAAAATTAATAAGCTAACTACAAAGAAACATTACCCACAGATTCTCAGATGCACTTTCAGTTTGTCAATTGGTAATAAATGCTCTTTCCTCTAGGTTAGTAGTCTGTTCCTCTTAGTTAATATCAACAGATGACTGAGGCTGAATGCAAGCCTGTTTTTCCTGCTATTCTCAGTTATTATCAGTTCTCACTGTTTTCAAGAGCTTTAGAGTCTAGCAGTACAGCAGATGTTAATTTACTACAACAGCCTTTCTGATTGCTTCCTAGTGTCTTTTTCTGGTGGTGTGTATTTACAGTCCAAATATCCACAATTATTGTGATCAGATTATGTATACAAACCACCAATTACTGTCTAGCTAGAGATGTATCAACATACTCTACTTGTGTATGTGAAGGTTGCAGGTTTTTCTTCCAGGACCACAAACAGGAAACTTCAACCTTTCTCCATTGAATATGTCATCATTGTTTTCCAGTTTTTTATTACTGAAGAGAACACATTTCCTTGTGACTTGGTTTAGAGAGGGAGAGAATAAATCATGCTGTACAGTATTGTTTCAATGGCTTTAATCTCCAACTCACTAGAAAGCAGACTATACCCTATATTAAGACTTTTTGAGTTTATCTGCCTTTTGCCTTTGTTCACTTACATGCAAGCACAGAAAGACATATCCCTCTTTGCCATGTCTTTTATTCACAATTCACAGAGTTTCATTCCCAATGCCTCACACTCAGTGCAGATGAATCCTAACTTTATAGCTCTAAATACTTAAGAGGTGCTGTCGTTAAGATAATCTGGGGAAAAACAGACCAACACCGTGAAATATTTTTGTGACACACAGCAAAGCACAGATTGATAATACAAGGAAGAACCCTAGAGATGAAAGCTGTCAAGTACTATTACAGCATGGGACAGCGTATGTTTATGTAGGAAATGCAGTCAGGTCTTTCAAAATGAACTTATCATTACCCAGATGACAATGTCAAACGAGAACACACATTTCAGGACAGATCAAAGTGTGTTTTTATTTCTACTTTCTATGAATGTACCTCTATTTGTTTGAATTGCTGTTTGGGGGAACTGTTTTGCTTAGGCAACTTTTCAGATTTTGAAACTCTTTTTATTCCTTCTCTTGTTTCCTTAGTCTTAAGCAATGTCTTACTGGAACAGGGAGTCTCTTCTCTGTATTGATAACTGGCACAATTGCTCCTGTTTCTGGCACAAGGTGGTATAGACAGAAAACTGCAGAAATATCTAAGAGGCATACAGTGAGACATACAGTGACTGGCACGTTTTCCTCTGATGGAGGGATGGGAAAAGACTCCAGCCTTTGGATGGAAAGGTTAGGATGAATGTCCACATGTATCCAAAGTGGGGGAAGAAAATCATATACCTAGAGGGAAAAGACCAAGAAGGGTCCTAACTACATCTATTTGTTTTACAAGTCATGCAGTGGTGTGAATCTCACCTGAATTTCATGAGACAGAAAACGGAAATGCAAATCTACACAAGCGCTGCCAACTTTGAAATAAATGAGTTTCATGAGTGTCACGGAGATCAAAACTGTTGGCTTCTGCACAGTTTGTTGGAGCAAGCTTCAAAACAACATTATTTGCACTTTTTCCCTTGCTATTTTCTTGTGATGCAGTCACAGAATCACAGAATGCTTCAGGTTGGAAGGGATTCTTAAAGTTGTCTTTAGTTCAACCCTCCTGACATGGAAAAGAATCATAATAACTTTGAGAAAAAGTGTTGGTCTCACAAAAAAATCAGCATTGTCTATAAATTCATGATAAAACTTATGAAAACTTTGACCACAAGATAATCTAGCCCATCTGATTTCATTTGATGTCCATTGCAATGAAAGTAAAATAACTCATCTCTCAAAAAACCCCAAAACCAAAGTACTTTCAAATTAATATACCATGCCACCTAGTTCTGAAAATAATTTCATTTTATCATCCAACCTGGGAGTTAAATAAACATATCTTCTGCAAGTGGTAAACTTTCAGTAAGTGTTACACATGATCAAGAGGTTTTAGAACCACAAACTGAGTTGAATCAAATATGTAAACAAAATGTGACATTCAGTGGAAGATAGTAAGCAAAGAGGTGTAATACCTATGTGAAGAAAAGGAAGTAAAGTAAAATTATATTAACCATCAATTTGCAGATTTTACAGGTGAGGTGGAAAATAAAAAAAGCAAACAATGTTTTCCACCATTTTGCTTTTCATCTAAGATGTTTAATTTGTTATTTTCTCACACTAGGAATTAAACCTATTCAAATGCAGAGATAAATTTAGAGCTAACATTGCTCCCCTGCTCAAATCTTGTCACAGTGAACTTCCCCATGGAGAACTGCATGAGGTAGACACTGCCAGCAGGTTCTCCTGCAGCTGCAGCTTCTGTGCACAGATTGTAGCAGAGCTTGTTGTCATCTTCTTATCTAAATAGTTCTTTGAATATCAGGCATTTCAGAGGGTACTGTTACTATTTTTCTTTTGTTCCTTTAGATGTATCTTCATTTAAGCTTTTTAATGAAAGCATTTTTGTTGAATCTCCCTTTTTTGTCCTAGTGGTAATTTCTAAATAAATAAAGAAATATAATAGATAAATAATTATATATTTGTAAAATACTAATATAGATAAATATATAAATAAATATAGCTAAAATAAAGAAATAATGAATCTGTGTTGGAAGGACAAAAAATGTATACTTAGTTTAGCAAATAACATAAACAACCTTGACAGATTTTGACAATGAAAATCCTGGATTTTATACCACTTACATCTGCTTTTCCTTTCCATTTGCTCATGAAATCTCTTGCTGAAAGATTTCATGTAAGTGGTCATAACTGCCACAGTGAAAACAAAGCAATGGATGGCAGTTTGTGGCTGGAACTGCCAAGAGGGGAAAAAAGTGAAAATTTTCATTGGCGGGGAAACTGAAAACACAGCTTCCACAATCTCCTTTTTGAGAAATTGTCCCCTCACTATTAAAAATACTTTGGCCAAAATTTATACTAGTGTTCCCTAAATGTATTTTCTAGAAAGAGAAATTGCATTTAATGGATTAACTCTAGTGTTAACAAATAAAAAGCTTTTATATGCTTAATTTCTTGATAGATGTGAGCTGAAGTTCTTTGCTCAAAGCAATACAAGAAGCATTCAGCACCTCTGCAGCTCAGAATAAGGACTCTTGCAGCCCAGTGGTGATGCATTTTTCCTTTGTGGTGCCCAGAGTCTTTATACTACATTCATAGCTACTATATAACATCTCCATCTCCATAGAAGAAGCTATAAATTCTCAGAAGGCAACATCAATCAGTAAAACTCTCAAAGAACTATTTTGTTGAAAATTCCCTTTATATCACCAATTTGTCTTCTTTCATTACTTAAATGCTATTTATTTTGTAAATATTTTGTAAATAGGACTGAATAAAAAATTTCATCTCTTATGGTCTCCTTAAACACTGTATGATATTTAGCATTATTCAGACAAACAAAATAAATTCCAACTCATACTGGAAGCTTGACATTCTAATTAGCCAGAAATATTAACATTTCTCATTCCAACCAATTCTTTCATTACTGGACTGAATGTAAAAGCATCATCAATAGAAAAAAAAGCTTTTTGTAATGCTAACATCATTGAAATATAAATAAATTTGATCAAGGAACAGTGTTTTAGGCTGTGGGAAATTTAACACAGTAGGATGTTAGTTTATGTTGTTTTTTACCAGAGGAAAGAAGACATTCTATTTATAAATAGAATCAAAGAAACATTAAGGTTGGAAGAGGCCTTCAAGATCATCCAGTCCAACTGTCAATCCACCAATACCACTGTAGCCTCTAAACTACTAAACCACATCACCCAGCACCAGATCCAGACATCTCTTGCATTTTTAAATTGCTCATTGCCAAGAAATTTTGTATTTCTCTTTTAATATTTTAGGCAATGAAACTATCCACAAAATCCACTTATCCACTTATGGGTAAGCATAATCGCTGAACAAACCATGGATAGGATGGGGCCTCTGGGGAGCAGTTAAATAAAATTAAAAGTTTCAAATTTATGATTATCCTGTTTGTTTACACATCTGTGCCACAGTCTTTCTAATGTGACCTTCATTTTTCAGGACACCAGCAGCTGATGAGAGCTGCTTTACGGAGCACACAAAGGGGATTCAGACCAAGTGTTCACAAATTACTCAGGAAAATAATTGACACCAAGCATCCAGGCCTCAGGCAGCATCATTTGAAAGGCTTATTCTTATCTACCCAAGTGACAACCTCTTAATTCCAAGGGTAATCTTAAAATCAATCACTATTTCACTGAAGGAGATGCCAAAAGAGCAGCTGGGGTTTCAATGACCACTGAGGACTTTCTATTCAAGGAGAACTAGCAATAGGAGTCTGAATGATAAACCACCCCTTAGGTATTTTCCTCTGTCTAGCTCATATTTAGAGGTCTCAATGTAGGGGAAAGTTAGTGTGGGAAAACTAAGATAAATATTGTCATATACAAAATTCGTAACTAAATTCAGCTGACAACTCTTAAGATAAATCACAACCAATTATCTAGTCTCATAATTAGTCATCAAATGCAAGCTGCATGGAGGTTGCTGGTCCCACACTGACCAGTCAAGAAGCACTTCGGTCTGTCCCTGGATGGATTCAACCAAGAGCTGCTGTGCACTATTTTATTTTCATTCTGGCAGCTATCACTAATGACATGAAATTTTTCAGCAACAGATTCCACAACAAATGGAAATGAAAAGTAGATGCAAGTGATATAAAAAGTCCTGGATATTACTCGCTTGTCTGTCATAAAACTGATCACTTATAATCCCTCTTTATAATGCATCATCACCAACACATTAAATGTGTGGGTTTTTAGAAGGTCAATTTATACACATTAAATGTGTGGGTTTTAAAGCCAAATCAGATTCACAGAAAGGGCTGTAAAGCATTGGAACAAACTGCCCTGGGAAGTGGCAGAGTCAGCATATGTGAAGGTTTTTAGAAGATGTGTGGATGTGGCACTTGGGGACAAGGCTTAGTAGTGGACTTGGCAGCATCAGACCTACTGTTGCATTCAATGATTTTAAAGGTCTTTTCCAATCTGAACAATTGATTTTTTCTATCATTTAGGCATGCCTCTTGCATAAAACTATACAGAAAATCTCACCTAATCAGGGATGATTTTATTATAAACATCTAGTAAGTGATATGGCAACTTCTGTAAAGAAAATTTTTCATATGTGTATCTTGACCTGTAAACTCTGGTAAGTTAAGCCTTTTCTAGTAATTCATAGCAAATCATAAAATGTAAGCGTAAGACAATCGCTCTTCTTTTATGATTTAATAAGCAAGGAAAATAGGCATGAATCTCTGGGTTGTCTACTTCAGGAAGATCCTGGAGATTTGACTGCAGCATGAACAGATCACAGTCATATTTGTTACACAATTTGAGATCAAGTTCATATGCAAATTTGCTACAAAGAAAGAGAGTAACAGGAGGGATCAACAGCTTTTCTGAAGAGTTTTTTTCATGAAAAATTTTGAAAACAGTTTCAGAACATCAGTCAGTTACTTTGGACTAATACATGCTGTGACATACTCATGTCCTGAATAAGCTACCTACTTTTTTTTCTTTTCCCCATTACTTTTAATATTAGGTGGAAGAAATGAGAACTTCCACTTGATTTTCAAGGATTTTAAAGAAGAAATACTTACTTTATAGGTAAACCTAACCAGACAAAAAAATAACAAAATACAATATACTTGAAATGGAGCTGCTGAGTTTAAAGTAACTAACAAAGTGAGAGATGAAGATTGTTTCTTGTATGTAATTATTTACTCACATTCGCTTCAGCATTTCTGTAGTTTGGAGTCACAGCACTGTTGCTCAGAGATATCAGCCTTTTAACCTCATCAACCAAATGCAGCAATAAACTCAGGATCTTTATTATTAACCGCTATTGTTTTAAGGAGAGCCTCTCTCCAAAAGTATATATGAGTGTTGAGCTAAATAAAAAAGTATTTTATCAAGCACTTTGAAATATTTATGAAGTAATAGCTCATTTGCCCTCTGCTAATTCAGCTCTAACAGCTCACTCTAGGACTTACACCATTATTTCCTACCTCTTAGTGGTACTGAATCAGTGTCTTTCTTACCTGTATTGACCTCCTTATTCCTACCTTTGTCTTGCACACAGCACAGGGTAACTAAACTGTGACCTGTCCTGTGGTGTTTACGAAACAGAAAACTAACACAACCAAAAGAAGATATCTGGACATTTAGAGTGACTACTGCATGGGATTTTGCATGGATACAGTTTGCTCTTATATTCCTTTCTTTACAGCAGTTGGCTTGCACTCATGTCACCATGAGCACCAGCTGTTCCTCAGTTTGAACTGAGGAAAACCTTCTGTAAAGTTCCTTTAAAAGTCACTGAATATACCTTTCCCACCTGCCTTCCTTCTACAGCAAGTAGCAGTGAGAAAGCATTTTTGCTTTCCCATCTGCAGGAGGGTATGGGATGGAAAGGATGCACAGCAGAGTGCACAAGCTCCCAGTGCTAGGAAAAGAGGCAGGGCAGAAGTGGTCACCAGATTTCAGAAATGAACCTTAGGTGCTGGACACCACATCAGAATCTACTAAACTTGACAGACAGAGAACAGTGCAAATACTAGAGGAAATCCAAACAACTGGCCTCCTGCGCTGGTAGATGGGGACAGGGAGCAGAATAGATGCCCTGTAATCCAAGAGAAAGCAGTCAATGACCTGCTGAGCCCCTTAGATGCTCACAAGCCTGTGGGACCAGACAGGATCCATCCCAGGGTGATAAGGGAACTGGCAGAAGGTCTCACTAAGCCACTCCCCATCATTTACCATCAGTCCTGGCTCACTGGGGAGGTGCCAGATGTCTGGAGGTTGGCCAATGTGACACCCATCCACAGAAAGGGCAGGAAAACTACAGGCCTGTCAGCCTGACCTTGGTGTCTAGCAAAGTTACAGCACAGATCGTCTTGAGTGCCATCACACAGCACCAACAGGACAGCTGAGGGATCAGTCAGCATTGATTTAGGAGCATGTTCTGCCTGACCAACCTGATCTCCTCTTATAACCAGGTGACCTGCCTGGTGGATGCAGAAAAGGCTGTGGATGTTGTGTACCTGACCTTCAGCAAGGCTTTGGACACTGTCTCCCACAGCACACTCCTGGAAAAGCTGGCAGCCCGTGGGTTGGACAGGAGCACTCTGTGCTGGGTTAGGAACTGGCTGGATGGCCAGGCCAGAGAGTGGTGGTGAGCAGTGCTGCATCCAGCTGGGGGCCAGGCACCAGTGATATCCCCAGGGATGAGTCTACCACCAGCAGATTTGCTGATGACACCAAGTTGAGCGTGATTATTGGTCTGCTGGATGATAGGAGGCCTCTGCAGAGGGACCTGGACAGGCTGGATTGATGGGCCAAACCCAATGAGATGAGGAGGTTTAGGAAGACCAAGTGCTGGTCCTGCTGTTGGGTGACAATAACTCCAGGCACTAGAGGCTGTGGACAGAGTAGCTGGACAGCAGCCAGGCAAAAAGGAGCCTGGGGGTACTGATTGAGGGCAGACTGAACATAAGCCAGCAGTATGCCCAGGTTGCCAAGAAGGCAAATGGCATCCTGGCCTGCAGCAATAATTGTGCAGACAGAAGGACCAGGACAGGGATTGTCCCACTGTACTTGGCACTGGCGAGACCACACTTTTGAGTTCTGTGTCCAGTTCTGAGCCCCTGAATTTAGGAAGGATGTTGAGATGTTGGAGCATGCCCAGAGAAGGACAACAAGGCTGGTGAAGGGTTTGGAGCTCAAGTCCTGTGAGAAGTGGCTGATGGAACTGGGGTTGTTTAGGCTGAAGGAGGCTCAGGAGTGACCTTATCACTCTCTACAAGTGCCTGAGAAGAGATTGTAGCTGAGTGAGGTCAATCTCTTCCTCCAGGTAACCAGTGACAGGACAAGAGGTTACAGCCTTTCCCACTAGCTTTCTGTGCCAGGGGAAGTTTAGTCTGGACTTTAAGAAGTTCTTCACAGAAAGAGTGACTGGATATTGGAATGGGCTTCCCAGAAATATGGCGGTCATTGTCCCTAGAGGTGTTTAATAAGAGACTGGATGCAGCATTCAGTGCCATGGTCTGGTTGATACAGTGGTATTAGGTCATAGGATGGACTAGGTGATCTTAAAGGTCTTCTTCAGCTTAGTTAATCCTGCTATTCTGTGATCTTAATGTACTGCTGACAGGCCATACTAAGACTTCCTTCTTGGAGTAAGTCCTCTCCCAAAAGCAGCAAACCACCAAGTTCTGATTCTGACAGGGCAGAATTATTCAGACAGGTACTTCACATTTATTTGGGAGTGCCAGTGTCTTGCACTTTAAGTGACATTCTTAGGCATTTTCTTACTTAGATCACAAATAGATAACTGGGCCTACACAAAATCCTACATGTCTAGCAGCAGGAACCAAATCCTATTTCTGTAAAATTTCTGGAAGGAAGCATAACTGACCACTGAATAAGAATTAGCTAACAAAACTGCAAACGCTTATTTATTACTTCTAAGTTAAAGGGAGGTGTTTTGATTATGTGATTCTGTGATGCAAACAGAAGAAATGGACTTTTAAAAAATCATTGCTACATCTCAGACAGTAAAAGTGCCATAAGGACTCACACTATGTCTTCTTTATTGTAAGCCAGCTGTGCTGTCTTACCACCTCACAGGTGATAAAAGCCCATTCTCTGGGAAGATGCTGTTGTCAGTGTTGATGGTTACAAAATATTCCAGAGCATTTTCTTTTCAAAAGCATGATATCAAGTGACTTTCACTTCTGTGCATGAAATATTTAAAGTTTCATAAAAATGCTGTGGTAATGTGGTAGTCTTTTTCACATTTTTCCCCCACTGAGATTTTTACAGTTTTTTTCTTTGTACTGAAAGAAGTTCAAAGCTTTCGCTTTCTAGTAACACAAAAATTAGGGCTCCAATAAATTGGCAATCAGATAAAAATTCCTTCTGAATTTTAAAAGAATCTTAATTCAAATGTATGATTGCAAAATACTTTTAGCAAAGAACATGACTCAGTAATTTCCACTTCACTTTTTTGAGTCTATAACTTGGGTTTTCACATCCATGTGGAGTTTCCTAAAAACACTACCCATACCCAAAATGAAAATACATTCTAATTACTTAGTAGAAATGACACAGACATTTGTGTTTGGACGGACAGGACAGCCACAGGAGCCCACAGGTTTTCATCTGTGACCAGGAGTGTGCCCACAAGACATGAAATGAAAAGGAGCCTGATTTGTAAGAACTTACTGAAACATATTCAAAAATCTTTAAAGGCTAAGGTAATGTTACTTGAAAGAATGCAACTGCAAAGTCACATTTTGTGGGAACGATATGTGCAATTTATTGAAGAAATCACAACAATTTTCTTTTTTCATCTCTTCTAAACCCTTTAGAAAGTAGTCCTAATAAGTTTTTTTACATAATGTCTTTGCTCAGAATGGTTAGGAAAGAAATAAATTGTCAGAACTCTATGACCATTTACCTAAATCAGCATGCCATTTTGTCCAGATTCAGTCAACATTCATCAGTCCTACCACGCATTGGGATTATACCAAATGAATAAAGTGGGCAAACAGGGCATTGCACATTCAGCTGGGACATGCTGTGGTGGTTTGTGCGGGCAGCGTGAGCAGGACAGGAACTGAGGCACTGCCAGCTCATGCACCTAACTCAGCTGGTGGTAATCATCATCACCAAGAGATCTCAGGTATGGTGTTCACTTGAAAAATAGCTACTTCCTCTGTATGCACCACAAAGGATGTGCTTACCCAGATGGAGCACCCACAAAAGCTTGCCATGGTCCAGATCTCATGCTGCAGGGAGTACCAGAGCCTGGTACTGCTGTTGCAGGGCAGCAGGGAGAGCAGGTCTGAGAGGTGTGATGATCTGCTCAGCCTAGCGGTAGAGCTGACACATGAAGTGTTTAGGGACTCTGAGGAAGAGATTGACTGGTGGAGCCACACTCTGCCATGCCTCAGACAAACAGACCTGACATGCACTTTCACAAGAAGCCATGGAGCCCCTACTCTCTCATCACCTGCAAGAAGAAAGGGACCTTTGAGATCGAGGGGTGTGAAAAGGGGCTTCTGGTGTGGCAGGTGAAACCTCTCCTGACCTCCCTCACCTCCTCAATTGCCCATCTGCAATAGATACGAGGCCCTGGGATCTGAGAACCAGGAAAATGAGGACCAGAGAAGCCAGCATGTGCATGAAGGTCCATGCAGGTTGATGAGGCTGCCTATGGCAGAGCAGTTTACCCACCACACCACAACCTCCTCAGTTAAGAAAAAGAAGGATAGTAGTCATTGGTGACTCCCTCTTGAGAGGAATGGAGGGCCTGATATGCCAACTGGATCCAATCCAATAGGGGAGGTGTGTTGCCTCTCTGGGGCCTGGTGCAGCCCACTGATGATTACCCACTGCTGGTTTTCCAGCTGGGTAAATGACCAAGTCCCAAAAACAAGTGTGCAGATGATCAAAAGGGACCTCAGTGCCTTGGGGACAGCTGGATAAGGGATCTGGAGCCCCAGTTGTGTTCTCTGTTATCTTATGGTTTTAGGGATTGATGGAGCAAAACACTGGAAAACCAGGCAGATGACACCTGGCTTTGAAGCTGGTGTTACTAGAAGAATTCTGAGTGTTTTATCACAGATCACTTTATGACACTGAGTCTGCTTGCAGGAAATGGGGCCCACCTCTTCCAAAGGGGAAATCTTAGCTCAGGATTTAGCAGGGCTCATTGAGAGAGCTTTAAACTAGATTTGAAGGTGGACACAGCCAGGCTGGACAGAGATAAGGTTACAAAGACATTGTGGAATACCTCACATGACTGGAATGGTGTCATGAAGGGACACATGTTGCTTAGGAAAGACAGACCAGGAAGTTGCACTGGTGGAGCTTCCCTCTGTGTGAGGAAACTCTTGCAAGGTATTCAACTCTGTCTGGGGTGGATGATGAGAGAATCAAGAGTGTATGAGTCAGGATACAGGGGCAGACTAGGATGACATTGTTGTGGGTGTTTGCTACAGGCCACCTGATCAGGAAGAAGTGGATGAGGATTTCTACAGGTAGCTTGAAGCAGCCTCTAAGTCACAGGTTCTTGTGGAGGAATCTTAACTCCATGACATCTGCTGGAGAAGCAACATAACAAAGCACAAACAGTCCAGGAGGTTCCTGGAAGGCATTGATGACAACGTTCTGGCACAGTTAGCAGAGGATCCCACAAGGAATGGTGTGCTGCTCAGGGAATGGTGTGCTGCTCAATTTCATAAAACAGACAGGGGAGGCCTTGTTGGAGATGTGAAGGCTGGAGGCAGCCTTAGCTGTAGCGACCATGAGATTTTGGAGTTCAGTGTTGGGCAAAGAGGAAGCAGGACAACAAGCAATCATGGACTTCAGGAGAGCTAATGCTAGACTCTTTAGGGATCTTCTTGGAAATATCCCATGGGAACTGTCAATGCAGGGAAGAGACGCCCAAGAGAGCTGGTTGATATTCAAGGGTTATTTCCTCCAGGCTGAAGAACGATACATCTTGACTTCAGCAAGGCATTAGATATTCTTTCACCCAGCAACCTTGTAGGCAAAATCAGGACGCTTGGATCAGATGAGTGGAAAGTGAGAGGGATGGAGACCAGGCAGAATAGCAGACCCCAGAGTGCCCTAATCAATGGCACAGGGTCAAGTTGAAGGCCTGTCACAGTCATGTCCCCCAGAGTTCCATATTGGACACAGTGTTATTTAACTTGTCCATCAGTGACTTGGATGAATGGGTAGATGCCTCCACAGCAAGCTCACTGATAACACAAAGTTCAGAGGAGTGGCCAATACCTCAGAGGGCTCTGCAGTGTTTCAGAAGGACCTTGACAGGAAGGAGGGATGGGAGGAAAAGAAAACACCTGAAATTCAACAGAGGCAAGTGCAGGGTCCTGCACCTGAGGAGGCACAACTCCAGGCAACAGCACAGGCTGGGGGTGAGCTGCTGGAAAGCAGCTCTGAGGAGAAGGACCTGGGGTCCTGGTGGACAACAAGCTGTCCATGAGCCGGCAGTGTGTCCTGGGGACTAAGAAGGCCAGTGGGATCCTGGGGTGCATTAGGAAGAGCATTGCCACCATGTTGAGGGTGGTGATGCTGTCCCTCTGCTCAGCCCTGGTGAGGCACATCTGGAGCGCTGTGCCCAATTCTGGGCTCCTCAGAACAAGAGAGACACATGGAGCTCCTGGGGCAGGTCCAGTGGAGGGCAACAAAGACAACGAGGGGACTGAAGCATCCTTTTTACAAGGAAAGGCTGAGGGAGCTGGGCCTGTTCAGCCCTGAGAAGAGATGACAGAGGGGATCTTATCAATGTCTGTCAGTATCTGAAGAAACTGTGTCAGAGTATGGAACCAGGCTTGTCTTGGTGGTGCCCAGCAACAGGACAAGGGGCAACAGGCAGAAACTGATGTACAAGAAGTTTCACCTGAACATGGGGAAAATAATTGTGTGACTGAGCACTGGAACAGGCTGCTCAGAGATGTGGAGTCTCCCTCACTGGACATATTCAAGAAACATCTGGACACAAACCTGTGCCCTGCGCTCTAGGATGACCCAGCTTGAGCAGGGAGGTCCGACCAGATGACCCACTGTAGTCCTTTCCAACCTTATCCACTCCACACTTCCGTTAGGAAATAGAACAATTCTCAGTCCCATCAGCTCATTCTCACATTATACAGACAACACTTTCTTTTACTTCCATATTGTCTAATCCATAGGTGTGTCTATTAGCTTTTCAGCAGCAGCTTTATCTTCACTCCTTTTTCTATTGTAAGCCTCCTTCCAGCTTTTGCTAACAGGGCTGCAGTGTCTTTAGAGATGACATGTGCAATTCCATCTGCACTCTCTCTCTGAACTTCTGCCTGAAGCCCTCTCTCAGCAGCTAACCTACTGCTTTCCAGCTGGTGGGCAACTGCATTCTGGTGTTTTTTCTATGTATAACCCACTGCTGTGAGACAGCTACCTTTCACGCATTAGATCCTTCCTCTCCCAGGTCATGTTACATATACAAGGACTCAGAGGTTACTAGTTTCTGTGTAGGAGTGAAAATTAGATGGAAAATGCTACAAACATGTCTTATACAGGCACGCTGTGTGACTGCTATTTATCAATCTGGCTGAAGTGTGCCAATGCAGACTCAGAAGGTCATCCCTATTTCACCTCTCTGCACAGTGGCTATCCCTTCCCATAATTCAAGTTATGAGATACAGGTACCGAGCCCTGAGAAAAGCATTTATTTCTTCATCTCAAGGAAGAGAAGATCTGCCTACTGTCACCAGCCATATCCACCCACACTTTGTGACTGCAGAATGGACTGGAGCGGTATGCTCCCTGCAAAGCTTTCTCATGCAGAAAGGATGCACCTGGGGTCATCTATATCCATGGGGAAACTCATCATAGACATTCAGATCACTCTGTTCTGTTTTCCCCAGTGAGAAAATAGCTTAAAGTAAGGGGATGCTATCACAGAACAATGATACTAAGAATAGTATGTGGTGGAAGAAATGTGTTCAGGATATGAGCAATGTTTAGCAAAAGCTGCAGGAGGCTATTTCACCATGGAATGGAAACTTGCCTCCTTGCAACAGCTTTGCAGCATGGACCAGAAAATCAAAGCATCCAAACTGCATGAAAGTACACTCAAGGATAAATAGAAGCATATTCTTGGCTTAAAAAAAACCCACATAGACTAAAGACATAAGATACTGAATAAGTTGCGCTCCAGCCTAAAGAGAGGTAGAATGAAGGAAGTGAAATGAGCCTCGATTTAGAGACTCTTCCTTGCTCTGAACTTTTCTTGCTAATTCCATTCTGTGCAAAATTAGAGGGAATATTACTATAGTTGTTTGACCATTTTCCACTAGCTGAAATAGCTTTGGGGCACAGAAAAATAAGCAATGCTGTTTTCAGGGAAAATAGTTTCACTTTCCATTCCAACATATAAGGTGTTAAGCAGATTTGTCTGCAACCAGTTATCTTGGGCTTAGAAGAAATTTGAAGCTCAAATTCTGCTTTTGGCCTGACCAAAAGTAAAATCTTTGAAATTCTGTGTGATCTGAAGGTGTTAGAGTAAAAAATGCAACAAGAAAACCAGCACTGGCTATTCCAAACAGGCCCAAGAATTTAGGAGCTATCCTTTCAGTCTGAATATTTTCTAAGATGATAGCAAAGGAGGGAAAGCAGACCATAGCAACTGAATGCACTGGAGTCCCATGTGTTGCTGTACTTCCTTCATGGGTTCTCCTGAACCTGGTCAGACAACAGAACAGGAAATGGGGACTGGGCAGTCCTGTGGGTATGGGTACAGGCCATAGACCTCACATGTTCAGGAAATATGCTCTGACCTGGAGGTACCACAGGGACAGCAACAAACAGTGATTTTCCAGCCACACTCAGCTCTCTCAGTGACTTTCCTAATAGGTCTTACCCAGAACTTGTTTATAGAGAAACTTAATCCCAGCAGCTTCATGCTTTTTAAAAACTCTCTGTAAATTCTGTGATTGTTGTACAGCTTGAAGCAATACTTCGTTTGCTTTTTTAACACTACAGTGCAGACAGTTTTCAGCTCATTCTCTACCATGCTTTGTATTTTTCTACAGGGCCTTTACTTTCTGTTCAGCTTTCTAGATAGTGGAGATAAATAGGTAAAGAAAATCCAAGGGAAGTGTAATTTTGCTGAACATTTGTTATGTTCTGAATAGTTAACCCTAATTAAATCTTTTTGTTTTAATACAGAACACTTGGAAAACCTTTTTGAAATTTTTTACTCTTTCTAAGAAAGGTTTGGCTTATGAAATTTTATTTGTCCAGTCGCAAGTGAAAATCACTTTCAAATAAAAGAATTAATAAAGAAAAAAAAAATCACCTAGTTCCACAATCAGTATGACTTTTACTGAAAATTGTCAACACAGCTGGAGATTTATGTCAGGTCAGTGCTTTAAAAAGACAGGTCTTCAAAAACGTCTTTCCCTGGGGAAGAACACAGGTTAAATTTGACTTTACCAGCTCAAGAGTGAAGCAATGCAAACATCCAACCCAACTGCTTGGGGATGGGGTAACCAGAAGAAAAAAATCGGTAACAATGTTCAGGATTTAAGTATAATGAGTTTTGAAAGATCTAATCCAACTTTCCCCTACTTCATACATTAAATTACAAACCTAATAGAGATCAGATCATTTTACTTTGAATGACAGTACTTCCACACACAGTTTGAAGTTTAGCTGGTGGTCACAGTGCTCTGTCAAGGGTCACACATCACTGACCTGCACGTAGCACCCTATAGCCTACATTGCATAGCTGCAGCATTTTGGTCCAAGTAACTGCATCCTCTTTACATTAAGTATTCAGCCTATCTGGCCTTACAGCATGGGAGAGTATCTGCCTATCTCCTCTGCCAATGAAAAACATTCACCATGGTGACAATTCTTCAACAGAAAAGGCCAATATAACACTTGTGTCTTATTGTGTTACAGGAATCTTGCAGGTGGCACTGATTTGGAACAGCAGTGTGGAAATAAATGCACTTCCCTGTGTCCAGCTTAATCAACATTGCTGGGTGAGGAAACAAATACCTCTATCGCAGCTTGAGCTAGACTCACTTCTGCTTCTTCATTTCTTCATACAGTAGAAAAATAGAGAGAAAAAAATCCACTATTTCAAATCTTCTGGAAAGAAATATCTTCACCTCCTAACTTTCCTTCTTTACTCTTTAAGCATCTTAAATAGCTGCAGTAATCACTGAACTGCATTCACTTTGTCTCAGACAACTACTGCAGGGAAAAACTCAGCCAATGTGGCTGAGATGCAGCAATAGAATCGAGCTATATCCCAATGGGATAAGAGCAGTTTCAAGAGGAGGCAGTGGCACAAGGTTTCCCTTGGTAAATGCCCTTACCCACAGCCCAGTCTGCAAAAAGACTGGGTGTGCCAGTGCTAGGGACGAGCCTGCTCCCAGAAGGCTGCTTTCAGTCCCTGTTGGGAGCAGCCCTGATTGCTTTATGAAGCCACCCATGTCTGCAAGCCAGGGCAGCACCAAAGCCTCCCTTCCAGGCTGCAAGGTCTCCAGATGAATACATGAGCCAGCTTGCTTTCTCACTAGCTCTGCTGGCTAGTCCTGCCATGCTCATGATTCAGTCAAATTTTCAGACACCTCTACTCCTTCAGAAGGTGTAGGGACATTTGCTGTCTTCTTTTTCCTTTCCCACTGAATTTGAGGCAGACAAGTGATTAAAAGTTGCAGAGGGTTTTTCCACTAGCTTTTTTTTCAGTTGATGCTTATGGACTGTGAAAATTAGATCATTCCAGTCTGCAAGCAGTGCACAGGAGTGGTCCCTTCTGTTTGAGTCTGGATACCATTTCCACATGAGCTGCACCAGCTCTGTGTTTTCTGAAGACCAGCTGCCTGCTTAGCTGCCAGCTTTGAGATAACTGGTTTTCCATGTCTGGGAATCCCAGGTATAAGCCACCATCTGTGGTAACAAGATCCACATAGTCTGTGTATTTGCATCCTAGCAGTATTTTTCATAATTAAACAAGACAAAGGTTGACTTTCTTAGTATCACACACCACGACAGAAACACTTTCACTAGAAAATGTTATCACACATCTTTTATAGAGGTACTTTTGATAACATAAAAAGGGAAATATTTCTAATTAAATCCTCCTTCATTCGTTAAGCAACCAAACATAATGAGTATCTGTAAGGGAAATCCAAAATTTGAGGATCCAAAATCATTCTGAACTAAGACCTTGCAGAATTGCTGGGGAAAGGAACTTGAAAATCCGGTCTCTTAGTTGTGAATATAGTTTGCAACAGAAACATCTAATGACACATCAAACTGCTTTCACATGTGAAGTCCCACTGGTATAAACCACATCATGTAGCATGAATACCCAGCACTGATTTAGATATTCTGACTTTAAATCATCATTTCCATAAGCTCAAAAATGTGCTTGGGATGACTCTAGCCACATATCCACTGCAAGAAGCATGCATCAAATAGATCATGAGTCGTCAGGGACCAGGCCCAGGATGAGAGAGATGTGCTTGTTCTCTCTGCAGTCATAATTTTCTGAGTGGATTCTGCCTGGAATTTCAAGATCTGCCTCTGCAGACAACTTCTGATAAGCCCCAAGAGTCCATATAGTGTGATGGACACAACAGAGCCTGAGCCTTTCTTTCTGTCTGCGTGACCATGAGAACAAGATAGAACTGCTGCTGTCAATCATTTCTAGCTTGGATAAGGAAGACTCCAGTATAATTAAACTGAGTCAATCTCTTCTGCCTCTCCTCTCTCGAACTGTTTCCTAATAGGCTCACTGGACATCCTAAAATTATGAGCATTCCAATCATTTATTATTTTTGGATAAATTATACTATCTACCCCATCATTGAATCATAGCTTAGTATTTATTGTAGAATATACATTTATTAGGTATTTTTAAAAGTCAAAAGTAGAGTCCCACTGGCTTCAAAATTTTGAGGAAAAAAGAAAGAAGGGTAACTTTAAAAATAGAAATACAGATATTGGAAGTCTGACCCTCATAAATACCCAAAGTCCATGAGAAACCTGGCAGAGTCATATGCTGTGAACTTCTCAGGCTAATGAGTTATGACAACGTAACAGCAACTGTTTTAGATGTCATCTTTTAAAAATCTCTAATGAGATTTAGAGTAATTTTATGAATTGGGACATGACACTACAATCAAACCTCTAAGACAGGTGTGAGAATCTCACAAAAATCCCTCTATCCTGAATGGTAATACTATCTATAGCTTCAAAGTCTTACAACACCATTAACAAATGAGTTTCAATCTTTACACACACAGCAGCAGTCATAAATGTTTTACATGTTTTAGATAGGGTAGTCACATCCAAGGATATGTTCTGTAATCACTTGGTCAATGTTTCTGAACAAAGCTTTGAGTTCTGCCTCCTCAGAGGCAGCTGCATCATTTATCTACACTTAATACTGGGATTCTCAGGCAGCTTCAAGAGTTTTTGGTTCATTTCTCTTGTGAGAGCTCTCTGCATTCAGTCACATCTTTGTATTACCATCTGTACACCACAATCATTAAGCATGATATTTGTAGCCACCCTTTGAAACTGACACAAATCTCTCCTAAAACCTGGCTTAAAAAACCAATGGTTGCCACATTGCTTATTAAAGCTACATTTCACTGTAGCTTTGAGAAGACATTTAAGAAGAGATAGGTTCATAGATCTGCACTCATATGGAGCCTGGTCCCAACAACACCGACCAATTCTGTCAACAGAGAAAATCCAAGGATGAGGTAGCTCAGGCAGCAGAATCCAGTGGAGATATTCCACACCTCAGGAGTATTTCCAAGGAAGACTCACAGTGCATGATACAGCAGCCCTTAGCAAAGGCAAAGGAAAATGCTGGAA
Source organism: Certhia americana (assembly GCA_018697195.1). Classification (NCBI taxonomy): domain Eukaryota; kingdom Metazoa; phylum Chordata; class Aves; order Passeriformes; family Certhiidae; genus Certhia; species Certhia americana. The sequence goes on along the minus strand of CM031878.1, from coordinate 43,468,081 downwards.
GACCTAACCCTGAAAGAATTCACCATGACCTGCCTTTCCTTTGGACTATCACAGATATATTAGTACAGAGAGAAAACATAGTGTGCCGGCACTCTTATTTTTGGCCAGGCTTCTGGGCAGTGACAGAGAAATAAATAAAAAATTAATGTCTGGGGTTGGAGGAACTAATCTAATATTGCAACTCTCAACAGCTTAAGGTCTTTGTCTCCATGCACAAGCAAGAACACAATAATGGCCACAGTAGGCTGGACTCAGAGCTGACTTACACCCTGCTCTCCATCCCAAACCATATACTGCAGACACTCAGCTCATTCAGAGGACAGAACAGAGCATCAGAGGCTGAGCCCATCTGTCCCTCTGACTCTAAGGAGCCCTGGCTGCTATCTCAGGTACACAGAGCTGAACATATGTCTCTTTTCCCTGTCTGTCTGAGGAGTGACTAAGCTTAGTGTGAAACGAGGAAATATCTCACTTCCCACAGAGCTGAATGACAGGAGGATCCAACCCTTTAATTGCACCAGATTGTGACGAGCTTTAAGGCAACATCTTGGTAATAAATGTTAAAAGTATTGCCAAGACGTGGTGCCTGTGGACCAGGACTTAGAGAAAACAGGGTATGGGAAAAGTGACAACCTGCAAAGGGTTGACAGCATGTCAGGATGACACGCTTCTCTATTAGCCCAAAGCAGAGTAGAACTTGGTTTGAAATCAGGTGACAAATCTCCCTTGGAGCATAGGATAATACTCAGGCCCCTAATGCATTACAAATTAAATCAGCAGACCTAATTTCATCAGCAGGTCAGCCTATCTGGCCTTGAATGAGTGTTAGATATCAAGATGTCAACTTTATAGGAACTTAGCTCAGAAGCTAAGTGCTGCCTGCACCTTTCATGAGTGGACTAAGGCAGCAGTCCATTTTTCACACTTAACTGATTTCACCACTGCATACCAAAACACCCTCTTTTCCTCCACTCTGCTCCTCACCATCTCTTCTGCTAAACAGTGTTCCTAGTGAAGAAACTGAAGATTGTGCTTGACTTTTAATTCATCAATACAGCAGTATCTGATAAAAAGAGAATAATCATAAACTGATAAGAAAGATCAATTTATTATAAATACAGCTTCAAATGAGATAAATATACACATCCCAAATTAATTATATTAACAGAAAGCATGCAGATAAAAGTTGTATTTACAGTCAAAGAAATTTTATTGCCCCAATAATGTATTCATGAGGTGAAAGTGAAGACACTGGCTCAATGTGACCTAAGTACTTAACTTCAACTCAGAACTGTGTAATTAAGTATGTTAATTATGGTCATGCCAAAACAAGGTTAGGCACAGTTGGAGATAGAAAGTATGTTCTAGTAAGTGAGAGACTACCCACCAATAAAAGACAGACAAATAAGCCCTGCCAAGTTACATTGCATATTTCAATATTCCATGGATAAGTTTTATTTTCCTTCTAGGAAGCTATTCCCTCTGTAGTTTCAGTTTATGAGACAAAGGCATTGCACCTTGAGAAGAAGTGCTAAACAGCTTTACTTCAAATATTGATGTTACTCTGCCACCATGATTTTGTTTGTTCCTGTGATCTGAAGCATGTTAGCTCATTCTCAAAACAGCAAAAGAAAATAGAAAGTTAAGCTGAGACAACATTTCTCTTTTCAAAACATGCCTGCATTTTATTTCTCATATGAAACTCCAGAACTGTATGCTGTTTCCTTCAAAAGAGCAGGAGAGGGTAAGCAGTATTATAATCAGTATTTTGGAGAAAATATTTTTGAGTAGTTTTCTCTCCATCTGTCTTAAGACAGAGGCTTAACAATTGCAGCAGCTAAGGTGCCAGTAAGACACAGCAAACAAAACTCCAGGATTTGGGACTTGAATAAACCTTTCCCACTACTGCAGCTCTGGTGGTGGGTCTTTTTCCGAAAGTGCCAGCATTCAGGATGATCTCCATCTGCTTGGGGCAAGAGTGTATTCAAAGACAAGGGCAGTAAGCATGAGTCATTAACCAAATTGCTCTTGTATATATGTACACTGAACACCCACGGGCCAAATTACACAGAAACAGCCAACCTATCACTTGTTCTAATTCAGTGTAACATAATAGCAGAAAGATTTGCAGGGTGGGAATATCTCATTGTGAAAACAAGTTTTAAAGAATTGGTGACAGATGGCTATACATGAAATTGAAGGTAATAAATACAGGTTTTAGCTTCTAGAACTAGATACTGAATTATCTGTAACACAGCATTCTCACCTTTCCAAAATGAGTGTATTTAGTAAACCACCATAGCTACGTAGAGTCCTGTCAACACTCATCTAAAGGAAACACTCTTTCTATTCTACGATCATAAAATCATAAAATTGTATCATCACAGATTAGTTTGAGTTGGAAAGGGCCTTTAAAGTTCATCTAGTCCAACCTTCCCTGAAATAAGTAGGGACATCTTCAACTAGATCAGGTTTTCCAGGTCCCCTTCTAATCTGATCTTGAATGTTTCCAGTGATGGGGCATCTATCACCTCTCTGGGCAACCTGTTCAGGTGTTTCAGTACCCTCAACATAAAGAATATCTTCCTTCTATCTAGTCTAAATCTGCACTTAGTTTAAAGCCATTAACCCTTGCACTATCACTACAGTTCCTACTAACATGTCTGACCCCATCTTTCTTATAAACCCCTTTTACATACTTGAAGACTGACACAAGGTGTCCCTGGAGACTTCCTTTGTTATCATCTTTCTATTCCTGCAACTGATGCTCAGTGAGAGACATCCATTTTTCAGAATGCAGATGTCTGACACATACTCTGATTGATTGGTTGATATTGCCTACAAACATCTTGGGAACTTTAGGATGTCTTTTATGTCACCTAATAAGTCATTTGCAAAGAGTGGCAGTGAGCGCTCTGCCATACACCTGCGACTAGAACTTTGGCCCAGCCTATGCACATGCAAGGAAGAGCAGGAAGGCATGCACATTCATGGAAGCAGCAGTTGTGGACAGGAAGAGGAAGCTCACTTATTGTGCAAGGCACTGTCCTTATCCAGAGTTCCTTCTGCAATATAGTTCACCAGAAGGGTCCCACTGAGAGATGGTCCAAGGCTGAACCAGATGGCTTGGTAGCAGGCCACAGTGCTGCTACCAGGAGGATCCTGAGCCAGAGGTCAAGTACAAGACACAAACTGCCATAGAAGCAGCACATCTCTAGACCCTTTCCAGATCAAAAGACTACACACAACAGCTAGAACTTGAGACATGAGTTATGTCTGGGCTCCCAAAAAAAGGAGAGGGCAAATAAAATTCACATATGAGCTGCACAGTGCAGATGGCATGAAGTGTCCATGAACAAGCAGCACATACAATGAAAGTAAGTTACTGACTCCAACACTTGCAGTGTTTGTTCATCTGCAGAAATGTCCCATAGCAGGATAAGATGATTTGGAGGACTTACTACTTTTCTCTTTGTTAACACAAAAGGCTGGTATTGTCAGGGCTAAACTTTTTATGATTCTCCAGACACAGACGTGTCTTAGCTGACCTCTGTGTAAAGCAACTGTGACTGAAAGTCTATGAGCAACAGCAAGAAAATGAACTGCACAAGGATGAACTCTTGTGTTTGGTTCTGGGCAACAATTTTGAAATAGACTGAAAGTAAATTGGAAACAAATATGGTGAAGGAACAGAGTGAGGCCTGCCTGAGCTGAAAGGATTGAAGGATTTGAGTTGTTTAGCTTAGCAAAGCAAAGACTGGAGAGGATATGTTCACTGTCCGTAAATTGAGAGGGGCTAAACATCAGGGGCAGAACAAATTTATTTGGGGAAAAGCAGAGTGTTGGCACAAAAAGTGGCTCAAATTAGTCTTGAACATATTTAAGCTGGCTTTTTGAAGTTTTTCCAACAATGGGTATGAAGCCTATTTAAAAGGTGAAAGAAGGATAAAACCCAAAGGTACTTTTATGCTTTGATTCAAGAAAGGTCTTGAAGTATCAAGGTTGCTTAAGATTACTGCTTAAGATTACAAGAGAGCAAGACAAGAAGGGCAAAGACACTGTCTTAATTTTACATTTCTTGTCAGGTTCTCTGCAAGCCATTATTCAGCAGTAAGCAGTCAGACTGCACAGTTTGTCAAAGTTCCTGCTTCTTATGGCTACTAAATGCATGTAAATGTGTAAATGCAATAAGCAGAAGTCAGTGTACATAGTCAATGTGATATGGTGGTCAGAAAGGGACCAGTGACCAAGAGCATAGATACTAATTCCATAAATGCTCTAATTTTCATTTTTAAAAGTTACCCATCCACAAGGTTGGTTGTGTTCTTTCCCTTTTGGTAGTGCATTTCAACATTTTACTCCTTTTAGCGGTGTACCATCTAAATAATGAGGTGACTGATGACAGCCAACATGGCTTCACTGAAGGAAGATAGTGTCTGACAAATTTGGTAGCCTTCTATGGTGAGGTTACTGTAGTGGTGGATGAAGAAAGAGCAACAGATGCCATCTACCTGAACTTGTGCAAAGTATTTGACATATCCTGCATAACATCCTTGTTTCTAAACTGGAGACACAAGGATTTTCAGATGGAACAGTTGTTGGGATAAGAAATTGGCTGGATGACTCCAAGAGATGCAGTCAACAGCTCAACAGGAGACCAGTGGCAACTGCTGTTCCTCAGAGCCCAGGACTGGGACCATCGCTGTTTAAAATCTCTGTCAGTGACAGCCAGTGGCATAAGGACACCCGCAGCAAGTTTGTCCTTGACACCAAGCTGTGTGGTGCTGTTAACACAGTGGGGGGAAGGGATGCCATTCAGAGGGACCTAGTCAGGCCGTGTGAATATCATGAAGTTAAATAAGGCCAAAAACAAAGTCCCACACCTGGGCTGGGGCAATCCCAACTATGAGCTGGGTGGGGAATGGATCAGGAAGAGAAGGACTTCGGGGTGCTTGTCATGAGAGGTTGGAGGTCAATCATGTCCCAAGCTGCATCAAAGGGAGCATCACCAGGAGCTGAGGGAGGTGATTCTTGCTGTCTTCTTGGCTCTTGTGAAACGCCATCTGGAGTGCTGCATCCAGCTCTAGAGCCCCTGACATAGAAAAGATGTTGACCTGTTGGAATTAGTTCAGAGGAGAGACATGAAGCTGATGGCTGTAGCACCTCTACTATGAAGACAGGCTAAGAGAGTTGGAGCTGTTTAGCCTAGAGAACAGAAGGCTTTGGGCAGACCTTGCAAAGTACAAAAGGGGGCTACAAAAGAGATGGAGAGGGACTTTTCACAAGGGCAAGCAGAGATAGAATGAGGGCAAATGGCTTAAGCTGAAGAAGGGTAGATTTTTATTAGATATGAGGAAGAAAGTCTTTACTGTGAAGGTGATGATGCAATGGCATAGGTTTCCCAGTGAAGTTGTGGATGCCCCATCCCTGGAATTATTGGATGAAGCTATGAATAACCTGGTCTTGTGGAAGGTGTTCCTACCCATGGCAGGTGCATTGGAACTAGATGATCTTTAAGGTCCGTTTCAACCTAAGTCTTGGGTTTTTATGTGGTGGTGTTCTTCCCGAGAGTGTAAAAGTCTTTTGCCCAGCACTGAGATCGAAGGAAAAGACCGAGAGCCATCTCCTCTGCTTTTTCAAGGCTGTTTATTTTTTCCTTATCAGTACAGTTTCTTCTCTGACCCACAGAGATCTGTTCAGCAGGTCAGCTCACGGGGAATAACCCAGCCCCGAAGGTGCCGAATATCTTTATACTAAAAATTACGTGTGCTATGTTTACAAAAGATCCCCAATACCTGTCTCCCATGTTAGAAGGTCAGACTCTACTCTGAGCCAACCAAAGATGCCCACGACACAGAGGAAAACAGTGAAGGAGAAGAAGGAGGAAACCTCAATGCCACGTAGAGACTCCATTTTGTGTTTTTTGCTTATCAGTCTAAATACTACATAAATCTACTTTTCTACCAGTGCATAGCTAATTATCACCCTACTTAAACTCTCGTGGTCTGTAATTCTTCACACAGTGGTGGTAATTTCTCCCAGGGGCTGAGATCAAAGGCACAGGAGTCCTTGACTCCTTGCCAAGTCTTTCCAGCCCCCTACTCGGGTCTGGAATCACTCAGGATGGTCAGAGGAGTGTTCTGGACTCCGGAACCTAAGTAATACTAAATTTCTATTATTTTATTATCCACGTGGTTAAAATAGCAGACATGCTCTAAAAGTAAGCAAAAATAATAATTTCAATAGGCAGGTAGGTACTATTGAAGTCCTAAGGAAACCAATGCACAAGTATTTGAGTTTGTGATCTTATGAAAAGAAAAAGATGCTTGGAACTGTTACACGTAAAGTGGAAGAGAAGATCACATAATCAGCTGAGACATGGAGAAAGGAAATGTGCCTTAAAATTTGCTTTTTAAAGAGAGTAAATACACAAAGAGAACCGCCAGTCACTAACATTTGCACAACACCAGCCAGAAAATTCTGGCAGTTCTTCTTATTTTCAAGTGAGTTTGCAATGAGATAGGTGAGTTGCAAATGTCAAATAGTGTATTATAACAAAAACTCTCCTGACAGACAGAAGACCTCAGTAGTGGCTCAGCAGTAGCTCTTCAGTGCTCTCTCCTAGCTAGCATGATTCATCCCTCCACTACACACAGAACAAAGGATCCAGCTACGTAGCATGTAACATCTAGTATATCCTCAAAAGAAGTAGATGTTATGTTCCACTCTGGATGTTTCATGTAAGACTGCCTGACCCACTTGCTTGGGAAGACATGGAAAAGAAAAGATACATTCTGTAGTACATTCCCAGCCAACGCTGTTTAAATGGATATCCCACTGCTCAGGCCAGGCAGTCCAGATCAAATTTAGGATATGTAGGCCAAAGCATTCCTTTCTATGTTTTTGTCTACAGAAGACAGCATGCACAGAACAGGGCACCCTGAAGATCTCTGTGTTGTTTTTACCAGACCTTCAGCTGGAACCAGTGTGGCCTTTTCTGAATAAATAATGGCATGAAGAAGAATATGCTTTGCCTTAGCATCACCCAGATTATATTTGCAGGCAGAAAAACATTGCCCTGCTGCAAGCTATAGCAGCAAAGCTGCCTAGAAATTGGTATGCATCTAACATGTACTCTAACACACACCCAGAGAGGGCTGTTTTGGTTCTGTCAGCCAGACTGAAAACTATTTTGCACTTGCAAGGCAATCTTCTGCTATGGGATGAGATCAATATACAATCAGGATGAACAGCAGTCCTAACATGCAGTCTCACTCTATTATTCAGACCCATTCTCTAACTTTCTATCATCCCATGAAAAGGGTTCAGTAAGGGGCACCTTCACTCTACAGAGGAAAAAAGAGCTGTGAGAAGAACAGGAAGTGAAAGAACCCTGTTCCACAACTGGTGACATATAAAAATTAATGATTCTTAGCCAGTCACCATAGAAATAGGTATTATGTAGAGAAACTTCAACAAATGTGCTAACACCAAAGCTGAGTGCTGCACTTGACATGCCTGAGGGAATGGATGGCATACAGAGGGAGGATCTGGACAAGTCCAGAGGTGGTCCCATGAGAGCCTCTTAATGTTCAACAAGACCAAGTGCAAAATACTGCACCTTGGGCAATGCATCAACATTATTGGTATCAACACATGCTGGGGATGAAGAGATGGAGAGCAGCCCTGGGGAGGACTTGGGGTGCTGGTGGGTGAGAGGCTGGACATGACCCAGCCATTGTCACTCCCAGCCTAGAAAGCCAAACGTGTCCTGGGATGCATCCAAACAAGTGTGAGCAGCTTCTGCTGCTCTGCTCTAGACCCCAGCAGGAGTACAGTAATCCACCTGCCTACAGGTCCCCAGTACAGGAAAGTCATGGAGCAGATACAAATGGGCCATAAAAATGATCAGCAGGATGAAGCACCTCTCATATGAAGGAAGACTAAGAGAGTTGGAGTTTTTCAGATTGTAGAAGGGAAGGGTACAGGGAAGCAATATTGTACCCTCCTGGTACCTAAAGTGGGCTCATAAGATTTGAGTCAGACTTTTTAGTCAGGCCTGCAGAGATAGGAAAAAGACGTCATTGCTTTAATCCAAAGAGCAGATAGATTCAGACTAGATAAAAAGAAGGAGTTTTTACAATGAGAGTGACTAGAAAGCTGCCCAGTGGAAAAGGACCTGGGGGTGGAGTTTGACACTGGCTGAACATGAACCACTGAGTGCCCAGGTGGCCGTGAAGGCTAGTGGCATCCTGGCATGTATCAGCACTGGAGTGGCCAGCAGGACAGTGCAGGGATTGTCCCTCTGTACTTGGCACTGATGAAGCCACTCCTCAAGTTCTATATCAAGTTCTGCACCCTCTCACTACAAGGACATTGAGGGGCTAGAGTATGTCCGCAGAAGGACAATAGAGCTGGAGAAAGGTTTAGCAGCAAGCTGGGGTTTAACCTCTTCTGCCAGGCAACCAGTGACAGGATGAGAGGACAGCCTCAAGCTCTACCAGGATAGGTTCAGGCTGTATATCAGGAAGAATTTCTTCATGGAAAGGATTGGCAAACATTGGAATGGGCTTCACAGGAAGATGGTGAAGTGAGCATCCCTGGAGGTATTTAAGAAACAACTGGACATAGAACTTAGTGCTCTGGTCTAGTTGAAAGAGTGGTGATCATCTAAAGGTTGGACTCATTGATTTTAAATTCTAAAAGTTCTGCAATTCTCTAAATACTGTAACAGGTTATCCAGAGAGATAGTAGATGCTTCATCCCTGGAAATATTCAGTCAGGTTGGTCTTGGCTCTAAGCAACCTGATCTAGCTGAAGATGTGTCTGATCAATGCAGGCAGTTTGGATTAAATGACTTTTAAAAAGCACTTTCAACTCAAATAATTTGATGATTCTATGATCATAAACAAGAAAAACTTTGTAAAATGAAAATACTAACCTCCTTGCTAAAACAGTTAGGTTGTTGGTGCTATTTATTACAGATGTTGGTGCTATTATTACAGATGAGGGAACAAGGGTTCTATCAGCTGACTAGTATAACAGGATGCCTGCAACCAGAGTGCTCTATAAGGAAGTTTAGAAATCTATGTTTCCATTACACTAGCAGTCACCTTGCAGTAAATCTTCTGCACACTCAGAGGGATTACGACAGAAGTGGAACAATTAGCCAGTAAAAAGACAACTATGTTTATAAATGTCACTGATAACAGTCAGTAAAGAGAGATCTCTCAGCACAGAGAAGTGCATTTCTACCCTTAGCCATCACAAAAAGCAGGAGAGTGCCATCTTTGTTTTAGCTCACACAATTAAAATATTATTAGTACTCATAAAACATATATGCCATTTTTTTATTCCAGAGACAGTATTTGACCTGATTATGACCAAACAACAAATTTTCTGTTTTCATGATGATTATCATGAAGCTCTATTTTCTTTTATCTGATCTACATTGATAGCCATTAATGTTATCTTAGCTCCTTCGCAAGGTTCTATATTATGATATTGGGTATGAAGGGTTTGCACAGTTTTCAAAACTTTCCTAGTTTAAAATATTAGTAGTCTCAGAAGGGTCTCACTTAGGCAGGCAGAGCCCTGAAGTGATTTTGATGTTAATGCATTAATATGTGACCAAAATCAGGAACTGCTTCATGATCAGAATTAAATAATCACACCTTTGAGCATGTTCTCTTTTAGGTGTTATCTGGTTCATCATCTTTGCTCTTACTTTGCGGGCAAATAACTCTATGCATCACCTTCATTTTTTGAGACAGGCTGCAAATGGCATGGCACTTCAGAAAGGGGTGAACCTGTATCCTGTATATGATTAGGTACCATTTTCTCTCATGTCCATTTTGAAGCTATGAGACATCAAAGAGTTTTCATTCAAGTTTCAACAGCATGATGAAAAAGTATCTTCAACCCCAAAGAGGTCTATGCCTCTTTCTCCAGAAGGCTGTTCAAGGCCATATTTAGGGATTCAGGCAACCCACAGTATGTGTTATACTTTCTAAGGTAAGCCACGCCTTTATGGCAAAACTCAGACTTTCTCAGATCCCTTGGAATTATAAATGATCACAAATCACTGAGGTCAAAGTCCTCAGCAGAGTTTGCACAGAGGCTATCTCTTTCCTTCACTCACTCATTAAATGTGACAAACAACATGATCTCCAGACTATGCCGATTTCCTTGAGAGGCAACTGGCCTTTTTTTGCTAGCTGAATCATTAACCAAGCTCTATTTTGTAAGAAGACTACTCCCGATCTTGATTTCTTGAGCCTCTTTTTCCAGCTGTGTAATCAGCAGCTGCCTAACTCTGAAAGCCATGACCTTAGCAGCATTCAGGCCAGTTAGAAGAAACAGGAAGAGCTGTGAAAACAGAAAGCCATTCCAGCCATATGAGAGGTTATCCAATAAAAACTCATAAGGGGCACCGTTTCTTCTCAGCCCTCTCAAAGTGCACAGCAGTCAGCAAGTCTGAGGTACACACATATGGTCTTTCAACAATGTACTAGAATTATTATCTCATTTTGGTCTCATAACAACTACACTTTTGTGTACATTAGAGCCAGCTGCAGGATTCAGGTCAGCATTTTCTACCTGAAGTATAAATCACTTCTACAGGCTTGATTTGATTTGTTCCACACTCCAACACAGCATTAACTAATTTTTCTTTTTTAAAATGTCTGTTTTGGGCTAAAGCATCCTCCTTTTGCTGTCGCACCAAGGGAAATATAGAAGTGCTGGAAATTGAATGCTACTTTTTTTATAAATGCTGAAGAAAAAACATCTGAATTATATACAACACCTCTGGATCAAAGGAACAGGACCCTAATTTAAGGATCACAGATTGCTCATTTTGCATATGTATGCAAGTATGCCACTAAGTTTCACCCATCATCCTCCTACATTTAAAGAACATTAAGCTTGCAAAGTCAAGCATTTAGAGGTAAAGTAACAAAAGCATAAAGTATGCCTGTTAGCTGTAATTCAGCCCACTCAAATGTGTGAACAACCCGTAATCCTAGAGAACTGGCTGTATTTTCAAGACAGAGAGCAAAAACTTCAGACAATTTCAAAAGGAAACCAGAAGACTTTTCAGTCTATATAATATTATGGAAAAAATCAGATTTCATTCTTCATTTTCTACTTTTGATAGAACTGTTTTCCCTTAATCCTTAAATAGACACTCAAATATTTTCACAAGTTCTGGAAAGGCTGTGATTCATATTTAGCAGAGCAAAGAATATCATGGTACAGGCTCAGGTTCAAAAAGTTCAGGCAGGTACTGAATGCTGAGAAATTAGTCTTCCTACAAATGCTGAGTGACACCACCATCAATAAAGCAGTCAGGGAAAGAAGCATGAACCTTGTGGAAAAGTTTGACAGTTCCAATAAATGATGATAAGATGTTGCTTTCAAAGGTAAGTATTCTCTGTGCTTTCCTCTTTGAGACATTTTTCTGGAATGCTGCTTTTGAGAAGTATAGAAAATAAAGCATTAATATTCTTCAAAGGGAGATTAAAAATTAATTCAGCTATTAAGCAATATGTACCTCCCAGGCGGAATTTACGTAAGTGACATTCTGAGCTTCAAAACATGGGAGGATATGATAATTAATATGTAACTCTTTAAATATATACAGTGAGAAATTAAAGACCTTGCATAAAATTCAGAAGACAAGATAGCATCTTCTGCTCCTAATTCTGTCTTTTTGGATAGATAAATGAGTTTTCTCTCATTTCTAACATCTTTTCCTCGCTACATAGACTACAAATTCTGTAATGGCAGATACTGTGTATCTTTAAAGACCTAATCCAATGAGAATGAAATCTTGTTTAGGAGATGCAGAGGCAGTATGGTGAACATGGATGAAAACTGAATAAAAATAGTGCCATCAGTGGGATGTTCTTTGTCACCTACACTTGAACTTCTAGATTCTGCTTAGGAACCATTTCATCACCGTGTAGCAGGAAAACATACATAACTGAGGCATCCAAATAATAGATTCATAGATTGGTTTAAGTTGTAAGGGACCCTGAAGGTCATCTGGTTACAATCCCACTACCATGGGCTGGCAAAGTTTGCACTAGAGCAGGTGGCACAAAGGTCTGTTCAACTGGCCTTAAGCACTTCCAGGGATGGGGCATATACAGCTTCTCTCCAGCATTCTTGCTGCTCCCTTTACATACTGGAAGGCTCCTATAAAGTCTCCCTTGACCTTCTCTAGGCAAACTGAGAGAAATAAGAAAAGCATCACAGAACAATTTTACCTTTGTTAAATCCTGTTCACTCCTGTTCACTTTTGTTAACCAAAAAGCACTCTGGGAAGGGTTCAGCTGCGGGTCAGATGGCCGGAGAGTAGGTTGATGCCTCACTGTGTGTGAGGCAGTGATTGGCTGGGGAGGCACATGGACATGACCAGAGACTGACTGGGTAGAGGCACAGGTGAACAGTGACACTGCAGTTGCAGGCAGACTTGGTCACATTTCGGTTACGTTTAGAGTATGAAAAGGCTCGGTTCCTTACAATAAACAATCTTCAGAACAAGCAAGGAGATCCGTGTGTCTTTGTTCCCCATTGCTACAGCAGACCATCTGCAACTCTGTCACTCTTCTCTCATTGGAGATGTTCTCCATCCTTCTGATCATCTTCATGGCCTCTGGACTCACTCCAACGGGTCCACATCTTTCTTAAGTTGATGACCCAGGTGGGCTCTCACCAGAGCAGAGCAGAGGGGCAGAATCCCCTCCCTCCCCTGCTGCTCACACTGCTTTGGAAGCAGCCCAGGATACATGTGCACTGCTAGTGCACATTTGCTGGCTCAACCACACAGCTCTGTGTTTGTGGCAAACTTGCTAAGGATGCCCTTGATCCCACTGTCCATGCTGTTGACAAAGACGTTAAACAGCAGTGGTGCCGGTATGAACTTGCATTATTTAGACAAGCAAACACACAAAAAGCCAGATTGTTTACTAATTGTGTTTCTAAAGGCCATCACACCAACAAAGAGATTATAGAAAACAGCTCAATTTTAGAAGCTGAAGTAGGAAGTGTACTAAAAATGAAATTATACCTATCCTTTCTTTTTCTTATGTTGCAGTAACATCAGAGTTATGACTGGGAGCTATGGAGACTGTGGAAATGAAAGAATATTATTATCCTGCGCAGCTCACAAGAAAGGACATTGCATTACCACAGTCTTCTTCAGTATTTCTTTTTCTTCAGTGTGTGTTCAAGTCCACTTACACAGAAAATAGCCTCTGAGCATGAAACATCAGTTATCACTTCAATGTCAGCACCGTCTCCACAGCAGCACAACACCGTCTTTACATTTCTGCAAGGAATTGCCAGTGTGTCAGACACAGCTGCAAGAGGGTGTCAGGGGCATCGCTGTCTCCCCCAGGTGATGGGGAGGACAGTTCTGAGGCTACACAAGCTTGACTCCTGCTACTCTCTGAGAGCTGTTTCTTCCCATATTAGCCTCAGTACACGCAGAAGACACCACAGCAAAGCTGCCAAATGGTATGACTGGGAAATAGCACACCATTTGTGAGGAAGCAGTGTGTACTCAGACGGCTTTGGTCGATGCCCAGGTATGATGTATAAGAGCAGGGTTTGTCCTTGCAGGGTGCTAACTGCCCCACTCATCTAAGCACTTGCTGCCAGTGGCATAAATGTCAGCCAGCCTCATTATCTGCATCTTTATACAAAATGTGTGGCACAAAAAAGTGAGGGGCCGTATCTCTCTCACTCCTTTTAACCAATTTCAGCCGCCTTTGCCTAGCTAAGCCAACCAATTTAGGATGACAGGTTTTCTGCTGCTGTAACAAATCTTGTCTTCCAGAAAAGGTAATAACTGCTGCTACTTCTGCTGCCACAAATAATGAAAAGAGGAGCCTGCACGCCTATTTTGTCATTTTACCATGCACCCTTCTTGATTTCCCCTATGTTCTTCAACAGCAGAATAGTGGGGAAGAATAGAAGTTTTTATTGACACATAGAAGTCATCCCTTTCCAGAATTCTCCTTCACAGATAAAGAAGAAACTTCTGTGTTTGCAGCAATATAAAAAGATGCTCTTGCAGGCATCTTTGCATTCCCATGATAGAGTCAAAAATACCTCTGCTTGCAGTTCATTCTCTAACAAGCAGCTGGCCCCACTGAACTTTGAACTTATTCTAATATGTTGTATGCAGAAAGGACGTTCCTTAGCAAAGCAAGGTTGGGTTTGGGGTCTTTTTTTCCATGAAACAGTAAGTCTCTGGAAGAATTGAGGCTATTTACTTATGGTGTTACATGGTATGCTACTTTCCCAAACAGATCTGAAAAAAAGTGGCATCCTCTTATTATTCTTCTTCACTAGGAAACTTGTTTATCATTATTAACATTGTTTATGGTGCCTTCTGAAGGGAACTACTGCACTTAGAGCTAGCATTCAATCAAAATATAGATGCAAGCCTCTTCAGTTTCTAAAATGCATAAAATCTAGATGCAAATTATAGACCTGGACTCAATATTTGGTGCTTCTGCTATCAGTATTTGACAAAAATAGTCAGCCCATATTTCATCAAAATGTTCAAATTCAGTGGTGTTTTGAATCATCATATAAACCTGATATTAACTTTCACACTAACATAAAAATTAGTTTAGTTTCAAGTACTCTCACAGTTCAGGTAAAGCACATCTGGCCATTGCATGCATGAGAAATTTCACCATTTTTTGCGCTAAAATGTGGCCAGGTGGGAAGCAGAGACGGAGAGTGTGCTCAGAGACAGAGCAGTGATGGGTAATTTCATTCTCATTATTCACTAACTCAGGGACTGTATCTTTAAATTAGAAATCATGAGGAAATTTGTTTTGGTGACCTCTACAAACAGCAGGTCTGTGTCAGTCTGCACAGGATGGGCCCCCCCTGACATTATAACACTGAATATTGAAAAACAGAGCAGGATGCCACAGGATTTGCTTCCTGTTTGCTGGAAAGCTGATGTTGTGCTTCAGGGTTTTGCAAATTTGCCTTGTGCAGGACTTCTTTTTGCTATTATTCTGCACCAGGCAGTATCAGTTCTGCTGAGCAGGGGACTTGCTGGCATTTCTGCAAATAAACTGGATGCATTCCTCTCATGCATTTCTATGATTTCCCTAGATTTTGCCCAATTTGGGAAGAAGGTTTGAATACTGTAATTATAAAGCCTTACCTTCTAAAATATGACACACATCCTTCATATTACTCTGAGATCACCACACCAAAATTATATGCAAAGTAAATATGCATCTCCGGGAGATGACAAAGAAAATAAACTTTAAGATGCAAGTTCTCTGCCAACAGGAGCATTCATTAGTCTGTAGTTTACAGAAATCAAACAAATCTTGGTCAGCCTGCAGGTGTTTTGGACTGAATCATACAGAGACGCCACTGTTTCTCAGCCAATCCTATCTGGCATTCCCTCCCCCTATCATGGCAGGTAATTCTTTCAGCTTTTCTTTCACCAAAATTAAGATATCAAATTGTTTTGCTCATACTGGTACATAAAAATACTTGTGCTTACTCAGCTCCAGGTAAATTGTGGCCAGGAGGATTAGTCCAAGGGAACACCCTTAATTTGGACATTCAAACGTAAACTGATACACAGGAGATTCCTCCTGACCTTCATGAAACACATTTTACTGTGAGGGTGACTGAGCACTGGCACAGGCTGCCCAGGGAGGTTGTAGAATCTCCATTCTTGAAGATACTCAAAAGCTGTCTGGATATGTTCCTGGGCAATCAACTCTAGGTGGTCTTGCTTGAAATGGCAGATTGGATCCTGCGACCTTCATACGTCCCTTCCAATCTCATCCATTCTGTGATTATGAGGGCCTGGCTGTGATAGCACACTGATCTTGTTCACTAAAAGAATGTCTTCTGTTTGACTAGCATGACCTTGGATCTGTCTGCACATCTCAGTGAGAAAGTCCTTTTTTTGCCATTGTAAACCACTTCCAGCTGCAAACAGAGTGTCCCATAAATAGATTTCTTTAAAGCATCTGCTTGACACAGCACAACTAATCAACTCTTATGAAAGAAGGTGCAGAAAAATCAAGATTAAGCAAAGATAAGGATGTAATTACTCTTTTTCAGGGTGTCTTCTTATCCTGCTTCCCATCTGCTGTCAAGAAAAGAACAAGTGAGGGATGACTGCAGGGAATAAGTGTTCTTGCCAGTGAATGCGAGCAGCAATGCGAGGCTGTGCAACAGCAGAAGTTTCCTGTACATGTGGTAGTTTCCTATCATTCATCTTATTGGAAGATATGACACTTCGCTTTTATCCCCTTTCTAAACACCTTGGCCATGGTGGATGCAAAGACTAAATAAAAATTGAAAAGTGGGTGAGACCCACTCTCTTTGGAGAAGGTTCTTTATGTGTAACCAAGGACAGGAGAGACTAACTGTTCTCAGGTACCTGGGTCTATCTGCTTCCCACTCTGCAGCAGATCAAATTTAACCATACCTTTGGAGACAGTGGTTGCAGCCATCATGAAGAACCCTCTCCAGTCCTCAGAAGCACATTTCTACCAATCCCAATTCCTTGTGTCCAAGTAGGACCATGGAAATTACTCTGTCCATCTCCTTGTCTTCCTCAAAGCTCACAAAGCACAGGGAGGGACTATTAGGAAAAAGAGATTAACTGCTCTAGAAAGATTCAGACCAAAGTCCTGTCCTGGCACAGTTACCTGTGACTCACTGTCTAGGTGTCATTTTTTGTACAATTCATGTCCCTGGTATCAGCTACAGGCACCTCTTGGCCCTCTGTGAGGACACAATGGGGAAAGCCAGACTCTTCCTAGGCACTGAGCTCTTCATTCAGTCATCTCTTTCCTTAGTTGAAGGTGCAGAGCAACTTGTGCGCTTATTTTAAATACCTTTTGCATTTATCACTCCATTCCACTGCTCTTTCTAGCAGAAACTGCCAAATAGCAGCAATGGCTTTTGCTTCCTTCACTTGAGACTTCACTCAGGCAGCCTTCTTGCTCAGTACAAAGTCCAGTCCAACAGTGTCATCTCCACTCAGTTATCTGGAGCTTTGAGAAGCAGCAGGCTACCTTTAAAGATGGGAAACAGGTTAGAGTAGCAATAAGCGAGGACTGAGCTTTGGAGCTTCTGGGAAAACACCTGGATAGTGACACTTCATCAACTGCAGAAAAGTTACTAATCCAACGTTGACCTTATGGCAGGAACAGTGGGTAGGTGTCTATCATTCATGTTGCTATCCAAAGAGGTATGGGAGGGAAAATATATTTCAAATCAGAGTCACCTACTTCTCATGTGATTATCTGGAGTAAAGCAAGGCTTCTTTCCCCTTAGGGTCCTACTAAACACAGGAAAAAATATCTTTTGCTATCACAGGGCTGCTTGTATGATAACTTATTTTCTGTTTTGCACTTGAGAAGCAGCAGGCAGCAATTCTTTCCCCTCTTTACTGTCATTTTAATTTCTCTTGCCTACTGAAGACTTCTGTGGCAGAAAAATGATGAGACTACAGGAGGTGCAGAAAAAACAGCCCTAGCAGGTGAGGAACATGTGAGTTTATCTGGTGCGTTTCCTAGTTTGGTCACAAGTTCTCAAACTCTGTGTAGGAAACATCCCGCCAGACTGACAGACTGAGAAGGTGCAGATAAAACAGATCCTTTTTTGTCTTGAGTCTTTCACCTAAATGAACTGGAATTACTTCAAAAACTCCTTCGCTTTCGGGGTGGTCTCCCCAGAATCATTGGTTTACTGCTGCTAATACTTACAGACAGTGAATTTCAAAGTCTTGTAAATATTTCCTGGAAACAGACATAGAGTACAAATAAATTTGCTTAGACATATTTGACTTTGCAGATTGACCAAAACTGATTTTCAGGGGCTGGGAGGTAAGGCCTTCACTACAGTGTAAATGTGACATATCTGACAGACTTTTACAATAGAAATGCTAATATATATTGCCATTGTTGGGCCAGAAGCTATGCTTGCGAACCAGGCTAATGAGGAAAAATATTTGTCAGCTATGGGCAATAATTGAAACTAGGTGAAGGCAAAGCAGTCAAAGCAGTGTCTTGGGCTAAACATCTTCAGCTACAGTGTCAAAGTGTTACCTCGTAAACACACAGTACTTGAAACTCAGATGGGCTCACTTTCATTCAATTAGCAGCTAGAGTCATTACTGCAAGTGTGAGGAATATAAACAAAAGAAAATAAGAGGATGAACTCACTTAATGACTTACTCCCTGTGAATTATTTATTTGTCTCAAAAATAGCCACAGTTTTTGCTGCATAAGAGGAAATTTCAGTCATTCCATAAAAGCTACTTAACAGTTCCTCAATGAAGATGGAGCTTGCAGTGAAAAAGCAGAGCCAGTGTAGACTGCTCACTACATTTCAGGTGAAACACTGAGCTAAGTAAATTTTGCCATCAGCTTCAGAGACATTGTTTCCCTTCCAGTTCAGCAGTGATCATAGCTGTCTAATAAACAACTGGTGTTCGGATATTGTAGGCAAACATGTCAATTTTTATATATGTCTTTCCAAAGCCAAGGCTGATATCTTTACACAGCTGCCTGTGCATATGTACCCTCTGTGTGATGCTAATGTGATCTGCACAACGTACTTGTGTATTAGAGCCTGATCCTGCAGAGCACCGTGGTCTGACTCAACAGAGCATTTAAATGTGTGCTACATTTGTGCATCCAAGTTGCCAACATGGACCAGGTATTTAGGTGTTTAATTGGCCCACAATGAAGATATGATTGCCTCATAAAATAAGCTCTGTCCGACCATATTTTAACTGGCAGAGCAACATATATGTGGTAACTTTGAAACAACTGGAGCAAGATTTTGAAGTATTTTAAAACAAGCAAACATAACAGAGTTTATCTTGTTTTTTATTAAGCAGAAACCAGGAATCATTCCAACAGACACTTTAGAGGATGTGCCAGAAACACATAGTAATGACAATACATGTGGTAAGGTTAAAAAATAAAATTAAATTTAAGCATGCTATTCAGCCTTCTCTTTTCGATGATTAATATCACATCCTAGTCTTCCAGATAATAGTTAATATAATCCAATTAATATAAAAAGAATTAAGGTAGATGTTGCTGAAAATATTGTCATTATGACTCCAAACAAAAAACGTTTCTTATAACCACAGACTATAGAGGTATGAACAAGTATGCAGCTGAATTAGTTTAATAAGAACCCCAGTTCTACCTGCTTTGAATGCAAAATATCAAAAAGCTAAAACAACCTCTTGAAAGTTAACACATGGAAATTCACTGCTTAGGAAGAAAGGGAAAAGTTCTGAAGACGGACAGGCTGCTGGCTAAAGCTGGGCCAATTAGAGATGGTGATAATACCTCTGCGATAACATATTTAAGAAAGTCAAAACAGAGGGACACACTGAGTTCTTCCCTCGCCAGAGAACAGGAGGTGAGAACATGCAAGAGAAACAAGATGGAGACAACAAGGTCAAGGGGGAAGGAGGGCCAGGAGATGCTCCAGGCACTGGAGCCAAGGTTCCTCTGCTGACTGTGGTGAGACCGTGGTGAGGCAGCTGTGCTCCTGCAGCCATGGGGATCCATAGGGGATGCAGAGATCCACCCACAGCCCGTGGGGATCCACGGGGGATGCAGAGATCCATCCACCGCCCGTGTGGGAGGTGCCCATGCCAGAGCAGGTGGATGCCTGGAGGAGGCTGTGATCCACTGGGAGACCTGGTGGAGAGAGGGGTCCTGCTCCCAGGCTGAAGCAGCCTGTCCTTGGAGGACATGGAAGGGTGACCCACACCACAGCAGTTTTGAGAGGACTGCTGCTCCAGAGATTTGGAGCCATGCTGGAGAAGTTCATGGAGAGCTGTCTCCCGTGGAAGGGTGACACTCCCCAAGGCGTCACAGGGGAAGGACTCCTCTCCCAGGGCAGAGGAAGAAAACCTCGGGTGATGAACTGACCAAAACCCCATGCCCTGCCTCCCTGCACTATCGGTGGGAAGAGGGAGGGGCTGGGGAAAGAAAAGGTGTTTTTAAGGGCTTATTTTGCTTCTCATTATCCTCCTCTGATTTTGTTAGTAATAAATTCACTTTGTATCTCTAAGCTGAGCCTGTTTAGCCCTTGGAGTGTTTTCTCCTGGTCCTTATCTCAACTCACGAACCATCCCTTAAATCTTTTCCTCTCTGTCCTGCTGTGGGAGGGGATGGTGAGCAAGCGGCTTTTGTGGGCACCTGGTGTATGGCCAGCATCAAACCATAACAAATATCTAGAGTGAAAATAGGATTGTATTCTGCAGGTGTTTACTCCTTTCAACTGTACACTGCCTGCAGCCTTTTTCAGCGGAAATGGTACCCTAGACTTAGCAAGAATTTCCCCTTCCCCTTCTGACTCTCTTTTTGTTGTCTCTTAAACAAGGAATCAGTTTTGATATCTCTCTTACTGTATGTGCCACAAATTTTAGTCTGCTTTAATGTATCAGGTCTTATGTTTATGGTATCACACTAGAAGCCCAGTTTTCTTTTCCCAGTAAGGAAAATGTCTTTAAAACAGTCTAGGAAAGGTCAAAAGTAAAAGATAGTTACAAAAGAACTAAAGAATTTTGTTTTGAGTCAGAATTTTTTTTTCCTGAGAAGTAGCTCAAAATCTTTGAACATCTGAAATACAAAAATGGCATTTGCACAAGATTATGAATAGTGTCTTTAATATGAAGCCCAACACGAGGTGTGTAACTTTGGTAGGCTTGTTGACCATCATACCTGTGTTGAGGACAATATGAAACATATCAGCAAGCAAGGTGCCTAAAGCCCTGATCTGTTCATGTAGCTAATCCTGAAAAGAGAGCCAAACTGGGCCCTCCTAATATCTCCTTCCTCATGTGTGCTCAGGGCTTGGGCAGATACTCGGATTTGGATGCAGTGATTTAAAATTTTGCTATCAGTATGCATTCATCTTCTTTTCTGCAAGGATTAGTAAAAATTATGTCTTCATCCCAGAATGCTACTGTTTGAGACTGGTGCAGTAGAGCTGTTTGTTTAGGTTCCTGTAAAATTCCTCCTGTGCCACATCTTGACTATACAACACAGTTGTCCCAAGGTTTGTCAAGTATTTTACAGTAATCAAACTCTGATGTGATAGAAAATTACTCCATACTCTGCAGATCCGTGATATTCACAGCTTGCTGTTTGCAGTGTTGAAAGAGGAGTTTATTACTTCCAAGTTCACAATGAATATTCTGTGGTCCTATAACAACCAACAGTATCAAGCTATCAGAAGCACTTTTGACTAAAACCGTAAGCACTTTTGACTAAAACTGTTGTCTTCTCTACACAGACATTTCTCATTTTTAGGACAGTCTTAAAACATGTGATGGGTTAAAAAAAAGTTCTGCTTCCTCCTCATTGTATCTTTCACAGAGTTTTCTGGAAAACAGGGGGAAAGTTGCCTGACAGAAAGTATCTTTCATTAACTGATGTATCTCTGAGCTGTACCTTCAACACCAAACTATGAATTATAAACTGAATATAAGTGGCTCCCAACTGAAGAAAAATGTTAACAAAAATGCCTGCAGGGATGTAGCAAATGCTTCAGTTTAAGATTTTGTTATTCACGGTATTCTGCTGCATTGTAACCCAATTTCAAATTAGAGGAAATGTAAAGAATTAAACAAGATGGAATACTAGGTCATATTAGTTGACAATATTAAGACAGTTACAGCCTGGAAGTTACATAAACTAGCAATGTGTTAGTCATACATAGGCATTTGCAGTGGAAAAAGTGCTACAGAAGATGCTGATGATGTTCAAAAACAAGGGAAGTGAGAGTCTGACAGTGTGGGTGTATCTCTGTTAGGGTTATTGGTTGTCAAAGGACATGGCCTGGTAGAGGCAGGCCTGATCTAGTAGCTCTGTTATTTACAAATCATAATTTTGTTGCTAAATGCTATTAAGGCCTATAAGGCACAACATATTTCTTGGATGAATTCAGATTCAGAGAGCTGAAACAATATCAGGAGGAAAGGAATATTGTCAGGAGAATAAAAACTCAAAAGACTTCCCTATATTGATTCTAAAGGCTTTATTTCAAGACTGTAACAATGGTGTTGACTATTAACAAACCAAAGCAAAGGGAAGGAATTTGCAGGAAATTTCTTTTCCATATCTCTGTTTTCTTCATTATTCTTCCATTCAGTAGGATGCTTTTGAACTCATTCCCCTGAGTAGAAATAATCATCAAGACAATTAAAGCATGAGACTTCTTCCCAAAATATGATACCAGCTATCTTCTGTTCCTTTAAGTGTGGGATTCCAACATGCCAGGTTTTCTCATCTAAGTATCAGGAGCATTCCTTGGTTTTTTCTCTGTACCAGATCCTTACACTGGTACTTTCAGTGGGAAAACAAGCCATTTTGATTTAAAAGCCTCTGTCAAAATTAATTAGACACTCTTTTCTCTACACTAAGTTTAAGTTACATGGAACTATCACCCATTTCAGACTGCCAAAGGTGCTCATCCTTGGATAACCCAGCAAGTCCCACTAAAAAAACCAATTCACCCAGCAAAAAGAACTGTCAGCATTAGTAATTCAGTTTCTTCTCAAATATAAGCAACACAATTCCCTGGTGCTTCCCAGTACAACAGGAAAAGAGGAACTGGCTGAGGTGTATCAAACCAAGAGAGCTGCTCTGGGGAGGTGAGAGAATAGAACAACTAGACAACTCTGTAAATTAAGAAGCTGTTTCAGTACTACAAGGATACTCCCTGAACTCCTAGACTCCCTGATTCTCACAATTACACATGTATTTTCCTTCTTGTGACTTTAGCTACCCTGGCAGCACCATGATATGTTGTTCAGTATGTAGTTAGAAGTCACCCTTGAAGCTAAGAGCAAGTTCCCAAGTAGCATAGCCAGAGGCTAGTTCATATTTTTTTCCTGAGAAGATTTATGTCAATATATGGTCCTTAACATTATAGCCAAGCACTTCAGAAATAAAAATGAAAGCAATACCCTTTGTTTTCCTCTTCTAAGTGATAGTAACTGACCTGTACTGGAGAATAGGGGGGAGCCTGTAGTGCAGCAAAATGCAATGGCAGATGTCGAGTCCCCAGTTAGCTGGCTCTTTGAGCTGGGCCATGCTGCTGCTCAGTGGGTCTTTTCCTAGACACTTCATGTCTTGAACATCAACATTCTATTTCAAGTATTTGATGGGCAGTTTTTGTCATAACTTATTTGCTTAAGCTCTCCAGGGTGCTTAAACTCTGAGTTTCCTGATATGCAGATAGAAAAAAAGGTCTCTAGTTTTTCCTTATGATTTCCTTATGATTCAAGGCAAAGCACCACTCTCCTTGACTGTGTATAATTTCAAGAAGTCCATAAACCACCAAAGACCTTGAATGTTAAAGAGAAAAGACCAAAGGAATTTCAAGGGGCAGCTTGCACCTAGTGAAATTTTCTTGCAAAAGCTGTAGCTGCAAAGCATAGTAACAACTTCTCTTTCCTTAATTTTTCTATGGCACCCTCACCAACATCATTCCCCCCCCCACCCCCCAAGTCCTCCATAATTCATTTGGGTTTCAGAACAAATGGCAAAATAAGCATGACAGCAACAACAGAACAATGGCATGAGACAAATATCAGTAACCTTTACAGCTGTGGAGAAGGCAAAAGAGGACAATCTGGTCTTTATAGAGACATTCATAAAGGGGATATAGAGAACCTTTATGTCACTCAAGTGTCATGGCAAGACATCTGAACAAAAAGTAAATACCCTGAAAAATTCAAAATGCTGAAACAAAATCAAGTGTTGCATCTCAACAGATATATGCTTTCAGCATTTCATAATGTCACTCTCTTTTCTTGAGTTCACAGCTGGATGAATCACAGAATATCTCAAGCTTAGAGGGGTCCATAAGGATCTTTAAGTTCATCTCCCTGCTTCTTGCAGGACTACCTAAAGCTAAATCATATGACTAAAAGCATCATTCAGACACTTCTTGAACTCTGTCAGGCTTGGTGCTGTGACAACTTACTTACCTTGGGAGCCTGTTTCAGTGATCAATCACTCCTTCAGTGAAGAAACTTTTCTAAATGTTCAATCTGAACCTGCCTGATAAAGTTCCATTTGTTTTCTTTGTTTCCTACTACTAGGAAAGGGAAGAGATAGAAGAGAACGGCAATTTGCCTTCCATTGCTCCCCTCGAGATAGTTGTAGACCTTGATGCGGTTACTCCTCAGCTTTCTCTTCTTCAAGCTGAGGAAAGCAAATGAATTCAACTTTTCCTCATATATTTTGCCCTTGAAATATTTCACCATCTTATTTGCTCTCCTCTGGAGACACTCCAGTAGTTTGATGCCTTTCTTAAATTGAGGCACTCAAAACTGCTCCCAGCACTCAAGGTGAGGCTGCCCCAGAGCAGAGCAGGACAATCCACTCCCTTACCTAGCTGGTGATGCTGTGCCTCATGCACCCTAGGACAGGGCTGGCCCTCCTGGCTGCCAGGCTACTGCTGACTCAGCTTGTCATCAACACAAGGAGATCTTTCTGCAGTGCTGCTTTGTAACCTCTTATCCTCCAGTTTGTACATACAACCAATACTACTTAATTCCAGGTAGAGACTACAGCACTTGCCCTTATTAAATTCCATATGGTTGGTGATTGCCCAGCCCTCTAGTCTATCCAGATTTCTGTGTACAGCCACTCTTCCCTTAATGGAGCCTACAGCTGCTCTAAGTTTAGTATCATTGACAAATAAACGTATGTTTGTCCTGAATATGAAAACATTAAAGAGCATTGGTCCTAAAATTGAATCCTAGGGAATAGCACTGGTGACTGGTCACCAGCCTGATGCAACCTCATGCAGTTCTGAGCCAGTCCCATTAGTAAATTGTTCACTCAACATATTATGGGCTTGTCTAGCTGTGTGTTAGGCATTATGTCCCAAAGGATATTGTGAGAATCAGTATCAAAAGTTTTGCTAAAATCCACAAGCATCAGATCTACTGACTACCTGAGGTCAACCAGTTGCTTCCCTGGTGTGAACTCTTGCTGGCTATGACCAACGACTGTTCTTTCTTAAGAGTTTTCCAACTAATCCCAGAATAGCCTTCTCCATAATTTTACCAGGCCATTACCATTTAATGAATAGATACTGACAGGCTCACGACAGGGTCTTCCTTCTTTCCCTTCATGAAACTGGGAGGTTTACCAGCTTCCAGTCAATTGGGACCTCTCCAGATTCCCAGGTCATTTGAAAAATGGAGAGAGGTCCTACAAAGACATTGGTCAGTTCTTTTGGTACCCTGGGATGAATCCCATCAGGCCCCATAGATTTATGCACAGCCAGCTGGAGCAGCATGTCTTGAACAAACCCAGGGACAGCTGGAAGGTTATCATTCTCCCAGTCACAGTCTTTCAACACAGGGATTCCCAGAGCCCATAATCACTGTTGAAGACAGAGGCAAAGAAGGTATTAGAAATCTCTGCAGTACGTCCCTATTTGTGAGGAGATTGACCTCATCAAGCTGAGTCATCATTCTGTTGACCAGTCAACAGAAAGTTATTATTCAGCCCATTGTAGAAATCGTAGACTGAACCTCTCACAACTCTTATTTCCAGTTGCTCAGTTGGGTTTGTACCTCTTCTCTGGAATCTCTCCTGTTGTCTAATTGTCTAGTGTTCAGAAACACACACAAAAAATAGATATGTGCAAGTTGAAACATCTGACATTTATGGATATGAAGCCCCAAAACCAGTAGATTTTCAAAAGAATAATTAGTTTTAGTTCCTGCACCAAAGAAGGCTCTAGTCTTTGCAGGTAATCATGGACTGTGATTTCTTTTCACAAACACTTGTTTCCACGTTATTCCAAATCCTGCTCATCTGTCATAAGGCATTCGCCTTGTTTGAAAAGCTATGACTTGAATGTGACCATATAAACTGTGCATTGTTTAGTAGGATCCAACTTAAAAAGATTTCAAGGCCATGCTGTACCAATAATTTCTTTTAGTCCTAAAGAGTCTCCAACACTTCTATGGTTTCTTCTAGATGCTTATTTTAGAATACCAAACCAATAATCAGCTACTGCCTGAACCTACAAGGCCCAGCATCCCATTTCATGATGATTTCTAAAACACTTTGATTTCAAACATTCTGGTTATAGCATGTTAAAGATTGCATGGGTACAAAAGCAAAACTCATGCAGTTCACCTTTAAATCAAGACAGATTCTCCTAATTTTTATTGTGATCTCTCTGTACAAATTGTCCGGATACACTTTGGTTATTTTTCTTTGAATCAGAAAATGAACTTCTAGAGACTTTTAGAAGTTCTCAAAATAATGTACCCTTGTGTGCAACTGTGCTTTAATCTGACAATGCAAAGGTGCATGATTCAAATTTCATTGTAACAATAAGAGACAGTAAGTGCTGTGTAAATGCTCCCCCTGCCCAAATTCACCCATCAGCATGTTCTTACAGGTAAAAGTGAATGAAATTCCAATGACAAGTAAACTCACACACATCTCTTTCACTAAAGAAACTTCAGAAAAAGTCTTTGGTTGGGTGGACGAAGACCAACTGGTGACTTTCTGGGACAATGAAGACTTTAGCTTACTAAAACAAAAGGCCTATCTGACCTACACTTGAGGAAAGAAACGCAATATATTACACTAATGCAGACATTATCCTTAAGGCAAAAAGAAAAAGACTATTTCACTCTCCTTGAGAAACAAACCAGATTTGTAAGAGAACAAGAGACTGTCACAAAATATATGAAAGGAAGCTAGAATATATGCCAGGAAAACAGATTTAAATCACCTTGAAAGCTGCAACCTTAAAAAAATCCAAGCAAATGCACAATTTGCAGTACCAGACTTGAGTTACAGATAACCTCTCCTATATGCAAAGAGAAACTAAGGTTATCAAACATCTGCCTGCATAGTAGAAATTCTAGTTATCAATAACTATTTTTCTTCTGCATAAATAAAAGTCCTATGTCTATTTCTCCTGCTTCTACACCTGTATGTCAGTGTTTCAGTAAATGCATTGTATTTAATAAAATTTTTATCATTTGCCTATATTTTGCCTGCACTAAATAACACAGGGAAGCTAAAGTATTTTCCATGCCAACATTTGCATAGTTCTCTCCACAGTTACATGAATTGTTATCATTATCTGCTAGCCGGGTTACTAAATATTATGTAGCATACTGAATAATAAATTGCCACTTTGCAATACATATTAAAAATAAAAAGTTGCTTTAAGCTTCAACGTTTTGCAAGTGAAAAAAAAAAGAAAACATGAAAGAACTGAAATGTGCCTGTAAATGTGGAAATATGATCTTCTCAGTAAAAGTCATGAAAAAAACGAAACTGAAAGGTAGTAGACGTACACCATTATTTTAATGTTCATTTTCTACTAAGCTATTCCAGCGAAAAGATTAATTTGTTGAGCGAAACCAAAAAGAGAGTCAGCTTTAATTAAGAGTGAGAAATGGTGGTTACAATTGGGCCATGGTCAGGAGAGCCTTCTCCTGTACAAAGTACAGGAGTACAATGTACAAAGTAACGCTTAAAAGTTAGATACCTTAGTATCAAAGGGATTTATTAAATCAATACCACAATACAGCAGTCAATATTTATTCTGTATTATTAAAGCAAATATTGAATTTCTTGTGAGAAGCAGAAATACCAAGTATCTCCAAAGAGAAGAAGCTTTAAAGAAAAGTACAGGGTTTTTATCACTATCTTTTTTCTTTTATAAATTTCTGCTACATTTATAGTTACATTTAAGTAACTATCTTATAATGTCAGTTCAAGAAACCCTGGCAACTCTGAGGTATGGAATAAACTTCTGCCAGTAACAGTGAGAGTAAAAGATGACAGCATTTTTTTTTTAGTTGCGAGGTCTCCTGGGACCCAGAGTTAGGAAAGGATTGTGCAGTTAAGATAACTCTAGATCACAAATGTAACTTTGCATTAGAATTTAAATATCAAAGTCAGTGGAAATAATCAGAAGCATTAGTGATCAAAATCACTACAGCAAATCACCAGCAGGACAAAAGTATCAATTCTGACTGCACCTGTAAAGAGTTTATACATTATTTCATATCTGGATGATATTTTGAGAAGCAAGTAGAAAATTAGCCTCCTAGAAAAGAAATTATATTAGAAAGGGGTGAGAATTGGAAATTAAAAGCATGACCAGTTACAGATAAAACCCTGAAGGAGGTTTAAATATGATTAGCATTTGTAAATGAACTACTTCTATTTCCTTTGGTCTCTTCCTCTTCATCTTCTCATGATGCCTCTGAATACAAACCTAACTGAGTGTTTCTCTTGACCTTCATAACTTGTCAATAAAGTAAGACATTTTCACAGACAGAGCAGAACATCCCGTCCTGCCAAAAGAAAATCCCAAGTAAATTAAAGGATTGCAAATGTGGCTCCAAGCCAGAGACAAAACCCTTATTTACCACAATTGGACAAAAGACTCACTCCAGCTGAACAGAGATACTCAAGCACAGCATCTATCAAGCTACTGCATTTTTTTTCTATGCATTGGGAAGAAAGAAGTGTTTGGATACTTTTTTTTAGCTTTATGTGGTTTCTGGTGTTATTGAAGGTATGTTCACAGTCACTGAAGGATGGGGAGAACGTTGTGTCCCCTTCAAGTTTCTCTATGACACAGCAGGTCTTGCTGAAGAAGACAGGATGTCACAAGGCCAATACCAGCTACTCACCAGAAGCCTATGTTAATCACACGTTTTGTAGCAATAAATCACCTGAAAGTCAAAATATTCATAATAAATTCATGGTGCCCACACAGTGGACCCAAAGACCACTCCTGATTTTCATTCTTTTAGCAAAAAACTGATAGATTTTCAAAGTTTTTAGCCAAAAAACAGATAGATAGTTTCGAAGACACCTATGAATCACCCTCTTCCTCCTACAAGTTCTTAGCAAGAAACTGGGCAAATGAAAAAGGCTCAGATTCCCAGATATCCATACCGATTCAGCAGTCTTGAAGCTTCCAGCAAAAATGTTTAAAAAAATAATTGAGAAAGCTACTGTTTTCTTCTATGTTGTGTGTTAAGGATATGTCTTTGTTCTCAAATGCTGATATTTTTGCTGAGCTTTATACCTACTAAAATTTCCCCCAGGATCTTTTGAAATATGTATTTACCAGCTTGATGCCAGTGCCTTAATCTTCAGCAAAAGATCCAGTCACTTCTTGTACTAAGTTTCTTATCTAACTGTGGTTGTTTTGAAGAAATACTCATCACCTGAGAGTTTACAACTTCAACCTTAGCAAAAATCTAGAAAACACTCCCTAAGTAAACTTCATTGTGTTTTATTTTGGTTTTAATTCAAACTAAATAAGAAAATGAATCCCCAAAAAAGGCCTGAACATCCACTACAATAACTTCCCCACATACTCATTTCCACTTTAATCTTCAGATCACTGTTAATGGAAAGGTTTCATATGTCTAGTAAAAAAAAAATTGCATTTTATTAACATTCCATCTTATCTTAGCTACTGTTGAAACATTACTACATTTTTTAAGGGTGTATTTTGAAATGTGCATGAAGTGGACCAAAACATCTGATCTAAAAATGAGTATACATACGTACTGAAACATCCAGCTATGCAATTTACCAGATGTCAAGGGAGAAATATTATATCAGAATATTCACTGAAATATCCCAAACCACTTTCCAGTGCAATTTAGGCTGAACTAGAACAATAGCTTCAGGGGCTGTTCTTGTGTCAGTGAAAGTCAATGCAAGTTTTGCTGCTTAGTTCAGTACAGAAACACACTCTAATGTAAATTGGAATTTTGGACACTTCCAAAAATGTATCAGAGATCCAATTTAGCCCAAAATGTTTAGAATCCATTTGCTTATAGTGCTTGAGGTTTCTGGCCACACAATCGATGCATCTAACAAAAAGCATTACTTAAAACCTTCTCTATCTCGTATGGGGTTCAGCAGCACATTTAGGTTAAAAAAAAAAAAAGACAAGGCAGGAGCTCTCTCTGATTAAGTTTAAACATCTGTGACATGCAAGGGACCACTGACAACAACCAGCTGTCATAAATAAACAAATGAACTGTTCATAAACTTCTGTTCTTGGCCAGTGACGTACAGAGACCAGATCCTGCCAAAGGTCCCCAGGGACCCTTGCCTCTCTGCAACTGAAGCAGCTGTGGTAAACCTTTTGTTTTCAGCACTGCAGCTCAAGCAACAGGCACTGCAGTGTTAATCTCCACCATCTGTAGGAAAGCATGTGTTGAAAACTAGCAATAATATGATACCACTATTATTCTGCCACCAGCAGCAGAAATAAAACTCTTCAGCACATTGTGAAGCAATGCCTGTCCAACAGCACAACCCTCCTCTACTCAGCTTGCTCTCCCCCATCTCAAAAACACGGTCAAAAGCTGACAGTAATGCAGAAAGAGGCTCAAAGAAGCAAGCAGGATCTGCAGATGCTTCACTATCACACAGAGAATGGAAGAAGCCATCCACCTCCAGGATGAAGGAAGTAACACATGCCAGTAAGATACTCAGCAGGAACCAACTGTACCAATTGTTTGTTCACAGAATATGTAGTACCGGATTCCTAAGCATGTATATTTGAGAGTAGCTGGTCATAAAAGTCTGTACGTCAAAATAATTTAAAAAAAAAAAAAATCACTATAAACATAAATGCTGTTTTTAAAAAGCGTTTTAAGAAGACTTTTAGCTCCCAGCTCATTCTGTGGAAATATGCTTGATGGTAGATGATGTTCATTGATGGAAGAAATTAAAATTTATTTGCTGTCTGGGGTTGACATATTTTCCATGGTTATATAAATTTCAGTATAGAAGAAGTGCAGTAGAATCAACCATTTTTCACCAGCCTTGCAAAGTGAACTAGCAAACATGAAAGCTGAGAAGAAAGAAGAATGCAGTCACCATGTATAAACCCTGCCCTCTCAAGAAAGACTGAATGTTTTGGACAGCTGTACCAAAACCTAATTGAGTTCCTATTCACCTGTTATGAATCAGATTCCCTTCCTCTGCTCAGCTCCCAAATGTTCTTTCACACAAAGTCAGTACAAACAAGTACATAGAGATATCAGCTAAAAAACTGACAACTGTTCTTGTCAGAAAGCAGGTGGATTATAAACTAATTTTGACTGTTACTGCAAAAGACTTGATAGCAGGATGAAGAGAAGATGCAATACTATGAAGAGATTAGAGTCTTTTAAATGTTGTTTTTTGAACTGCTTTTAAAAATCAGTATTAGAAAGCTATTTTCAAAGTCTATAGAAATGTATGCACTGAAATATAAATTGCACTGAATGCTACAAGC
The DNA here is from genome assembly GCA_018697195.1 of Certhia americana. Lineage (NCBI taxonomy): Eukaryota > Metazoa > Chordata > Aves > Passeriformes > Certhiidae > Certhia > Certhia americana. Next base: position 43,436,719 of record CM031878.1, on the reverse strand, counting down.
TTTTATTTCATCAGGAATTTATGTCATTGTCAGAGGCTGACATTTTTGAATGTTCCTTACATGTCCCTGAAATGACTGCTGCTTCCCTGCAAGAGAAAATCCATTTGAAATTCAGAAGTACCACAGCATCCCCCAAATGCAATACTTCCCAAATTCCTTTTGACTCACCTGTTGATCTTCTGAATGGACACGCATGACATGGTCTGACAGCTTGTATAGTTTTGACTTTCCCTTTTATTTTCCCAAAGCATGCATATAATTTTCAAGATAGGACGTGAAAGTTTTTCTGAGTCATAAATTGCTACCCAGAAACCTTAGCTTGAATGCTGGTTTTGGAGAAATTCATACTATCAGTTGCTACCTATTCTCAATAGCTACAGGACCTTCACATTCAGAGTTAGCTATAAAGCAGTTTGTCTGTCTGTCATCCAGAACAAACTTAGCCAACAGCCTCATTTAAAATCAAGAACTTTGTTAAGTCAGAATGGACTTTGCAATAGTTTTACATTTATAGTTTTAGTTAAAACTTGATGATAACATATATCATGCGAGCATGCTTAAAATGTTCATTAGTGAGCTCATGCATAAATTGCTAAATTAAGCACAGAGCTTCAGGGAAAATGCTGCAGGCTATTTGTCCACACAGCAACAGATTTGTTTTCCACAGTATTCTCTATCCATTGGCTAACAGATATACCAGTTTACTGAAGTATTTTAAGAATGAAAGTGCTGGTGTGCATGACTCACATTTTATTAAGGTAATGACCATAATGCATTCTATTTAGATATGTATCTCATTGCTGAAAACCATCTTGGCACAAGACCAACAATATACCTATATGATATTCCAGAGCATTACACAATCTTTTGTCCTATTTGTGGATAGAAGAAATGTTCACAATCACATTAATAATTATCCCTGCCATAAGAATTCAATCAAAACACATTGCTAATAAGCAGAAAAGTGAAATCCTAAGCAAATAATAGGAAAGGAAAATGGCTATCAGGTTGCCTGAAAATATTTATTTATTCCATGGTTCTTGATTTTCATTTCCCTGCAAATACTTGAATCATGCCATTTCATATTTAGATGAATTTTGACTCCCATCTTGCCAAGCAGATATTCTGATGTATTTCACCCAATATTTTCAACAAAAACTGTCCATACTTGCTGGCTGCTGCTGGCAATGCACATGGAAGCACCTGTGCAGCCCAACTGGCACAAAGAACAAATAGAGGCAAGTTCTGCTCACCTGCCTCAAATAAGTCTTTCCTGACAGAAAATTGACCTCAGAAGTGCATGTGTGCACCAAGAAGGGAAGGTCATGCAGCCTTTTTATTTCCAGCACACAAATAGAAACAGTATTGTGTGGGGGAAGTGGGAGAAAGCTGCACCCTCCTGGCAATGCAAGGTCCCTGTCACAACAGAGACTTTGCAAGTACCAGAAGCAGTATGAAAAACCCTACCTGCCCCAAAGGTGCAGGATTGGGCCACAGACAAGCAGGAAAGGTTAAGTGCTCACATTAAAGGAGCCTTCTAGCATCTCAAGAACTTGGCTGTTGGAATTACTGATAGACAGATTGGAAAGGCAGAAAATTTCATCCAGCAGAAGTCAGGTAGAAACACCATCCTCTAACTTGGCAGAGCTAGTGGCAAGGCAGCTAAAATCTTGCAAACAAGAAGGGAAAAAAGGAGAAAATCCCCATAATTCAAGCAGCTGTCACAGTACCAGCACAGATGAAATCCCAAAAGGATCACTCAGGCAGGCTGCTTCATTAGGATCAATTGTCCAGACCTACAGCAGCGTACTTATCCCAAAAAGAAATACTATCCAAGAAACACAAAAAAATTATTTCAGAGATTCTGAACTGAGGCTGATTGTTTTCAGATTACAAAAACAGAACTCTCTTGCTAACTATAAAATAACAGACTAATTTGAAGTGCTATCAGTCCTGCCGCCATGCTTCATATATCTGTTTTACATGGACAGTTTTTATATAAATATTTAAACTGAACACATATAAATACATAGAATCTATTTCTGCTTATATCATGTTCTAAACATAGAATCTATACAGTTTTAAATATCTATGTATATATAAGAATAAAAGATAAATTCCTTCACTCTATGCAGCTTCAACAAAATATGTACGTGAACTTTGAAAACCATATTTCCAGATAGTGTCACATCTTTTATTTTAAGACATACATTAATCAATCACAGCTAGGCTCAAACTGATGTTTACAGATAAAACCATTTAAAATGAACTACTGATGGGGTTTATTTTCAGTAGTGCTGGGAAAATCTATCAACCATAAGTACAAAGAAGAGTCAGGTATTAAAAGAATGTTTCAAATTTGGGCATTTCCCTGAATTTCAGTGCAGTTTTGAAAGTGACAATGAAGTCAAGTCACCGAGCCGAAAACATGTTTAGAGGTTAGAATAAACTTCTGTATTCCTTCCCTATCTATATGATAAGAAACATCTATAGATCACAAAGAAACCTGACTGCTAACCAAACCAAAGCAATTCAACCCACAAATTCAGGGGCTGGATTGCTACAAAGGAGGCCTGAAACATCCCCCAGAAATGCCTGTGTGCAATCTACCGAATAAAGACAAAAATAGACTCCTTGGTGCAGGCAAACAGTATGTCAACTATTTTTAACTCAGGTCTTCAAATGCACTTTTAAGTTGCTTACATTTAAAAGCAAACCTTAAGCAGTTTCACTTGATGAATATGTATGAAAAATGCTTTTTAAATCTTCTGCATTTCACATACTAAAAAATTTATTTGCTCATTAGATTAAATGGATATTAGGCACCCTGCTCAGTGCATTTAAACAAACTTTTGTTAGTAAAACATATTTTTTTTAAGAACAAATTTGTGCCTACATAACTACAAATAAGATATTACTTGTTTCATTATATTGCTTTGTGACAGTCTCAAGAAATGACAAAAGAGTTAAAGTGCCAGCCTGTGGTCAGCATACACACACATGCACACACACCCTGGCTTGCCAACTGGTCACGTCTTTAATTGTGTAAGGAAAGAGCCATCTCTGTCTGTCATGACTGCAAAGCTGGCTCATTCAAATACATGGGATACTTAACTTTTGCCCATTGTATCTGCGCACGAAGACAGTGAAACCCATGGCAAGAGGTGATAGGGTGTTATTTGTAATGTGAGCATCTGGGCTGCACAGCAAGCATGACTTGTGTACTTGTGTACTTGAACAAGTATTCTGATATTCATTTACATCACAACCTACTTCTTCCAGCTGTGGGACAGTACTCTCCTGCCCCTTCTGCAGCTGCAGCATGAGAAGCACTTGACAGCCCTGCAGAATTTATGAGAGGACACATGGGTACAGCACGAGCAACAAGTAGTGCTAGGCTGAGTGCCCCACTTTGTCTTCTACACAGAGGTGAGGAAAGCCAGCTGAATGCCTCTGCTGAGGTTTTGTCTCTCAGTTTATCTGCTTCTATGGGTTTCTCCTTAGATGTCATTTATTTCTTGTCACTAGTGAGACAAGCCCCTAGAATTACCTGCATTATTAATCATGTCAGCAAAACACCCACAAACCTAAGCCTTCAGGAATTATGGCTCTGCCTTCAAAACAATGGAGAAAATTTACACCCATGGTGAGGTCTGCTTAAGGCCAACAGAAGTGCTTATACAAGGCAAAATGGAAGGAAAAGTTATGAACATGAGACAGAACATGACTTTCTTAAATTGCCCTTTTTTCTCTCCCAGTCTTAAGAGAAGCAATCAACTTCTCAGTGGGAAGAGTAGCAAGATTTTCTTCAAAGTAAACTCAAACAAAATGACTATTCTCATCTCAGTAACAAATTCAGAAATTCATCTAGTATCATTGATCAAAAAAGCAGAGGACCAAGTTAGCAAGTGTGAGATAGGACTTACAAGCTGGGACACATCAGCAAGTGAAACACAGATTCCACTGAATCACAAAGGGCAGGTGCTGAAGGCAGTCTAGATTTTACAGTCTGTGACTATCACAGACTCAAGATTTTTACATACACCCATTTAGACAGGCCTGAATGCCTGTGGCAGCTTTCAGTCTGTGGACAGACCTCACCTTTATAAATACACTTTGCTATCTTCTGTGTAGCTGAAGAATGATCCTTGCCAATGGCTGACCTGCCTGATTATACAATAGCCTCATGACCACACAATTTAACTCCTCTCAAGCCTTTGGCTGGGAGCACCTGTAGTAAACAGTACTGCTTACCTTTCAAACAGGCAAACTCCTTTCAGCTTCAGAAAACAAAAACGAAATATTCCAAATGCTTTACATTTACAGCAAAATGCTTGAAGAGTTCAGTTCCTGCTAAGCCCAAGAGAGTACCTAGGAGCTAAGACCTGTGGATAACAGAATGCAAAGAATGGCTTCCTCACACCTACACACACACATATAATAGCTCTGAGAAATTACAGTTTTTAAAGAATAAAAGATGAACACAATATCAAAACTGCAACAGTGGGTTCATTATTTATGCAAATGAAGGAGATTTGTTGCAAGAAATGCTGCAGGATAACAATGGAAGAGAATGTTTAACTGCTGAAAGGAAAGAGAGGCTGAATATTGGCTTCAAAAAAGGAAAGGCTTGAAAAGAAGTGTATTGTTGCTATTTCTTTTACATTGAGAGAAGTTTGCACTCTAAGAAATGTATTTCCTCCTAGAAGTAAGGACATATCATTCCTGAACAATCAGTGCCAGTCATGATGTGACTCAAGATTAAGAAAATATAAGAACAACGCATCTAAGTTTTGGCTGATCTCTAATTCATTTAAGCTAATGCATAGCAAAAATTGAGTCTATGTTTCCATTTGCAAAACTGCAGGGTGCCAAGGAACCACGTTACCTTGTCTGCTGCAAACAGATGTTGAGCAGATAGTGTCTAGATTTGCAAACTGAGAACACCACCAGCTCTGGACCACTACCCCGCGCTGTGTTTGTGTCACCCTACGGTCTGCCCGCTTACTGACGGTCTCATCTGCCGGCTGCTTTCTGCCATGACCGGATCGCAAACCCTGCGGGAGCACCACGCAAGGTCCGGCCAGATATTTTCATACCCAGCGCAGCGACCATGCCCCTCCGCCAGACAGCATGGGCAGCACACGGTAAGGCAGGCAGCCCGGTAAGGAAAGCCTCCTTCCCCGCTCCCGGCGGCGGCGAGGGGCCGCGCCCGGCCGGCCGCGCTCAGCACCGCGGACAGCGCCCGGCGGGCACCGACACCGCTGCCGGGACTCACCGCCCCGGGGCTGGGAAGCGGCCTGGCCCGCCGGGAGCGCGCCCACCCTCACACACACATACACACACACATACATACACACACACATACACACATACATACACACACACATACATATACACACACACTCCGCGGCGCCTCCGTCACTCACCACATCCTCCGCAGGGCGCCCCGCCGCCGCCGCCGCCCGCCGCCCCCGGCGCCGCGGACGCCCCTCGCATAGGTGCGGCGGTGGCGCCGGGTGTGT
>CM031878.1:43290320-43430922 GCA_018697195.1 Certhia americana | reverse complement strand
CCCCGCCGCCAGCCCCGCCCCGACCGCCCCGGCGCCAGCGGGGCGCCCCTCGAGCGCAAGAGTCGGCCGGTGGCGCGGAGCGGACACCGCGCCTCCATGCGGGGAAGAGGGAAGGCAGTGCGGCGGCTCGCCCACAGCCCAGGACGCACGCCAAAGCCGCCGCGCCGCGCAGCACAGAGAGGTGAGGGCGGGAGAGCCGACGTGCCCCAACATGTGTGCTGCCCGCACGACTACCGCCAGCCAGCCGCCCCCGGCGCACTGCAACGCCCCTCTCGGTGCAACGCCCGGGGCAGCTGCCTGGCCCCCAGACACGGGAGGGTCGTCCCTTCTTCAGCCATTCTATGTCTCTTTTCTTCCTGTTTCTGTCGCATCTGTTGTCTGCCATGCACGTGCTTTCGTATATCGAAGTGCATGGTGTTGCTCATGGGTGCAAAGTGCGATAACCCGGGGTAGATCAGACGTTTCCCAACAAGTTGCTCACGGCGACAACGCCTGAGTTGTGCCTGATCGGAGCTCAGACTTGAGCAAGGGTCTCACACTCCCAATTACTTCGACATAAAACGCACACACAGGCAAGAACTCCTGTCCCTGCACAGCTTCTAGGGTAAGAGGGCACAGTAGGCAAGCAATAGTAAAAACACAAATAGCAAGGTACTGTATTGGAAGAGCTCGTTCAAGAATCCAGATGTCTCGCTTTTAAATGAAACCCCTATCTACTGACTGATAGATTCCTCCCTGCTTCGCGGCTGAGCCAACCTGACTTCATCTGTTTTCTCTGGGCTATGAAGATGCCTGAGAGTGGAGAACCTTCAGCCTCACTGAGTGTCCCTACCTAGGCATTGAGCAACATTCCAGGAGAGATGGGTATCTTCCAGTCTTCTGTGAGAGGTCTGTATTGCAATGACTGTCTTTGACTGCCTTTGGTGCATCCCTGAGAGGAGTCTATTATTTCACTGCTCTTCTACAAAGGAACTGATGACAGCCAGAAAAAGTCTCACACCCAAGCTGAAAAAATCTCTTGTCCTGTGCCATCCTCCAGTCTCCTCTGCATCTGTGGCCTTCACCAAACTTGCTGCATAGGTTCAGTGTCTGTCTTGACATGACCTGGGGAATTCGGACTAAACCTGATATTTGGCGATGCTCAGCTACAGGATGTTCTCATCAGCCCACTTCTCTGGCTTGTCAAGGTCCCTCTAAAGACCACCCCTCTTCTCCAGTGTATCTGACATTCCCCTCAGTCTGAGAGCATCTGCAAACTTGCTGGGAACACACTCTATCCCATTATACAGGTCATTAGTAAAGACATTACAGACTTTTGGCCACAGTGTCAGTATTTCAGAGGGACACGACTAGTAACGAGTACCGTACTAGAGTTTGTATTGTTCTTCAAAACACTTGGACCCAAACATCTTGCCAATTTTCTGAGCATGTTCTAGGCCAATTATCCAGCTCATATCTTTCCCATGCTCACTTGCCAGTTTTTACTGTTTATGCAGTCTAATCTAAAACCTACAGTGCAAATGGACAGCTTTGACCTGTGGCACAGTACAATTAGGAATATGGGTATCTGAACTCACAGTACAAGAAATCTCCTGCCTCTTCCCCAGTACTTCACTTCAGTATCAGGCTCCTTATAAGTCCTTAGCAATGAAAATGAAGGGAAAAAACAAAGAACAATTTTTTAAAAAATTTTTTTGAAGAGAATACTGATTACTTCAATGCATCCCTAATTTGAGCAGTGCCTAACAAAGAGGTCTGATTTGCACTGAAATCTGTGATTGGAACTCAGATATTTCTAGACAGTACAGCTTCCTGATAATTTTTGGCTTTCTGAAAAGTGATGCATTTAAAACTTCCCTTTAATCTCTCCCCTAGCAAGCAGGCCATCCTAACTGACCACTGGCCAATGACCTAAATTCACCTTTATTATATGATCAGACTCCTTTATTTTAATGTCCAGTTTTCTTGAAACTCCCATGTCTCACCCTGTCATTTTAATAACAGAACTAATGTTTACACTTAAAAAAATTTAACAGCAGGAAGTGTCCTCTTTGTATAAGAAAATGCTGCTTTTCTTTCTTTCCATATGTATTATTTCTTTCCATATATCTGCATTTTAAACATAAAATGAAAAATAATTGTTCTCCTTAATGCCAGTGTGGGTTCACTAATTCAATTCAGACCATCACTAAGCTTGTGTTAACAGTTGCTATGTAAGTAATTGCTATTCTGGGGAAAAGTTTCAGTTTAGGAAAGCTCTTCAGTATGTGTTTATAGTTAAACATGTTCTTATACCTATAAATTTTCAACAAAGCACTGCAGCCTGTACTTCAGCATGTGCTTAAGCATCTTCCTCACTCAGGGTTTTATTCTGGAGGGAAAAAAACAAACAAACAAAAAAAAAACAACAGAAAACAAGGCTACATTTAATTTTGCAGGCATAGTTAACAAGAGCAACCAGAAAGAATGGGAAAAAAGTTCCATTTGTAGCATGATTACAAAGATACTTACAGCGAATTCAATGCCCCCGTCACATCTGTGTAGCAAGAAGCATGGTTCATATAAGTGGGTCTTCCTGTGACTTTTATGAAATCCGCACATAACTTCATGCAGACAGCAAAATTGAAACAAATATTCAGTACCACTTCCAAGACTTCTTGTTATGTTTCATCTTGTATGTTTCATCTCTGGTTCATAGAAATACAGAATATGCTGAGTTGGAAGAGACCCCTGAGGATCATCAAGTCCAGCTCCTGGCCCTGCACAGGACCATCCCCAAGAATCACACCATGTGACTGAGAGAATTGTCCAAACGCTTCTTGAGCTCTGTCAGGCTGGTGCTGTGATCGCTGACTTGGGGAGCCTGTTCTAATAGCAGAACCTTTTCTAATATCCAATCTAAACCTCCCCTGACACAACTTCAGGCCATTGCGTGAGGTCCTGTCATTGGGTGCCAGAGACAAGAGATCAGTGTCTGCCCCTCCTCTTCCCCTCACAAGGAAGTTGTAACTGCAATGAGGTCTCCCCTCAATCTCCTCCAGGCTGAACAGGCCAAGGGACCACAGACACTCCTAATATGGCTGCCCCTCAAGGTGCTTCACCATCTTTTTTGCTCTCCTTTGGGTGATCTCTAGGAGTTCAATATCTTCCTTATATTATGTAACCCAAAACTGCCTCCAGCACTCGAGATGAGACCACCCCAGCCCTCAAGGCGAGTGCAGAGCAGGAGCAGAGCAGAGCAGGACAATCTCCTCCCTTGCCTGGCTGTGCCTGATGCACCCCAGGACACACCTGGCCTTCCTGGCTGCCAGAGCGCTGCTCACTAATGTTCAACTTGCCCTTTACCAGGACCTCTAGGTCCCTTTCTGTGGCACTGCTTGTTGACTAGGAAGCCACATCTTTTGTGCCAGCCCTAGTGGTACAACTCAGTAAGCCAGCAAGCCATTTGCTTCATCAGCAATGGTAAGCAGATAACAAGCTGATACTGACAAGGCCTCTTGCATCTTAAGGGTTTTATGAAGAGCTGTCAAGACTTCTGCATCGTTAAACAGATTTAGGCTTAGAACAAGTTTGAAACTTCAAAACACCATGTAATTTATTTAAATGTGCGCTGACAGCATAGATCAGGCAAACTCAAGGCAAAGACATGCATCAAACTACTGACTTACTTCCATTCTAATGATCAGGTCTGCTACACCTGTCTGTATTTTACTAGCAGCTCTTGGTAATTCATGCCAGCCATCACCAAACATTGTCCAGTCACCCTCATAACAAGCTGTGTCAGCACTGGTAGATTGCAGACTTTCATTCTCTCTGCCCTTTTGTAGGATCTATGGACAACTCACGCAGGGGCAAAACAGAAAGTGCAGAAGTTGAGCAGGTGCTATTTTGTGTCTCTCTCTAAGCCTGCATTTGGTGACTGTAGCTTTGGATGCTGCTGCAGCAGCAGTGGGAATTCTCTCTATGCTGTATCCTGACTCAGAAAAAACTGCCTAGTACCTATGGGCAGCTGCTTTCAGTGACAGGGGAAATTGTGCTGATTCTTAGAGATGCTCATTGTCTGGAAGAACTGAACTATCACCCCATTCAGCATCCTTCAGGCTGAAATTTTTCCATTGTCCCATTAGCGGCCCTAAAGAAGACTTAAGTTCCTAAGATCCAAATTATTTGCTTCCTTTGTTAACCACTGTGTACTCCCTGCTATCTTCATCAGACTTAGAAGTAGGACCATCAGATCATCTTCCCATCAAAAAAAAAAAAAAAAGACTAAATTTAATTTCAGATATATGTGGTTAACAACAGGCAGTGTTGGGATGCAAAATATCTGAGGCACAAAACTATAGGGTTTTTTTTTCAGATACTTTCATAAGATCCACACCAGTTATTACAATTACAGCAGAAGTTCAAAGTACCACAAAAGCAGAGACTTCCTCAGGTTATAGGACACAGCATCCAGAGTCCCTATGCAGCAAACACGTGTTATGCTTTCACTATTTTAAGTGAAAACACAAAAGTAAATGTAGTTCATGTACGTAGGTAAAAGCATGTGTGTGTCTCTGTGTGTGTGAGAGAGAGAGAGAACCCATTTGTGTGGGTACCCATGTATGCAAAATACCAAGAGAAAAAAGGAGAAGCATCCATGTTTTCCTAGAGAAAACTGAGTATTCACACAATGTCAAACCTTCCAAGCCCTACTGCTACAGTGATGAAGCAAGAAACACATGAATTCTGCTTTTTGAACTCTTCTCCTGCAACAGAATGACAGTAGCCGAGATGGCCATAGTACAGAAAGAATTTTTTGGGTGAAGGCTGAAGACCAGCCTTGCGCAAAGGGCCTCAGAATTGCTTTTGTACCTTTTTCAGCACATTTGCTAATGGGTGATTCTGAACCAACTGTTCTTCAGAAACACAGAAGTGATAAAAACTAGTCACTTGGTGAACTTGGGTAGCCATGTCAAGATTAACCTTTTAAAATAATCATTCTGACATCTATTTTAACTGAAGCTTTGGGGACAAAATGTTTCCTTTGATAAGTTATCTCATAATCTTATTCCTTTACCAGTAAGGGATTCTTCTGACTTCCAGACTAAATACATACTTGGCACAAAAACAACTAATAAAATCTGGCTGATAGCATTCTGCATGTGAAATAACACTGTTCTCTCTTCCTGCTCCACAATGCTTATGAGCAATTCAGTGTTGTCTCTAGATTCTTCCTTAGGGGGGCAAAAAAAAAGACAAAATATTTTGTCCTCCTCTTCTAACAAGAAGCATTCCTCCTTTCTACCAATTGCTCTACCAGCTTTCCTCACATTGATCCATTATCAGTCTGATGGCTTTTTGAATACACACCAAATTAACCCCAGTGACTGGTGGCCAAGATCATTTCTGCCCCAATGACCGGCACTGGCACCCTGCTCGCTTCAGTAGCTTCCGCAAAAGGTCTGGGGCACCAAAACCCTTGGCTCAACTCCGGTTGCTGGTGCCAAATTCATCACATCAGTTCACCCGGTAGCTGGCACTTAGTCCTTGCAGCAGTCATACATATGAGATAGAGACTGTGACTATGCAGTTACGTAGGAGAGGATGTGAGAAGGTAGAGCAGATTGTAGTAATTAGGTGTCTCAGTCAGACCGACATGGTGACCAGTCTCATCTTGCAGGCAACTAGCTCCTCCTACACCCCTTTCTGTTTGATCCTTTCCCGTCCTTGAATCCTCAGCCAAGACTGCTGAGTCTCACCAGCCTCTCCAGCATCCTGTCTTTGAGTTTGCATCCTTATCAGTTGTGCCTCCTGATTTATTGCTATCCCGTCCATCATTGAGATTAGCCAGGTTTGTTTCCCGACTTTATCACAGTTACATTTCTCTGTCACTTTTGTGTTTCCTCCTACCTAGTTTGCAGCTCTCCTTTCTCCCTTAGTATCCCATATGACAAGCTAATCATTGACTAGCCAATCATAGGTTCTAACTTCAGACTTCTTGCCCTTCCAAGATTTTGTATCTTCTTCTTTCTTACTCTCTAACAAAGACAAGATAATTTAAAAACAGGGATGAATTGAGGTATTATGGAAGGATTTCCCATCAGACAGCAGAATTAGAAGGCAAGCAACAATGGGAAAGGCATCAGGAGTAAAATTTGTTGCTGATGCAGCCTAAAAAGACTTACATTTGGAAATAATTAAATGAAAATTGTCAAAATAGTTCAACATTTTTTCACATAAACTTTGTCATAATTTGGAGTTTTTTTCATTCTGGTCTGGAGCTGAAATCTACAAGTTTTTACTGACGACTATAGATTGTGTTTTTCAAGCAGTTGCATTTACTTTATTACTTTATGGCTTATTACTTCATTGTTACTATATTTTTTATTTATTACTTTATTCCTATAACCTATTTTATTTTATAATTTATTACTTTATTACTATATTTGGCCCCTTCATTTTAGACTACAACTAGGAATGGCCTAGGAGGGACAGAAAAAAAGAAGAGACAGATAAAAAGAATAAAAAGACAAAGAATATCTCTAGGGAACAAAATCTAACCAAGAGTTTGCCTGAATCAACTTCTTAAGAGCAGTTCACTAAGTGTTGTTATTGTAGTCTGTATTCTTGCTTTTGAAGGATTATTTTGAATGTAGAATTGATTTTGAAATGTTCTGTGAAATTTTTTCAAAACATTCCCTGCAATACGCTCTAAGAAAAACACCCAGCAGGCAGAACTTCATTAGAATTATTCCAAAGGCCCATGCCAAAATATTTGCAGAAACTTAATGGTTTCTTGGATCTCAATTTGAAACAAATAGAGCAGTAACAGGTATAAAACAAATTATGTGTACACAACACAGAGCTGCATTTTTAAACTTCTCCAACAGGCTGCATAGATCTGTTATGAAAACAACACCAAGGATTTTATTTGAGGGCTTTTTTGTTGAGTGGTGGTTCAGTTTATTCGTTTGGGTTGGGTTGGGTTGGGTTGGGGTTTTTGGGGTTTTTTGTCCCCGAGATTACATGCATTGGCTTTGCCAGAGGCAAGGTTAAACTGGAAATGTTCATCTTTGGAAATGCTGGTGGCCTAATGGCATTGTGGTTTGCCACAACAATTAGTTTGACTTAGCTTGAGCTTTGAGATGGCAGCACAGATGGTTACGAACGCATTATCAGTAGACAGCAGATGGCACAGCTCAAATGTGTGCAGCCTTATATCTCCCTCTGGTGGCTCGATCTCAAACCCTTAGGCGGTTCCTGCTGCCCCTGAGCTGGTAGAGAAATCTTGTCCAGGTCCAAGACCACTGCATACATTCACTAACACTGAGGGTTCCACCCTGGTAGCATCTTTATCCTGGGTGCTTTGGAACGTGTTGGCACTTGCGAGTTTTGGCTGCTTGGAGCTGCGTGTCTCAAGAGAGGCCCCTTGCAGAGCAATCAGCAGTCTCACCCATGTGTATTTCCATAGACCTCTAAAAATCATCCACTGGACACAAATCCTAGAAGCGTCAGGTTCAAAAATTGTCTGTTTTGGGGGCTCCAATCCAAGGATTTTTGCTTGCCTTGACAAAGACACCTTATTTGCTTCATCCATGATGCACAGGCTTTTACTCTAACAGATTACAGAAGAAAATGCAACATCAAGAGCCATTTCTCCTTAGCACGTTGTGTTTTACTTTCTCATAGCAAAATAAAAAAAAATTCCTTTTCAGATGTAATATTTTATGCTACTGAAAGAGACAGCATACTAGTATTTTATTCTATTGCCTCAGAGAAACAGACATTCTGTTTTGATAGCTGGTGCAAAACAAAGACTCATTTTTGAGGATCGAAACTTAACCCCACCTTTCCTGTACACTGATATCATGGTAACAATATTGTGTTGTAGAAATGCAGTTTGGACCTGCTTATCACTTTTCAAAGGGACTGATGTAGAACAGGCAAAAATGGAAACTTCTGCTCATTTCAAGCCTGAGTGTGAATATGATACCATGATAAACCACAGTCTTCTAAAAGTGTCCTTCAGGATGAAACACATATTGTAATGACACTAAAATAATAATAATAAAAAATGCTTTTCTTATTAATTTTGCTGGAGGTGGAAATCCATAAACCTCAGTAATAAATTCATAAACCGAACAATAAACATGAGAGTATTCTCAAATTCTGACAGCACAAAATGTTCTCTTCTCTTCTCTCCATGGAACTCAGTTCAGCAACAGCTTATCCCCTTGTTTATTTTCCTACAGGAGGAGGAAAAGAGCAGTTTCACACCTTTAACCCATACACAGGAGCTGCTCATATATTATATAGTGTTAGCACTGAATTCAACTTAGAAAAGATGGCTTCTCCTTAAAAAAAACCCCAAAGGATCCCAAAACAAGCAAACAAAAAAACAGCAAAAGAAAAACCCTACCAAAAACCTTGGAAGATGGCCAGATCATTATTTTAATTTCTCACTGAGATGCTTCAGGAAGAGGAGAAGCAGAAAAAAGAAACTTCTGAGAAAAAAAAGAAGAAGAATTTTCTACTAGCTTCATCAAAGGCAAATTCTAAGGACTAGGCAACAGTAAGAGGAGAAAAGAAGCAAAATTGACCTGTTGTGTGCAACTGAGGGATCAACTGGAAAAGGGCAACCTGTCATGTTTGTTCCTGTTGCTGGCTATAAAAACAGTTAGAGAAACCAAGTCTACTATCTTTTTGCTTGAATATGGTATTAATTTTAATCAATTTAATTAATTATGGTATTATACATTTGAAGAAAATCGGTCCTATTTACTTGTGTTTACATGAGTTTATACATGTAAAGTTTGTTTGTAGTATGTTGTTTGCTTTTTTTTTTCCTTAAAGCCTTATTGGCAAGTAAACTCTATATGATTTCCCATACATGAAGACTTGGATTCACTACCTGCCAATATGAATGTTTCACTATAAAGTGGTTTCCCTCTGACTGCTTTGAAGCAGAGAAATGCACCCATGCTGCAAGGCTTTATATTGTAAAATTACTCTTTTTCCCCTGCAGTAGGGTCTAAATATAAATAAGAGTGCAAGTATCTCGAAAACATAAAAGAAATTATTTTCAGTTACATTTAAGTCCCTTGATACAGGGAAAAGGCAGAAACACTCTTTTGTAAGTGTGAATCTGTCACATTCTTCAAAACTAAAACAACATTGGGACTGAGAGTGCTTTATACAACAGGAGTCAAATTCACAGCTGGACAATGTTCTTGCATAGATCAGCAAAGACTTGCACCACATCCCTAAGGACTTCAGTGGAACTGAGTTAGAATGCTCACATGATTCTATGCAGAGCCTTTAATCTCATACAATGCTTAAGAAATCTGCATTATATTCTTGAAAAAGATATATTATACACTAGTCAAAGATCTGTGTTGTCTGAAATTTTCGTGCCTGTCTGGCTCTCTTTTGGTATCACCTGCCTAAGTTCAGAGAGCATGTGACTGTCATTCCTTCTGCCTCCTTAGAGATTCAACTGAAAAGTTAGTCTCAGCTAACTATATTGCTTGACCTGTACAGGTAGAATTGTCACAATACTTTTTTCACTTTTAGTAATAAAAAAAGTGCAAGGACTACATATTTGTACATATTATTCTTATTTTCTAATTTAGAAGACAAAGGGTCCTTCTCAAACAGAAGAATCCATGTTTAAGGAAAGAAACCAGTAAAGTAGGGTGATCAGCCTACCAGTATACAAAAGTAGCATTTAATCAAAACTTAACAGCATTTGTACTACATCATGAAATTATACATCCATTTATGTACCCTTTCTTTTGTTTTACTAGGCTAACTAGCTAAAGGGCCAGGTGCTAGAAAAGCTGGTGTCTATTTAACAATAGTCCACATGAACAGGAAATAAGTTGGAATATTGTGCTTCTCTAGCAGATCCCATTCTAGCATGGTATCTGATGGTGTACTTTGAGGCCAAACTTACAGTCTTACTGATGTTAAAAAAGTTACAGAGTTAAATCCATTAACTGCTGTACTGAGCCTGTAAGGGATGAAGTGGGCAGCTGCCACAGAGAACTTCCAGGTACGTAGAAGCCTGTCTTAGTCTTAGCACTCTTGATCTTTAAGACTTCCTGGACATGCTAACTCATCTCAGCCTGGAACTGAGGTGAAGCACTACCTTCTTCATATTCTCCCCTGTCTTCCCATGGTGGTTCCAGGGATTACAGTGGAGGACAGTGGGGAACAGCACTGAACCACAGGTTCCAGGCTGTATAATCCTGCAACAAGATAGCTCATGCTACCAAGAAGTGAGAAAAGAGCTGGGCTCAGGACATGGGATGAGCAGGTGAATACTGCTGCTTTTTTTGTTGGTTGTTTGGTTGGTTTGGTTTGTTTGTTTGTTTTTCAAAAGTGGAAGGTCTATTGAGAAGTAGCAACTTCTAGGGAAAGGTGAGATGAGTGGATAGGGAAACATGTATCTCCATGCTCTTAAAGAGCCCTTCTTTTATTGTATGTACTGGAAGGAAAACTGTGCAGGGCTGTAATACTTCTTTGGCAGCAAGCCTGAAAAACAGTGTTTTGTGTGAACACAGGCCAATTTGTTCCGCCTACTGCACCACCATACTGGTCTTAGAGCTCTGCCTCACTGCATATTTACCCCACAGCTATGCTGCACCAAGCAGTGATCTTCACCAATATAAGACTGCCCATACTCTGAACTAGCAGCAACAGGTGGTTAGCCTCTTCTGCGTGCTGGGTCCAGTTGGAGGGGAGTTGGCTTTCTTCATAGCAGCACCCAAATGGTGCTGTGTTTTACATTGTGTTGAAAATAGTTAATAACAAATTCAACAATGCTTTAGCTGTTGCTACATAGTGCTTGCTAATCATATGTCTCTCACTCTCCCAGGGCATAGTCTAGGATGGGGAGAGCTTGACTGACTGGAGAGATACTTCATAATACATAGCATCATGCTCTGCAAAAAAAAACAGGGGAGGGAAGTTTTGTTGTAAGTAGCCATGCTTGGAGGCTGGACTCTGCTGCTGGGCAAGCGTGGAATTCTTTTACATCAGTTGCTTTTCCACGATTTTCTTCTTTACTGATTAATCTGTCTTTACTTTTACCCACAATTACTCTTTTGGTTTGGTTTGGTTTCCACTTTTTTGCTCCCATCCCACTGAGAGGCTGGAGTGAGAAGTAGCTGGAAGGGAGCTTAGCTGCTGCCCGGGATTAAGCCACCAAACAAAAAAAGCAGGCGGCATTGGCTGGTGGGTGAGTTTGCCAGCAGCAGAGGGCCTTTTGCAGAGGGAGCAATAACAGGTGTGCTGGAGCAGTCTCTGTAGAAACAAAGCAGGAGGATGGAAGCGTGCAGCACAAAGAATTGAGCTGCTCGCACCTGGGACACAAGAGGACAACTGGGAGAGGATAGAGAGCAGCAATTTCTCACACATTAGTAATTCACCCAGTGGTTGTCATGTAAGTGTAGGTCTGGTACAGTATGTGATGTGTCACATACTTGCTAAAAAGCTAGACTGTGTGCCAGCTACCTAAAGCTCTGCTGACATCTGGTGCTGAAGAGAAAATGAGTTTTTCAGTGCAATAAGGCTCTCCACTTTGAAACACTATTTTATGGGACAGGAGTTGCATTTCTTCAGCCTGTCTCCCAAAACAGCAGTCTTCTACACAGGCTGCTTAGCATACTCACATGTATAAAGAGTCCCAGTTCAGACAAAGCCTCTCTAGGAATATTTGAAATGAAGAATGAAGTAGAAACTGAAAACCACATATTAATGAGTGGGGATATCGCATTTTTATCTAGATTTTAATCCCTCATGGAGCATAGGGTTGAGTTTTTAATCAATGATCACCTTAATTGGAATAGATTTTGTGACTTGCAATATACTTTCAGACAGAATTGATTAAAACAAAAAAATATTTGGATGTTTCCTCAAAATCCAATGTGATATAGCCTTCAGGTTTATTTAAAAGGAGTCTAAATTTGAGTACAGAATATTCTGTGGATTTGAAGTCCAAGATTTCTTTCAACAGACCTAAAATTAGTTTTCATAAAATTTATCATTTTTACTGAGAAAGCTGCTCTTGGCAGTATTAAAAGATTCGTCACAACTTTGTCTATGCCTAGCAAACCTTTGCTTGTAATGCAGTGTCCTGTAAAGAAAATGTTAAAAAGCACATTCATTTCAGTCATGCAAGGAGTTAGTGTAGGAAACAGCACAGCAGCATGTATATCATGTCCATTAAAGAATTTTTGTGGGCTTGGGCCTGTTCTTCAAATGTTTAAAAACACTAAAGGAGATTTTACCTTTTGCAAGTTGTCTCTTGCAAGTAATTAATTATCAGTTATACTGAGCAACATAATTCAGTATTTACTGGACAAACAGTGATCCATCTAGCATCTTCTTACCAGTATCCAGTAGCACATGTTTTGGATAAAATAAAAAATTGCCAGATGAATATTCCCATCAGTATCCACTCTCAAATGCCAGCCATCAAGGGTTTAGAAGATAAGATTAACCCCATATCCTAAACCTGTTCCTCTTTGCTTAGTAAGTCTAGCAGCTCCAGTAATTCAGCCTATTTGTTTTTAACATTTTTTTACACATTTGTTCAACCTGATGATGAATAACAAGGACTTTCGTAGTTTGTACATATTTATTTTCCACAAAAACAAGAAAGATTTGAAAGAAATGCTATATATTTTCAGAGCCACAGAACCATCATCTCCAAAAACTAGGGTTAGGTAGGGTTTTCTAGGTAATGTTTTTGCAACTAGAAAGGCATCAAGTATTTCAATTTTGCTAGTGAGTTAATCAGAAATTCTATTTCTCTTTCAACTTTGATGCTATGCCCATTTCTGTAGGGCTCAACATAACAATTGCCAGGAAGAGAACTCAAAATTATTTATAAATTAATATTAATTCTTTAAACATTATAGTTTTGTGAGAGAATCTTAGGCAAAGCTATTTCTAAAGATGTTTTAGTTTTTACTGCTCCTGTAAATGTTCAGGAGGCATGAAACTGATTAAATGTATCAGTTACCAAAAAACATTGCTGGAATATTTCCATGCTCCCAGAAGACTGTCATTTTTTTGCTCTTCCAAGAGCAAAAAAGGGTGAGCTATCTGCTTTCAGGTCATTGGAGCCTAATGTGTTACAAAACCACTCAGGATGGTATAATATGAATTGATATGAAATAGTCTGAAACAGAAGCTAGCACCATTTCCACGTAGGAAACCTGTGCCACATAATACAAACACATTAAGTGGACTGGATAGATATAATCTATCTGGATTTTAAAGTGCTTATGAGAGCCTTCCATGGAAAATCTTTCAGGAAGATGCATAGGCATAGAAAGGAAAAGGGAAATTCTGTGACAGATAAAACTAGTTAGGAAAAGCCATGAGACTGAACAGCCAGCTTTCCACATGGCAAATCATATCATATATTCAGACATGGTCTGCAACATAAAGTTAATTAGGTCATGATAGTTAAGGCTGAATTAAGTCTGAATCATTGTTTTGAAGTGCAAATGAACTATTAGAAGGTGGAAGATTAAGTATTCTCCCTAAAGTATATTGCTATTGCTTTAGCTTAAAAAATGAGCTTAAAGACAACTTACAAATAAACCCAGATTTTGATTTATGAAGCCTAGTTTTACAAATGTGTCTTTTCAACTTATGCCCAGATTTTATTGCGACTGAGCTATATAAAAATATAATAAATACAAAGTGGAATAATCCCAGTTCCTCCCATATAAGCAAACTCACTGAAGTCTTGTTCATGGGCTACGATTGTAGAACTCCCCTCATTCCTGTATGTTCATTACTGAAAGGCTTCTTCATTGAGGAAACAGATGAAAAATGTCCTGGTAACATCATAATTAATTGTGCTCTCAAAATGCTTGTCTTTCTGCCATGTC
The DNA here is from genome assembly GCA_018697195.1 of Certhia americana. Taxonomy (NCBI): domain Eukaryota; kingdom Metazoa; phylum Chordata; class Aves; order Passeriformes; family Certhiidae; genus Certhia; species Certhia americana. The sequence continues at coordinate 43,417,030 of CM031878.1, read as the reverse complement.
CCTCTGCCTGTCTGCAATAGGGGCTCTAGCCTTCCTCAGGAACAGAGGATTTTCCCTCTAGCAAAAAAAAAGAAATCTGTATCACCTCATAGAGAGGGTTCTGCAGCACAGCCCCAAGGTGTACCCACAAGGTCAGGAAGACACCACTGAAAGCATCAGTTCAAGTTCTTTGAACACTTTTCTAAGTAGAAGAAATTTAGGGATAGCCCTACCTGCAATGAAGTATTTTTTCCATCATACTCATTCCTTCAAGACAAACATAAGAGACTGCATCTGTTCACAAAATAGGACAAAAGTAGATTAAACAGTTGAAGAGTAGAATTAAGAACAAGGAAAAGGTGTCACTGGGATCAGAGAGCAGGCCTGACTGCTGGCCTGATGTACAAATGGCATCTGTTCTGGATGCACCTGTAAATAAGAAAAATTCCATTTTCTGGAAGTGTTAAGGATATGGAAATTTGGTGTAATATATCTGAAGAGACGTGATCAAAAATATTACCCATTCCAAACAGAAAAGCTTCAATGTATAAAGAAAAGATATGAAGGCAGTAGAACAGGCCCTTGATTACAGCTTTGTTACTATTATAAAAATACGAGCTATATTTGAAAAGCATATATGAGGAAGAGCTAATATAATGGTAATTCTTTTAAAATGACATGAAGAGGTATAAGACTTTAACCATATCTGTTCTAATAAAATAAAAACTACACTAAAGGAAGAAGGCAACTTGTTTAGTAATAAAGGGGTCTATTTCTTCTAGGACACTTGCCTTCACAATTATAAATGAATTGTTTGTGTGGAAATAGTGGTTTAGAAGAACAATTTAGTTTTGTAATAACCCACATGATTATGATGAGTCAGTGAAAGCCTCCATTTTCACATCTTCCTTCTGTCACTGAAAAAACAAGTTTGTTTTCATATTGCAAGGATGCTCCAGCAAGCTCCAGAATTTGCTAGTATTGTTAGCATGTAAAAATAGAGCATTTTTTTAATGTGCCACAGGGAATCTGCAGCTGCTTGCTGAATACAGACAGAAAGCAAGTGTTTTGCTCTTGTTACAGATCTGCGTGCTTGTCCTCCAAGCTTCTCTGCCTTGAATGAATTTCATTGGAGACAAACCCTCACTAGGCGCATTGCTCTTGCATAATAAGGAGGATGCCTGCTTGGGGTATATTCTGAAGTTGCTTCATGTTAATGACTGTCGTGCTTTGAGGCTGAGTGAGAAACACAGGCACCTTCCATTCTGTGCACAGTGGCTCTTTTGGCGAAGTCCTTCAAAAACACAGCTTTGACTTACCTGGGGAAGAATGTGTTCAGTTCCCTTGAACCGTACTTAAACTTTGCGAATTCTCTCTTTATTCACATACCACATGAACTACTAAAAAAATTGCTTCATTTTACTCCTCCAGCTTTGACTGATAAAGATCCAATTTTCCTTCACATTGTGATTCTGTCCCTCTACACTACCCTCTCCTTCAGTGGTAAAAGAGGACTTCAGAATTACACCCTAAATGCCTTGCTTCAGACATGAGTCATTGTTTCATTGCTGCATGAATACACCTATTCTTAGACTTAAAATAGCAAAGAGGACAAGTTGCTTGAGTCACCATGCCTTGAATTGTCTGAAACTGAAGATTAACAAGAATAAAGCAATATATTGCATTTCAACAAGGCAAAAAGTGAATTATGTTTAGATGTCTATAGTTGATATTAGGAAGTATTTCATCAGCTATATTTTTGCCAATCAACAACTGATGGGAAACATGTCCCAGTTTTACATTTTGTCTAAAGATTATGCTGTAAACCAAAAATAAAAAATATATATTAATATATATAATAAACCAAAAATATATGTATACATCCTTTACAGCATAAGTTAATTCAGAGGATTACTCTCTGTCAGTAAAATGCAAGCAAGATTACTCCAAGGCCTATCAGAGCATCAATAAGCTGCTCCCATAAAATTTTTAACATGATAAGAAAAACCACAACTGCATATAAAGAATCATAGAATGGTTGAGAGAGATCTCTGGAGGTCACCTGACCCAACCTTCCTTCTCAGGCAGGACTGCCTAAAACAACAAACCAAGACTGTGTCCAGATGTCTTTTTAATTTCTCCAAGCAAGGAAAGTTCACAACCAACTCATTAATCTCCTTTGCTGCAAGGGAACATGGTTAGCTCACAGTCAACTTGGAGTGACCAGAACAATTACGGAAACAGTTATATTTCTAGACGAAGTCCATGCAGCAGTGGGGAAGATGTTGGAAGATTCTTTTAACTTTAACACTGTAGTGTATGATCCCTATATTCATGGTTAATGCTTAGTATTGTCCCCTATGGTGCCTAGCACAAATGCCAGAAATCACTTTGGCCTTGTGTTAACTCCTACATGTGTGACTAGTAAGTCATTTTCTAGCTAATGTTTCCTTATGTACTTGTATTAGTGATTAATATATACTAGCTGATGTCTCAGTTTTGAGAACAAGGATTGTGTTCTCAAAGAGCAAAGAATGGTAAGAGAAGTACATTATGATTTGATGACATATTTGAGATGGTTGCAAGGAGAAAAGATTCATCAGATCTGAAACCATATTTAAATGAATGTGGAAATAATTAGCTTATATTCATGTATTCAAAAATGTCATGAATATGTATTGGTTTCTGGAATATAACCTGCCTGATAGGTTCCTCAACATGCATACTTCGAGGAAGGTTTCCTATGCATCCAGCAGTCCTAATAAAGTAATGTTGGCTTTCTAACCTAACAAATTTGTTGGAGAGTTTATTTTCTATTTTTCTGTGACTACTCCCAAATCCTTTTATGCTAAGGTTGTTTGTGTCGGGGTGGACTTCATCATGTGCCATCCTAGCCAAGGCATGAGATGTCTCCAGCACTGTCCAGTCCCTCATATCCAATAAGACATAGCAGTTACCATCACATCATGTGAACTGGGAATTCTGCATGCACTTTCAAGTGTATGAAGATGCTCTTGATCTGGCAGGACTTTTCATATGCTCATGCTGATCTTTTCTTGGAGTGTGGGATTTTTCATTCGTTTTTCTCATGTTTATTTCAAAGAAGACTGGAAAATGAGTAGTAAAACTCTAAAAATGGCTGCAACAAGTTAGGAGCGTTTCCAGCTCTTTGCCTCTGGTGTGGAAGGTGTTTTGCTGCCAAGAACAAACACAGATTTTGAGCTATCTTTGGGAACAGAGCAATCCTTTGTGACCTTTTAGCTGAATTTTTAAGCTATATATTAATGTCTTCCTCTTTTCTCCCAAGCTGATGTATTACCTAAAAAATGTTCAGTGTACAAGCATGAATCTCCTTGCCTATGCCTCAGCTGCTGCTGAGAAAAATTCCAAATATTTTTCTCAGAAGCATTCACATTCATCAGGACTACTAAAAAGAAGAGCTTGAGCCTTGTTTTCTTTGCTTTTATTAACACAGTACAAATACTGTTCGTGGGGGGGGTTTCCTTCCCTTGGGCATCCGTATGAGGCCAATAATAAACTCATGCACAACCTTAAGCTAGAGTGGTCTTTTTAAGTAGCAATTCATCACTTTTCTCTGTGAAGTTGTAAAATTGAGCAAGCCTGGGTGCAAGCCAGCATGCTGAAGACACAAAATTTTTTTTATATCTCAGCCACCATTAGAAGTTTGACCTTGAGTGTGCAGCTTTACTGTGTCTAGGTTTCTTGGCACCAGAATGGCTTAGCACGGTGGGGCTGTTGCTCAGAAGGGAACTCCATGCACCGTTATAAATTTCTACACACTATTTTGCTGGAGATTCCAGGGTCACCTTGTCTGAGAGGAGTATTCACAGAAGTATAAAACTAAACACCCTATTACTGCACAGAAACGAGGTGCAAGAGTAGCAGGCATATTGTTCCCAATGCTTTTATGGAACAATTGTAATAGACAAGGTGGTAGTCTCACACTTCTAGAAAAAACTCCTCTAAAAGAAACACACACCAAGGGTGTCCACTAGGACTTTGCTTTGTATTAGAGAAGGTGAGAAAGGGTCCGAGGATACTACAACAAAGCCTGAAACTTCCCATTTCGACTGCAGCAGTTGTTTGCTTCTAATTTACATTCTGGCTTACACTAGCAAACTGCCCCCTGCTGTCCCAGTTATTCCTTTCCTCTTGCCTCTCCTGCACACACATAATCATTAACGCAAACATGGTTACATCTTAACAGTCACTACATAAACTCAAAGCAAGCATATAGCAATGCAGGCATCCCAGCATCATTATCTGAAAAAGGGGGATAATTCCTGAAAACTGCTTTCTTCCTGGACTGAAAAGGGAACTTAAAGCTCCGAATTACCTGCAAGTGTTTACTCAGATCCCTTTGAATACACCCATCTGTATTCTGAAAAAAAAAAAAAAGCCCCAGCCCTCTGCTGCATGAGGTTGAAAAATGAGAGGAATAGAGTATACATTTTGGATCTCAGGAGAGAGCAAGAGTCCTGCCTGAGTAGGTTCTGGTGGTATGTCAAGCTGCCACACTGTTAACCTTTGCAGCTTGATAACTGTTTTCAGAGCAGAATTAGGTGAGGTCAGGACACTATGATCGGGCAGTGGTAGGTAATTCGGAGGCACCAGACTAATTTAATGCACCCTGCCTTATTAAAAAGGTCATGATATTAAGACTCAGGCATGATATTCAGTTCTACTGGGAGGCTTTTTGTTCAGCTAGTTTCTGTTCTGCTTCATCAAATTGATTTATGCTCCTGTACAATAGGTTATTGTAACTGCAAGCCACATGATTGAAGACAGGTTTCACTCAAACCAAGAGCTACTCTAACAGCTGTGTGACCAGACCACCTACTGAGCTGTGTAGGCACAAGAGCTCTGGAAGAAAATGATGGTACCTATATAGCCAGCACAGGTTTATCATCCCAAATATTTAACCCAAGTAAATCCCACATTTGTAGATTTACAGGATTCAGGCATACTTTCTCACCCTTAAACCACTACCCCTTGTTTTATGGCTCTTGCAGTTCTCAGAAACATTAAGCTGTCCTTATGAGACTTTGCATAGCCATGAGGTTTAATCATCTGAACCTGCTGTGGCACTGGACTTCTGTGTAGTAACAGTTCATAGAAAAGATTATTACCAGGAAGCCAGGTCTTAATGCCTGCTTTCCAGCTTTGGCCCAAGCCTGTTGACTCTGTCCCACATTGAATGACACAATTGAATGAACAGTCCATGAAAGTGTTTTATGTCCTGCACTGGGAACGGGGTTTGGCTTGTGGGACTATTTGCCCAATGGTCACTGCACCCCTTTCACCATGACAAGAAGAGACAAGGGTAGACATACCCTAGATGTGGAGGAGGTGGTGTGCAGAGAAACTGTGAAGAATAATTCTCTGCAGTGAAGTAAAACAGAGGAAAAACATTATCTACCAGCATCTTAATGTAATTTTCAACAGCTTTTGAAATAATACATTCTGTGCTTATTGAAGGAATGTGACCCGAGAACCCCATTCAAATGGGAATGAATCCAGAACCTCTGGCCCTGAAATTATGTGTTTCAAAGGACTAATCGATTCCTCCACCTACCTCACAGAGTATCACTTGATGTTCACACATGTTTACTTCAAAAAGTAACAGATGAGGCCCATTAGAAAGGAAGCCAAGATTTCCCACACCTGATTGTCCTGCAGAAAAGAGGCATGGGGTTCTTTCCAACTGTCATATTTCCAGTGTCTTTATTTCTAAGAAAATCAAGTGCTACAACAGTGTAATTGTAAAGCAACCAAGGAGAAAGTATGCTGACTGCAGAAGAGGAATTAGGTTGTTAGGAAGTAGGCTGTATGATTAATGCAGGTCTGTACAGGATCTTTGTCCAAAGCCTACTACTCCAGCTGGAGTAGTAGGAGATGGAGGAGATGCTTGCTGGCCATGTAGGAGATGCTTGCTAATTCTTTATCCTAGCTCTTCATAAAATGCAAAATCAGCAAGAAGAACCAAAACAAATACTGTTCACAGTAGTTCTGAATGAACTGTAGTTTTCATACCTCTTGGTACAACTGAAAGATGAAAAGAAAGCTACGGGTTGTTGTTCATATGAAAAAGTGGCTTGAGACAGTGGTAAAAACATTTCCTGTCTCTGATGTGGGATATATTCAGTAAGAACATGGCCACCGCTCCCTTCCAACTGGACCATGTAATTATGCACAGTTTTGAGACTGATACTGTATTCCCCTGTGCTCCATACCTCCTAAGTGAATTGCTAGAGCTGGGAACAAAATTTTTCCTTGCAGATGAGCTCATTTTATGATAGAAAGCTCCCTTCATGCATGCAAGTCTGGCTTTCTGCTAGAGAGCAGACAGTTTTCACCGCATATCCCTTCCATGTTTCTTTACGTATGGGACATGTTGGAAAGTTAATTTGCCTTGTAGATCTTTGTCTTATGTCACCCACAGGAACAGTTGTGCTCTTCTATCATAGTATACCTTCATTTGTATAAAGTTCTTACAAGCTTCAGTTGGTGATGCCTTGTCTGATAGAGCAGTGGGAACATACCAGATCTCTCTGATGTGTCAGAGGCCTCAGACTGAGTGACAAATTGGTTTACCACCTTCCAATATTCTTCCTAGGTGCTCATTACCACTTAAAGAGAGGTTGCGTAGGATCTTTAGACATTGCAAACTACTTTTCCTTCTTTGAAACTAGGAATTATCACTAATATTGTCACCAGAAATACTGTTATTAATTACCATTTGTTTAAATTAGCTCTGTAGCAGATGCCTTAGCAAACCATTTAAACACATTTGGATGAGGCTACATACCTGCAACAAGTAATTAGATTGTCTGTTCACCGCAGGACCAAGGACTGTTAAGAATTAGAGATAATTCAGAGTCACCATGGTTCCAGCCTGTGTCTTGAGGACAGGATACATTGCTCTGGATGACTTGGAATTTAAAATTCTAGTTATGTCAAATGCATGTGGCTCTCAAACATGATTAATGAGTGCAGCAGGTATAATCCCAATGCCACAGCTACAACTGCTTTCAAAGCAGTGCCCAAAAGTGTTGAATTTTGCTGCTAATAGGCAAGAAGCTAAGACAGGCTGATTTGATTTGCAAGCATGCTTAGTTCAGACTTTCAGTGATTAAGCAAGCACTTGCCTGATGTAAGTTGTAGCTCATCAATTTCCAACAGGGTATGCAATGCAAAGAATCAGAATTCAGACAATGTTTGGTAGATCAGAGGTTGTTTCCAGTCTAGCCTCATTTAATTCTTGAATTCATCCAACACTTCCAGCTTTAAATGAGTGATTTTCTCTCTGAAATTCAGTCTATGGAAAGAATGGCCCCAACTCAGTCTGAAGGTCACTACAGTCTTTATGATTACATACAGGCTTTGGTCTCTGCCCCAGAAAGTAGGGGCTGTGCAGAACCCCAAAACATAGGCTCTGGCCTTTTCCCCAGGCAATGAAAATTTGGAACTCTAAGCAGAAGCTGAACTTCAGAATGGCAGCAAATGAGTTGTTGCACTGAAGTCAAAGAATTCCATGCGAGGAAAAGTTGAAACCTATTAACAGCTTATTTCTTCTCATGCAATTCACAAAGCTTATCACATCAAGCAGGTATTTTAGACCCACTCAACACTGGACATAGTCCAATTGTTAAAACACATTCTTCCTTTAAGAGTCTGAGGGCAGGTTGTGGGGTACAGGTAACTTGTCCCTGAGCTCACCTGAAATTTTGTCCCTTTTCTACCTCAGTGCATTTTTGCCCATTGTAGTCTTTCACATTGTTGTCCTTAGGAATTTTCAGTGATTAATTTCTGGATGCAGGAGTCACTTTGCAGGGGCTTCTTGGAAACAAAACAAGCCATGGAGTGGAACAAGACTATTCTACTAGAGCATTTTGATGCCTTTTTGTTTCTTTGCAACCTCCCCCAGAGTCATCATTTTGTTGTTTTTCTCATCCCTGGGAGAACTGACCTAGCCTGTACACCAGCTGGCATTGCCTGATCACCAGAAATAGCCTGAAATACCAGATTTGGGGTGCTCAACACCTCCTTCTCAGAGTCTTTGAGCAATGGATTTCACAGTCCCTTTCTTCACCTCTGTGTTTTAGACTTAGACCTAGAGTCCCCAGTGCTAATCCAAGTTTTGTTTGCCTTTGATCTGGAATGTGTCACAGTGATGTGGGGAAGAGGAAGAAAACCAGAAGGCAATAGACTCTGAAAAACACATGGAGGTTGCAGTTTAGACTAGATAAGCAAGCTCTGACATCAATCTGGGTAAACTGCATTGCATTCACAGCTCTGTATCACTTCATTTTCACATGAGTGATGGGCTTAGATCCTCTGGGAGCATGTCAGATACAGTGATTAAGCTTAAGACTATAGGATTCTTCACCTTTGTGATATGTTTTTGTCTGAAACACTTCTCTGTTGCAATCACTGGGAGCTGGTAATATGGTCAATGGTAAAGAGAGTCAGGAAGGGCCTTTGTATGGGATCACAGAGATGTTTATTCCAGCCATGTGTGCAGATAGTCCAGGGTCAAAGTCAGGGCTCATGGGAAGGGTTCAGGTTTAAGTATATGGGTGCTGGGGGCTGGGAGATCATCAGGGACCAATTGTCAGGGGGCATGGGGCTACAAAGGCAGGATTGGGGAATGGGAGCCAATGGGGAAATTGGGAGGGAGTGACTGAGGGACACAGGGATGGAGAGGGAAATAACAGGGCTGATTGAGGGAGCAGAACAGGGGGCCATTGGCATAACAGAACAGGGAACCCTGTGAGAGAAGCCTCTTATATCTCTTTAACATAGGGAAATCCTCTCCACACTTCTCTCCATTGTATTTGAGAATTGTACATCCATGAGTGTATGTAGATGAGATTTTAGCACCACAAAATTTGAGCCTTCACTTGAATTGTGCAGTTCTGGGAATCAAGCAGGAAGATTCAGAAGTGGCAGAATAGTTTTTAGTGACCAACATACTTCTGCTATGCACAGATGAATAGAAGAAAAGGTTTGTCTGGACAGCCCTGAGGAAGGGGCAATTGTACACCCGGTCTGTCAGTTTCAGTTTTCTCTCTCACAGTAGCTTTAAGCTTCTTTTCTCTTAGTACAGGTTTCTTGTCACTCAGGCAAAATTACACTTTTGAGCTTAAAAGTGCCTCAGTCTTTCTAGAGAAATAACTAGAGAATGGGCTAACTGCATCTGTCTCTGGATGTGTTGAGTATAGGCTACTCCATATATTGAGCTCTTTCTTGGCACCAGTGAGTTAAAAGGTCCAGTGCTTAATATTTTGCAAAGCCTACCCTGCCCATGTAACAAAAGGAACAGACTCAAGGCAGTCTCTGGAGATGCAGTTCAACATGTAGTAACAGTGAAAGATACAAGGTCCAGGTCCTTATCATGATTGGTTTAAACCTAGTTTGAAAGGTATTCCCAACTCTAAGGTGCACAGAAATAATGATAAAGAGGATATAGACAAGGGGGTTATATATTGGGATAGGTTTCTGTAAGCTGAGGGCTGACTAAGAAAGGAAACCTCACGAAGGGATGTGCACTCAAAAGGTGAGAGAGCTCTCCATCCAGGCTCAAACTGAAACTGAATAGTTGTCTTGCTTTTGTGATACTTGAAGTTAAATAAGAGACCAAATCTAAGCAGCATTTTCTTCGCATATGTCAGTGCATACATGCATACATTAAGCCATGCTGAGGCACTATGATGTCCTACCACATCCTGTGAATATTTGCCATACATTTCCAATAACTTCCATGTTAGCCATTTTCAGTGTTAACAAGTAACTATCTTCACATATATAAAAGCCGTTCCAGCTCCTGCCATAATTTAACTCATAGATGTTAAAACAGGTGAAATGAACACAAAACTAAGCCCATGATCTTCCTTTCCTGATGGTTCTGTACATTCCTGCTCAGAAAAAAATACTAGACAGGACAAGCTTCAGGGGAATACTGCGCTTGCTTTGCTTATACTGTTTGGTTGGTTCACTTTCTTTATTCTGTTTACATAGTTCATGTTCCAATAGCATCAGCCTGACCTTCCACCTCCTCTTATGAAACAGAAAGCACACTTAATATACGTCAGTCAGGGGCAGACTAGACAGATTTCAGACAAAGGCCAGTGGTGGACTTCCTACACAGGCTGTAGGAAGTCTTGGCGTAGTTGAACCTTAATTTTGCAGCACTGAACTGTCAGCAATCATGCTCCTACATGTTCATGGCAAGCAGGTTTCTTTGTTAACAGAGCATAAGTAGCTTAACACCCTCACAAAGGCATTTTGAAGAGTTATTTGTGATCCACTGATATTACCTTCTGCTGAAACATAGTAGATGTTTTTAGGTATCACTTTTGTTTAGGGAAGAGTGAAAAGTTTTCCAGACACCATGCACAGCCCTCCTGATGTGTTCATGGAAAGGAATCCAAACCCTGAACACATAACTACTCTGCTGAAAGTAATGAAACAGAATGACACCTTTCTCTGCTAAGCTCTAGGCTCTGAGTGGCTTAAGCTAGGCACTGCTTTAATCTTTTCTATTTCCATGGCTCAGTGTAACTGTCATGATTTAAGACCTAAGTAGAAAGTAGCCAGCCAATTACTTGCCCAGTGTGTAATTTACTGCGAATTCTGCTCTTTAGTCAAGAAGGTTTCAGGGCAATTTTTTATTAAAATATCACTTCACTACATATAGCTGTTTTGGGAAGAAATTTACATTCTCAATCAAACTTGGAAGAATAAGCCTACCTGAGTTAATGAGTGACTATGCTTATAGTCACCTAAATAATATACACTGAGTGAGGAGTATAAGAAACATGAGTTAACCCCATAATTTTACTTTCCTTCTGCTTCTCCTCTTCAAACTATATGAAAAGAAATTAATACTAAAATCATGTCATCAATGCTAGCTCACACAAAAGAATACTAAACACCCCCACTGAACTGATACAAGGAGGGTTGAGCAGCCCTCATGTATCTGAAAGCTGGACTCAGATGTGACTGCTTGTTTTTGGGGAACACTGGAACAATTTGAACCAAACCAAAGAGATATTTCTTCAGAAAGGATTCTTCATCTATGCTCTAAGAATCAGCTTGGTAAAAGACACACAGCACTTGTATAACAACATGCAATACAAGATTACTGAACCTTAACTAGGTATGAAAAATTGTAGAAAGCAGCACTTTCAGGAGTTCTGGGGAGCAAGTAGCACACCTCCGCTGCCCTTAGATCTTGTCCTTAATCTCTGATTCTATGAAGCCAGATGAAACTTGGCTGGTTTATAGATATATATGCATAAACCAAAGTAATGCAGAAACCTTTCTGTGTGCCAGGAGCCCTAGCCAGATTTCTCATGGATGAGAGAAGGAATGATTATTTTCAGTCCAATGGAGAACTCAAGAGAGTCCTTTTACACAAATAATTAAAGGATTATCTAACTAGGAACTGTCAGAAGCCAGAGTGTAAGCAGCCAACACGATGATTTTTCTTATTCATCTTTTAGTACATCATTATGTTTGTTGGACAAAATAGAAACTAGTACAGTGCTGTACTAGAATTTAGTACAGGGCTCATAAAATATTTTCACTGAAATGAAAACATTGTCTCTCCTTGGGGAAACCAGTGTTATACCTTTTCAGGACATCTCCTGCTTGGCTCTGAAGCTTTTACAGACAACATCCCTCATTAATTTAGACACGTGGATTTGTTTAATGTTAGCTATGCAGTATGATAAATGGCTCACTGCTACTTTGCCAGTGATTCCTGAGGCAGGAATCCTCCTTTGTCAGCACAACACAGAAGCGGTTGAATTTAAACATTCCATAACTACGCCAAAGAAATTCTCTGGTCAGAGCAATTTGTTTTCCTAACGCAAAAGGGGTGCTTTCTAAAATTTACTGCAATAAATTGCTAAAATTGTGGGTCTTTTAGAAGTTGTCACAGAATGGGATCAATTCTTTAACAATTTCACAACCAGTCCGTTTTTGCAGCTTCATATGTTATGCTAAGGGCAGTTTTGCAGGAAATGTTCTGTATTTCCCTATACAGAACATGCCCCTGTACTCAAATGTATTTCCTGCATTAGTCCACCCTAACTCTTTACCCTCTTCTCATACAGCTGTACCCCTAATAAATGAGTCTGTTACCCTGCTACCTACAAAGGTGCCACAGAACATAGGGGACCCTCAGGTATGCTTGCTTATAAGGACTACTATCACATTATCTTTTCTAAAATCCTTGGGAAGAGGGAACTGCAAGGAAGCTGTTCCTGGAAAAAAGAAAAGTTCTTATTGCATGCAGCACTTCCAGAAACCTACAGCTAAGTCAGCGTAATGCACAACTCTTATTACATACTTTCAGAAGTAAGCTGCTTTTCTGTTTTATCTATTAACTTCTGCTGTGACACATCTTCTTCTTTGGCACATCTCACTTTTAAGAAGAAAATTCCCCTTGCTCTTCATTGAAGAAGCTAAATATGCCCCAACAAGGTGCCTTATTATGTAGGAAGGAATATTTCTGCATTTCATTCAGGTGCATTATCTTCCTGCGACTGCAATGTACCGCATTACTCCTGCTATAAGTCCAACACTGAACCCCCACAGAACATGCAACAACCCCAAAAAGAATAATTATTATTGGTCTTCCAGTACTGTGGTTCTCCAGTAAACTCCAAGGATTGTCCTCATATGGGTACACAACCTTTCTTCAGTGTGTTTTCCAGTGTATTTCATCATCTTTGATATTTTCAGCCTTCCCTCTCCTGCGCCTGTGGGAATCTCTAAGTACTTAAGTGCAACCAACCCAATCAGGACTCAGCTTTTTGACAGAAGTAGTCTTGGATACTTTTGGTTGACTGAATTTGAGAAATTAACTACAACTGTTTTCCACATAAAATCTAAGCATTAGGATACTACACTGGCATGAACAACAAGAATTTTGTACACTGACTGTAAGAAGAAAACAGAGCTCAGATAAAGACACAGAAGAGCCCTATATTGCCAACAAGCCTCCAGCAAGTCCCTCTGGTACCTGGAGCCCTAGAATCATTGGAAAAGTCATGTTTCAATAACCTACTTGGTATCTGATTTATTTAATCAATGTCATTCTACATATTGAAGTTTTATCACAGTATGTGTCTGCATAAAGTATTCTAAATCTCTCACATATACTAAGAACACATGGTTTTAAATAGCAGTATAGATGTTTTTATTTTATTAGTTTACAAGTGGTTACAGTGCTGACATAGTCCCATATTTTTCAATGAAGTGTCAAAATAGTTTTTACTGTAGCAATTATGCTAATATTATATCAGCTGCAACAAATATTTAAGCTGAACTCTCCTATTGTAGTCACTGAATATGGCACTGTGTACTTGAATTTATGTTTTCCAAGGGAATTATTCAAACTTATAGGACTGAAACATTGACCAGTATCATGAGACACTTTGACCAACACAGAGGGGTGTTACTCAGTTCCAATCAACACTAAAGGAAAAAGTAAAACTTCTTGGAGCTAAACCCTGTAAGTCCTTGCCTAAGTTTTAGTGGGACTGGACCCAGTAGCTACTTTCCCTTTGGATAGAAAGGATCATACTGGATGAAGGAGAGACAGACATCCTCCCTCCTTTCAAGTTGCAGCACTCCCTGACAACTCCCTGAAGACTGCTCTGCCGCAGAGCTGAATGACATGGAGGTTCAGGAGAATTTCTGGTTCTGATTCTGCGATAACGGCACAGCAAGAGGCTCCTCCTGGCCGGTGCTTTGTGAAGGGCAGCTTCCTCATATGAGGGCAAGCATGCAGCCCCACCCGAGAAAGCTCCCTCCCTCCTTGATGAATGTGCACACACACTCAAATGCACACGTGCATACCAGTGGCCAGCACATGGGGATCATGTGTTCACTGCTGTTACACTGCAGGCAAAGATCTGGGTTACCAGGAGGATTTAACTTAGCCATGTCTTTTCTTTTTCTTGTTTACTCTTTGCCTTTGGGTCACAAGATTAAGTCCTCATGCCGACCAACCAGATGCCTTTTCATTTATATTTCAGATTTGCCTGCTTCTAATATTTTACTCCCAGTGCACACAATCCTATAGTGTAAATAATTCAAAGCTCCCTAGCAAAACTGGGACATGTGGCTATGAAGAGCTGTGATTAGACTGGTAATCTGGAAGTCTGAACAATTTCAGAAGTTCAAAGAAAAAAGGTATTGAAAGTATCTTCTACTCTCAAGCTGGACGACACACTGAAGGAATCAATTCTGCTAATAATGACAGTGGTTTTGTGGCTTCATACTCAGGAAATCAGCTTCTACTAGCAAGAATTCACTATCAGCTATGGGGCTAAGCATACAGTAATACTGTATATTTCAGTAGTCAGGCTTTGCGTTGTCAAATTGAGTTTCAGGAAAGAGAAGTTGAGCATCTAAAATACAGTGAGAGCATTAAATTAAAAAGAAAACAAACCCTGTGGTTTCTACTATTTATTTTTTTTTAATTGTTGCTACTCCAAAGTCTTTAAGAGAATATCAGTATACCCAGCAGTGTATGTCATGGAATGCAGGAAACCCTGCATTTCATAAAATTGATATGCAAAGAGAACCTATTGAGGAAAAAAATTGAAAGGTAACTTATCCTGAGTTTTTACATTCTGCCCCTTAAAGCAGCCTTCAGGCAGCATTTAGAGGACAATTTTTTGAAAATACCAACCCAATACAATTAACTTCATGTTTATCCAGCACTTGTCTGATTTCCCTTGTTATTAGCTCTTGACCTTATCATCTTTCTCATTAATAACATCAAGTCACTTATGTCCTACTTTAGAATATCTTAAGGTTGCCTCCAGTCACTAAAAGTATATTTTCTACTCAAGCAGGTTTTCAGAAAAACACATTCTGCAACAGGTAATATATGTGCTGCAAGTCAAAAGCAAAGTTCTGCTCCTAAATCTGCAGTTGGTTTGTTATGATGATTTGGACAAGTTACACTTTTCCCTGCATGTCTATTTTCCTTTAATCACTATGTTCACTTAAATGATTCTCAAGGTGGGGAATGTTTCTTCCAAGGCCAGGACATTTGATTAAGATTTTTCTAATTTTAGAATCATAGCTAGATTTTCATGCCCCAGCACAGCAATGAAGTTTTCAGTCTCTCATTCTGTAATTAGGTTTATGGAATTGCTCATCTAAACAGGAGGCAACGACCTGACCACCATTATATGGTTAATACCAAGGTTTTCCTGGTGTTAGCCGGACTATATTGGGTTTTTCTTGTCAATTGGAAGGAACACAGTCCACCCCAAATCAAGAAATGGGAAAATTTTTGACAAGATTGATCTTACTCAGAAACATTTTTTCCCACAAAGATCAAAGGTATAGATACAGTTTGAAAATATAATATCTTGTCGTCAAAATACCTTGGCATCAGATTTTTAAGGTCAACAAACAAGGAAACACAGTGTGCATGCACAGTCAGTATCAGCAGAGCTGGTCTTCGTTTTCTTTCAGAAAGTATTTTCAACAGAGAACCTGATAATTTATAAGCATTCCTTCCTAGAATAACCTTTTAACAAGAACTTTTACAATAGATTGACCAGCCTAATCCAGGAACTTTTCCATTTTCCCATGCTCTCCTTTCAACTCCCCTAGCTGCATTACTCAGGGTATCTAAAATATAAGAAAAAAAAAAAGTATCCTACTAATGAGGATACTGTAGCCTACTAGTGAGATAGTATCAACTGTATCCTACTATTGAAACAGCCATTTCATGAGAAACTGTAAATGCTCAAGGCCAGTTCAGAGAGAAAAATTACCAGGTGGAATTTTATGAGCTCAAGAGCTAGAGTAAAGAACTGACACACTCTCCAGGCAGCAAGGATTCCCTGTTGGTGGTCTTTCAGTGCTTCTGTCCCTGTGATTCTTAACAAAAAATTACAAAACTAGAATACCTCACTTTGCCAGTTTGTGCTCATAAGAGAAAAAGTACTCCCAGCAAGCCAGAATAACCCTCAGGATAAACAGAGTGAAGAGTTGCTAGTGCATTTTCCATGTAACTTGCAATTCTGACCTTCTAACACTTTGCTCAGGAACATGGCAAATAAATCCATGGGATGTGTCATTTGTAGTCCTCCTGGCAAGAAGGAATGCAAACTACTCCTCAAAGAGGTCATTTCCTTCCTCTCCAGTTCAGACATTTTTCATTATCCTCACTACTAAATGAAAAATTAAGTTAGTTATTGTATAGACATTTGGTTTAAAGACTGCCTTCCTGGTGGTGTTAAAATCCATTAGACACTATAAAATATTGTAGACTTGCCTTAGGGGATTGAGAGTAAATTTATCTTCTCTCTGGCACTGAAGGAGGCAGGGTAGTGAAGAAAAATGTGAGTGACAGCTTGTTTACCTTTGCTCCCACTTAGCCAGTCAGCATGCACCAGGCTTGACAGAAAAGGAACAGCTCTGAAGAAATGGTGTAGATCAGGAAAAGGCAGGATACTGAGCAACATTCATTAGCTGCTAACCAGGTAGGGACCCAGCTTTGTTCAGTGCACCTAAGACAAAACCCAGTGACACTGGCACACAGCAAATCTGTGGAGGTGCAACCCCAGAAGACAGCAGGATTATGCTACAGCTCCACCAACATGCCATCATGACCTGAGTCATGCCAAGCCAGGAAAACATGCAGAGATGAATCTGTTTCATGGATGGGCAGCTTTGGACCCTCCAACACAAAAAGTGAGGTTTAGACTACTGCTATTATGCCAAGGTGGCAACCTGTGTGGTGGTCTGCTTTGGCCTTCAGCTCACACAGCATCCAGTTTTTGAGGAAAAGCAGGAGTAATGGTGTCTGTGAGTAGCCCTTGCAGGCAGACTGGTCTTCACAGGTGCACAACCAAGACACCAAAGCAGCAACTGAACCACTTAAATCTCAGTCAAGTACAGCTTGGTTAGTGTACAGCTTGGTATACAAACAAGAGTATGGCAAAGCAAATAAAGTGAGTAAAGTGGAGGACACTAGCTCAGGAAACTGAACAAGACTGGTTTTCCCCTAGTCCTGACAGACTTGTGAATTCCCCAAGCTGTTGGCATTAAGCAAATCATCACCAGCTGGTCAAGGGAGGGGATTGCCCTGTTCTGCTCTGCACTGGTGTGGCCTCACCATGAGTCCTAGGGGCAGTTTTGGTTTATACAATATAAGAAGGACATTAAGCTCTTAGACAGCATCCTAAGGAGGGCGACAAAGGTGGTGAAGGGCCTTAAGGGGAAGCCTTATGAGCTGCAGCTGAGGTTACTTGTCCTTGGAGAAGAGGAGACTGAGGGGAGACCTCATTGCAGCCAACAACTTCCTTGTGAAGGGAAGAGGAAGGGCAGGTATTGATCTTTTCCTATGACAGAATCCATGGGTATGGCCTGAAGTTGTGTATCGGAAGGTTTAGATTCGATATTAGAAAAATGTTCTTCCCCCAATGGGTGGCTGAGCAC
The DNA here is from genome assembly GCA_018697195.1 of Certhia americana. Lineage (NCBI taxonomy): Eukaryota > Metazoa > Chordata > Aves > Passeriformes > Certhiidae > Certhia > Certhia americana. Next base: position 43,399,549 of record CM031878.1, on the reverse strand, counting down.
TGGAACAATCTCCACAGGGAAGTGGTCACAGCACCAGCCTGAAAGAGGTCAAACAGCATTTGAGCAATATTCTCAGGCATATGATGGAATTCTTGGAAATGATCCTGTACAGAGCTAGGAGCTGGACTTAATGATTCTTTAAGGGGCCTTCTATCTCGGGTTATTCTGTGATTTTGTCAGTCTGTGTGTCTGCGATCCTGATTCTCTTGTCCTCTTCTCCTGGTAGAGCAATTAGTTTGCATTTACAAGCCAGAAAGTCCTTCTTCGGTTGCAGAGTGAAACACTGTTCCTGTTACACAATTGCAGTAGCACAGTTCTGCAGTGCTAAGCAAGTATTAGTAGGTTTTGCATGCAAAAAGGTTTTGCATTCCTTTAAGTCTAGTCCTCACTCCTGTTTGTGAGTTCATAGCAGAAATGTTAGCATCCCAAAGATTACAGAGGAGATGTGAGGGTCAGGGCCTGTAACCCTCAAATCAATGCATAAGTAAGCTTGTCCTCCATACCCTGTTCAGAAATTTAATTTACCTTTACAACACAGACAGCACAGCACTTAAGTCTTTGCCTTAAGTCAGGCATGAAAAAACTACAGCCTTCCCATGCAGAGGTGTAATGGAAGCACAACTGTGCACACATACCAAACTGAGCCTGAGGTACAGGAAGATTTTGCTGTTTCTGGCAAGCAATGCTAATGCAGGCATAGAAAATAGCAATTTTTGTAATACTTTTTTTTCAAGAAAAAAAAAGTGTATGGTTGAGCGGGTCTTTTAGTGGAATTAAAATCCTTTTATTTGAGTTCTTTTGCACATCTTGTCTTTAACTAGTTATTTGTGGTCTGCCTTGCAGCTCTTCAGGTTGCCTTGCAAGTGCAAGGACTAGTAGAGACCGGCTCTATACATAGTGACTATATTGGGTACAGAGCAGAGAAAACTGGTCATAAATGCATATAAGTAGAACTGACAGAGAAACAGGAGTTTACAGAGTCAACAGATGATGCTGAGTCAAATCTCAACCCTGATATTCAGACAGCCTATTCCTTCATATGTCCCATACAATAAATGTCTCAATTTTTCAATAATGCCTATTCAGAAAAAACCCACCTTATTTCTTATGTTCAGTTTCATGGATTGCAGCAAAATACGGTGATTTAAATTTTAAACCTGTCTTGATACCTGATTAGCATGGGAATGTGCCTTTTAGCATACTAATAACAAGATCATAACAGCTTTTTTTCTTTCTTAATATTGGTTAGCTGCAGCAATTTTGATTTAGTCTTTTTAATTGTTCAAACGTACCCTAAACAAACATAAAATTACTTGACTGACATACAAGATTTTCCCACAGAAGTCCTTTCCCTGGATTTTTGCACTAATCCTTGCAGCTTCTTCTTTTTCTCCAGCATGTGTCATCTCCTTGCTGCCCTGCTGGGTGAGTTTTACTTTCTAAGACCTCCAAAACTCTTCATCATTAAGGCCTGATTTTTTTCCCACAAACGTAGCACATTTGGAGGTGTCTTTGTACCATTTGCAGGTGTCACCAAAAATTAAATCACTGCTGTAATTAGAAAAATTCGGCAGTATAAGCTGTCCTTTGCCTCTGACTACACTGTCAATGTTCATGTGGGGACCTATCATACTCTGACAGATCCACATAAGCACCAGCCAAGAAGCCAAGCAGTTCTAGTTCAGTGAAGATATCAAGGAACACAACTCTAGCTGATGCCAATATTTTTAAGGCATTGACTGAGTGAATTGAACTACATCTATTGTTACAATGGTGTTTTGAAATTAGCAATAGCTTGCAAAAGGAATCAGGAGTTCTCCCCTCTACATGTCTCCCACACCCAGATATGTACTTCAGGCACTAATGTAGTAGTTCCCAGGCAAGCTGGGAATATGAATATGTGAATATGAAGTAGTGTAAATCAGGCTATCACCCTAAAAGTGCAGTCTCTGACATGGTTTTGTTACAAAAAAAGCAACAGGCCAGTGAATTTAACAAAATTTCAGCAATCTCAGTCTAGGATTTAAAGGCTTCCCAAACACAGATGCCATGCCAGGATCAAGCTCATTTTATCACCAGAGTTTGTAGAACCATACAGTGGAAAGCAACTGTATTCCCTAGTTCCCTCGCATGGAAAAGCCTACATTTTTACCAGTGCCTGTAGAAGATACTAATTTTTTGTGTTTCTCAATAACTTTTATCTGAACAATTTACCCTGTCTCTACAGAGTGTTGTTAGTTCATGAGACAGAGCAGCCAAAGAAATTGCTGTTTTGTGTGTCTCTCTTTTTTTTACAGCACAGAATTGAGAAGCTTTTTGAAGGGACCCAGTGAGATCTGAATTAAGCAGCCATCTCAGAGGAAATGGGTTAGTAGTAGACAGTAAACCAGTGAGGTATGGGCAGTCAAGTTTCACTGAAAACAGACAGCTCAGACTAAGTTCAAACTCCACTGATGTAAACTACCTTCACCTAGAAGCTGTGTCAATTCACACGCTGCACACACACACACAACACACACACACACACACACACACACACACACACACACACACACGCAGAGGATTTCCTAACAGTAGGTGCCTATAAGATTGCCTGGTGCATTCCTACAGACCTTTTTGCAGAGCACAGTTTGCAGACAGCATCTGGTCAGGACCATAAACTGCATACAGCTCAAAACTTTTTTTTTCACTAGTTAATGTGGCTGGTTTACTTAAATGTTTGTCAGTAAACAAGCACATTATGCATGCCTTATAGACCTCTGCATGTCAGCAGGAAATGAATGCTCAAAGGCACTGACCCCTCTGCTTGTAACACTGTTCAGGTACTGCTGTGATTACTGCAAAACAGGTAGTTGGGAATCATAGGTCACATGGCTCAGTACTTCCATGTCCAAATTACTGCTAGAATAAGATCATGTTTGTCTCCTTCATCTATCATCCATCATTAATAGCATTAATATTCCTGGGGCCTTAGACACAAAGGGACAGAAAAAGTCTGTCAAAAGCATTAGGTGACATCTGCAGCCATGATGCAATGGGGATCATAGGAAACCATCCTACTATTAAATGTAAGCAGTTCATGTCCCAGTCCTGAAGCCTCCCTCACCCAGATACTGTGTAAGTGGCAGTCATATTTTCTGGTCATAAGTGTGAAGGGCTTTGGGAACAGAGAAGTCTTGCTGTGCAGCAAGATTTACAGCTCACCTTTTTTCTATTCTTGAAACAAGACAGTCAGCTGCACAGACCTTGCAGGGGGAAGGAGGCATCTCTTGAGAACTCTCAAGAACATTTCCATAGTGCAGGTAGGCTGGGAAAGGAGAAGAGACTATGAGTAGTAATGGAGGAGCAGTGGAATTACAGAGAAGCATCATGTCTACATCACTTACAGCATGGTAAACAGAGACAAGCATAGGGAAAGCTGAAGGTAAGGAAAATGATGCCTTCCCTTCATCCATCTATCAAAACAATATATATTGCCAGCTTGAGAATGACACAAGACCTGGCAGAATGGAGTGGTGGGGTTCTGTGTACAAACAGCACTACTTCTTAAATCCATCTCCAAATTACTAAACCAGACATTTTCCAGAAAGTGAAAACAGTCATTCTGAGGCACTTCTTGAGTTATCTCAATTTGGTAAGAAATTGGTTTAGAGAGTTCATGTACACAAGGATTTGCTCTGATTCAGATAAGTCAGTTTATGGTTCAGCTGGTCCAGTTTAAGCACGTGAGCAAGGATTTGGTAGTTAGTTCGAACTAACTTCGAACACTGAAAATATTTCTGCTTTAATTACCTTTCCAAGTCAAGATATGTACTGGTCTCTGAAAGACACATCTCATCTTACCAGCTTCCTAGCTTTTAGAAGTTGTTTTGGGGAATGGTCTGACTTTTTTATTCCCAATCAAGAGTTAATGAGTTTCTGCTCAGGAAGCAGGAAAATTAGGTAGCTCTAAGCCTACATAGAATTACCAAGGAAATAATATGAGAATTACAATAGTTCCCTTTTTTTAGCATTGATTTTACTCAAGATTTTGTAAATTTCCTAATTATATTAACAGCATGTGTGATTAGAGATGATGATAAAGCTAGAGTTTACAAGAAAAGACATGGCCTTTTGATACACCACCTAAAATGCTCTCAGGCTTGGGCTCAGGTGTTGCTCAGTTCTACTGAATAGGTACAAAACTTGCCAATATTTTGATTAAGGAAGTTATTAGTGTGAGAAAGTAGGTACAAAGCATAAGGGAAGGGAGGAAGGGAGGGGTAGATCCGATATATATTTGTAAGCATATAAATCAGTAGGAATCACCAGGCACTAGTACAGTGACATTACATGCACCACTTGCTTACTATAGTGATTTCATAACCTATAAATGAACAAAGAAACCAGAAAAATGGCTTGCCTCTGCCTTCTTTCTATTTTATTTGACAATTGTCTGTGTGTGGTTAACACAGTTCTGCACTCTGCTCTTCCTATCACAGGAAGTAATAGAACAAACCTGCACAAAGCTGACAGCATCAGGTTGTTCCCTTTCACAGCAGTGTCAGATGGACGAGTCCTTATTTCAGAAAGGGGAGTCCTGGGAAGGACCATAAGAACACTCACACCATTTCTGGACATTTGTGTCACTGACATCATCAGAAAGAAGTAGCTACTGCCGGCCAGAAGATGTTATTATAATGTTGTAGCTGCATTGCCTTAAGGTTAAATGAGTTCCCAAAGTACATAGTGAGGATTTATGTCTATCTTCTCAAGTATTAGTTAATTTAACAGCATACTCTGCTGCCCACAAAACCAGAGCTCTAAAATACTGCAGTGGTCTCCATGGAAATAGACAGTATCAGCCCTGTCTACTGGTGGTAATATTTTTAGTAATGAAGGAATCAACATTTTATTTTTGTACAGGCACTTTGGAATAAAACCATCTTATCTTTCAGTTCCTCCCTGTCTCTTGCACATGGAAATAGGTATAGCAGCTGTCCACAATCTCTTTATTCTCTTCTCACTGCCTTCCTTTCCCCAAAAGAAATAATTCTTTTGGGGTTTTCTTGTTTGGTTGGTTGCTTTGCTTTGGTTTGTTGGGGTTTTTTTATGTAAGGGCTGGCACTCCTTGCAGCAAGTCTTCCTGCTGAGAATTTTAAAAATAAGTGGTTTTTTTTCTATTTTCTGTTGCTGATACAGGCCAGGATGCCATTGGCCTTCTTAGCCACATGGGCTCACTGCTGGCTCACGTTCAGCCACTGCCAACCATCACCCCCACGTCCTTTTTTCCCCAGGCAGCTTTCAGCCACTCTTTCCCCAGCCTGTAACACTGCGTTGGGTTGTTGTAACTGAAGTGTAGGACCTGGCATTTAGTCATGTTGAACCTCTTACTGTTGGCCTTGGCCCATCAGTCCAGCCTGTCCAGATTCCTGTACAGAGCCTTCCTGTCCTCCAGCAGATCACCACTACCTAGCCAACTTGGTATCATCTGCTAATTTACAGAGGGAAGTCATGTCTGAACAAATCTTTTATCTATTGCAGCCAATTACCGTTTTATTCTGTCCCTTAGAGTAGAACTTGAATCTTGAAGTGGTAGGAGCACTGACTCTATTGAGTTTCCTTTTAAATTTTCTTTTTTTGTGTGTTTGTTTTGGTTTTGTCCTGGTTTTCTGTTTTTCCAAACAGCTCAGATATCTGCAATAGGAAGAAAAAAATCCAAACAAACAACATTTTCCTTGAACCTTTCTGTTGTAGGCTGCCTTCCAGAAAAAGGATAATGGGAGATCTGAGCCTGACAGCCCTTAAGGAACCAAGTGGCAGGAAAGGGTATTTCATTAAGTATTACTTTCTATTTTCTTCTACCACAATCTGTGGTAAGGAGCAAAATTAGTCTACTCAATTTTCATTACAGGAATGCTAGATTCTGCTTTTCTCCATCCACTATAAGGCATTCCATTTCTCTCCAAGATCTTCCTTGCTGTCTTCAGTGCAAGCACTGCTGGCTTAAGGAGGAATTCAATAGAATGGTGGGAGGTGAGGGTGCGAACTGAAGAGCTTTGTTTCTGGGTTTGAAATCTCTCTGTTCTTTACATTTGGGAACGTGACAGTCTCAGAACTGCAGAGATGCTACAATTTCCTCAGAAGAAAAATGTATTTCAGACTAACCTTCCCTGTATAACATTGTGTTTGCTCCCAAGCTGAAGATGAAAAGTCAATCAATTGACCTCTCTTTTGGTACAAAGGTATACAAACTACGGAAAATGTGTCTCATATTCTGGCCCTTTAGTTGCCCTTCAGCACCTGCACTGAGAGCAGTGAAAACTGGCAGCTATAGTACCAACAGCAAAGGCCCATGTAAGTGGGGGTACTTTTTTGATAACAGCATGAAAGGAAAGACCAATGTCACATCAAGCAGGTGACAGCTTTTCTGCCACTTTCTCTCAGCTTCTGGTTTCATGGCTTCAGACCTCCGCAACCACAGGAAGTGTTTTTTCTGTCTTTCCTTACAGCCCAAGTACTTTTCATCCCTGACTATGTCTAGCTGTTTTAAAAGATTAGGTTTTAAACAGGTTCAAAGAGCCCTGTGTCAGTGATTATAACTCAATCAAACTACATTTCCTCATGACCAGAACCTGGCCCTGATTGGCTTGCACAATGCTGAGCAGTTGCAGAGGCCTATTACTCAGTTTACACAAGAGTCTTCCTTTGAATCCAGTGTTAAAATCATGTTCCATCCTCTTTGAGCCCAGCTGTGCACTGAGATCTGCAAGCATCTCAGTGGCTTTGACACCCTTAATACATCTGCAATGTATTGCTATGTATCTGCTTTTGGCAATTAGTAGTGCATCAGCTGCAGTTACAGAGAGATATTTTGCTGGTACCCTTAGATATGGCTGTTTTCCTGTCTCTTGGTGAAGACTGGATTCAAGTCTATACCCACACACAGTTCAGAAGAAGGAGAGAGCATGGTTACTCTCAGACAACTGAAAATTTAGCTAAATTATTCTGAGCTCACCAGAAGTCTACTGTAATCACCATCAAGAGACAAGGAGTTGAACTGACATTGAAGGCTTTGGCAGAGCAAGCTTAAGCAGAACTGAGGCAGAGCCTATTTCTGAATTGCTACAGCTCACAGCATCATCTCCTTTTTTTGGCAGATCCCATTAGTGAATACTCATAAGACAAAGAGCTCTACCAGGCCTACTTCTCAAATAATATTGAATCAAAATACCAAGTAGCAATTTTGCATATTTGGCTGTCTAATATGGAAGGAGATGGCACACACTTGGGAACATCAAGTCCTAAATGTCTCAGAGAAAACAAGTGAGCTGGACATAAGGCAGATTTGACACAGAAAGTTTGCCAGCTGTTTCATTAGATCACAACTCCTAATAGCATCACCACTTTATCTCACCACTTCCAGTTCCTGAAATCTAGACAGCTCACAAAGGGAAAAAGCACTAGTTGCAGTCTGCATTTCTTTGGAGTACAGGATGAGTACTCTTTTATCCTGCAAGACAGAAAGGCTTGTCTGTGGACACACAAATAAGAAGATAAGCTTTATATTTATGAAAAAAAATTCAAATCCTTTTTCCCCTGGTGTGCCTCTACTAGCGTTTTAGAAACAGATCTAGTTTTTAATTGGAGTCTCAGGAATTTAAAATTGCATTGCTGTCAGTGGAGCCAAGCAGCTGTCTTTCTTGAGAAAGAAAAAGAATCAAATAAAATTGTCCTAGCTTTGACACAGATACACTAAGTAGCCACAGTTCTACAGACGCCTTTTCTGAAAAGCAGCAATATGAAGCGGGGCAGTAGCTGACCTTGAATAGTTCTCAAACAGTCAAGGGCTTTGAAGCAGGATGAAATGTCTTGTGAGAAATCAAAGACATCAACAGAATGGCATTTGGCATAACTTTAGAAAATGAGGCTTAGGCTCAACCAATCTGCCTGAGACCAGGAAAATTAGGTCTTGCTTTCTCTCCCATAACCCACATAAGCAAAACAAGTGTCTCCTTCCCTATCTCAGTTTCCAACTCCATTGATGTTGGCCCTAATAAATGTTCAGTCTTTCAGATGAAGAATCATGGTGATTTCCTACAGCAATCTCTTGCAGAGGCATTTTTAGAGGAGCCTGAACTCCTCCAATTCTGTCCTTACTGCAGTCAGCCAGAATTTCACTGGTACAACTGTTGGCAGTCAGGCAAACCAGAATGGGATTGCAGCTGTCAGAGAGTGCAGTCAGGCCAGTGCTGTGAGGCTTTAAAGTGCAACCCATGGTACCATAAAAGAAGATAAAAGCAAGAGGGGAGGAGGGAAGTAACACACAAGTTACAATCCAGCCATATGTCTATTCTCCTACATGGAGTTCATAACATGGGCAGTAGCAAAATAATAAACTTAATTTACTATGCATACGTCACTAGCAATAATAAGGTAATGCAATAAATTTAATAGTGGAGCCTCACCACTTTTTCTCTTTTCTTTCCTGTTTTAGGACCCTGCCATACCTAAGAACTCTTTTGACAAGAGTTATTTTCAAACTACAGTTTCTGACTGTTGTATGGCCCCTGGAAGATAGCGAGAGTCACATCTGCCAGCACTGGATAATGGGAAAGAGAAAAGCAAGACGTTTTGCTAGTTACAATCAAATGTCTCCTATTATTTTTACCTCTCCTCAGTGTTACAGTCTGAGTACTGAAATCAGCACTCATCTCTTCATTGTCGCCATCCAGACAAGAGGAATCTGCTCTTGCTCTGGATAAGCTTTGGATCTATGAGCCGTAACCATGCTGTGTCAGTCCTGGACTCTGCTGAGACATCTTCACTGCAGTTCCACATGAGCCTGATGCCCCAGTGAAGACAGCCCTATTTCCAGTATCACAGTGTCCATATCCAGAATTAAGATTTAAACTGAAGAAAAGCAAAAGGTGGAGGGGAAATACATATAAAAACCCTATACCATTGACGTTACTGGTAGAAGTAAGTCTCAGTCCTACTGGCATTTGAACTTGTGCCAACTTCTTTCATAGTTTCAGCTTTGAAAAGCTTGAAGTCCACTGGAGCTAGAAATCAGTTCTTCCCAAGTGCTACACCTTGTCAATCATGAAAGACCAGAGAGGTCTTAGGCAGAGGCAAAGAACACAAGACATGGTCAAGTGGATTTACACGTCTACTTTTCTAATGCTTAGCTAAGCCCTAGTCACTCAGATAGGCCTGAAACATCAGCGTAGATGAAGTGCAGACTACTGATAATGCAAATGAAAATATTCATTTATTATTCATTTATGAAGGTTATTGAAAATAACCTTCACTTATTGCTCCTTCAGGAAGCATTGGTGTACTCCAGGCAAGTATGTAAAACAAATCTCTTCTTAAACAAAGCTATTTAAACAAACTGTAGTACAGTTTCTCTGGACTTGCACCAGACTTGCACTTTAGTCTAGTTAAACTTTTTCCATACCTGTACATGGATGTTAAGCATGAAACAAAGGCTTCCTTGTAAAATGCCATATTGTCCACTGAAGCAGACAACAAAAATTTCAGACCAATGAAAAATATGACTCAGTATTTTTTTTATTTTGATGGATAATTTTTTATGTGTGTATTATATTCGCTGATTTGAAGCAAAGCATAACTGAAACAGTGGAAGATCCACCTATTAGAGGAGCTAGCAATATGCTTCAGGACTTGATGGGCTACTTAGTTTCCATGCATCTTCATCATCTTTTAGTTCCTCCACTTCTCCAACACACAATCACTGTGCAGAAAAGGAGGTATGAAATAAGAGACATTTGGCAAACTGCTCAAAATTTTATTCAAGTACCCCCTCCTGTGGATGTAGAGCTACATGCAGCCAAATAATGGGTTTAGAAGCAATTTAGAATTTTACTTGAGTTTCTCTTAACAAAGAAGAAGTAATAAAAATACTGTGGTGAAGGAAGTTGAACTTGGTCCTGTGAACAGGTCAGATTAGGCTGGCTTACACCACACCTTTGGTTCTCAAAATACCTTCAGTTTGATGAATAATTGTTGGCTCTTGGATGTACTCCATATAGCACCTCTTTCGAAAATCATGGTTTACAGGAATGGCTATGTAAACTCAGTCCAATACTTGATAGTAATGTCAATGATAAGTGGAAGAGTAATAGTGATTCTCTCTGGACCAAATGAGCAGAAGTGCAAAAGAAAAGCAATATCTAGGGGAAGAACAATCAAAAATTATCTGTTTTCTATTGCAGAGTTACCTAGAAACAGAAGTCCTGTCAAAACACTGTATTGTTGAATCAGGGGAAACTTCACAGAAACATATTTAGTATTCTTCCAACCCATCTATAGTAACTCGTCAGTAAGAGGTACTGAAGGTGTTTTCTGAACATGACCTTGGTCTCATAGACCATTAACTTACCAATTTCCCCAAAGAATCTGCTACCATTTTCCCTGTGCAGGACCTGTTCTTCACAAGCCAAAGACAGTTAATAGGCTGTTCCTGTAAACAACACAGATGTGACAAAGCCAGGTCGTCAGTGTGGCTGCCTGCAGTCCCTCAGTCTCCCAGGAAGAGGCCTCAATCACAGACCAGTTTTGGACAGAGCAGGAACATGTCTGTGATTGTGAAAGTTCTTATTGAGCTCGAGCAAACTTCCAGCATTGAATTCATGAACCGCGCTATTTGTGAATCTGGGATTACTAATGTGGCCGGATTCCTGATGTAACCCACACTGTGTCTGCACCTGGGATCTCACTGAACACAACCAGACTTACAGTGCCTAGTTGTTTGCAATCAGAAATGAAGCCCAGATGCCCCCAGATCCTCTCCCAGGACCAGCTGGAATGCCAGAGGGTTTGTCTTCTGTCAAATTTCTATATTCTTAATGCAACAATTTTCACAGGAGAGATGACATGGGTGAGACAAGCAAATGCCTCTCAAGGGACAGACCCTGCTGTGTCCTCCTGGGCAGGTCTGTCCAGCAGGGACTCAAGAGATACAAAATTCCTGTGTCACTAACAGTTCTGGGAGCCATGACACACAGCAGCAGCCAAAAAGCTTTAGAGCCATGACATGCGGTAGCAGCTGCAGTGGGGCTTGTACCAGCACCAAGAGTCCCTAGGGAACCACATGGCCACACCCTAGCACAACAGCTGCAGGTGGAAAGGAGAGGTGGATCTTAAAGATCATCCATTCTAAACTGCTCTGCAATGGTCAGGGGACACCTTCCACTAAACCAAGTTGCTGAAAGTCCAGCCTGGCCTTGAACACTGCCAGGGATGGGGCATCCACAGCTTCTCTGGTGTAATGGTGTGGTTTCATGGTTTACCTTGGAAACCTGGTTCCTCCTCTAAAGATCCCCCCTGATATGTCAAGCACCTATCCTTTTCCCACCCTGACTCCTGCTGAGCCTGGCTATTAGTCCTGAAATTCCAGAAGGGCGTTGAGTGATTGGCAATTTCAAAAGATGCCCTCCACCCCTTAGGGGGCATTGGGCTTTTCAGGTGTCCTTTGACCCTTGAATCCTCCCCCCCCTCATACCTGGTTGGTGACTTCTCCCTTCTTGCCTCCTCCTCCGGGTAAAAGGACAGGGACCAGGGCACTGGCATTCAGTTACAGTGAGTTACAACAAGTTACAGCAGTTACAACATGCAGTTATAGCAGTTACTGTAGCCTGTTACAGAGTTTGGCTACAATTCTGATAGATTCTGTTAGGGAATTTGCTAGATTCAGAGGCATGTGTGCCAGAATAAAAGTACTGCATTAAACACTCTATCAGAATTGACTCCTTCCTTCACCACCACCTCAAAGCTCCTCTGTGGAAGGGAAACCTGAGAGCTACGACAGGTCTGGACTTGTCTGCAGCACCCAGCTAGCCAAATGTGTCTCTGGTAAAACACCACAGCTGCCACTATTTGGCTCAGCAGCAAGGCCAGGCAAGCCAGGGCTCAGTCCCATCTGTGATATTGGTAACACCAATACTCTGGAAACCTGTTCTGGTGCCTCACCACCCTGACAGTAAAGAATTTCTCCTAATATCTAGTTTAAACCTACTCTCTTTCTGTTTCAAGCTGATCCCCCTTTCCTGTCACTTCATGTTCTTGTAAAACCTCCCTCTTCCTCTTCCTTGTAGGCTCCCTTCCAGTACTGGAAGGCTGCTATAAAATCACCTCAAGGCCTTCTCCAGTTGAACTACCACAGCTCTCTCAGCCTTTCCTCATAGGAAAGATGCTCCATCCGTCTGATCATCTTTGTGGCCTACTCTGGATTTACTCTAAAAAGTCCACATCCTTTTTGTGCTGGCGCCCACAGAGCAGTCCACAGTACCCCAGGTGAAGCGTCAGGAGAGTGGAGCAGAGGGGAAGAATCACCACCTTGACCTGTCGCACTTCTTTTACAATTCTGAATGGGGTAATGTTAGAGATGGTAGTTGCTGCTTGCTTATTTAAGGATCTCCTTGACACATTTGTATTAGTTGCTAACATGCATTCAGTTCCTCTTTTGCTCATCACCTTTTTTCTTCAGGATGGAGATTAAATTTGATTACCATTCATGCTACTTAAGTTCTGCAACATTTTTTCAGGTGCCTCAGGAGCCTGAGCTCTCTTCGCTGTACTGCACCTTCTCTGCTTGTGAGACAGTGCACAGAGACCACACCATACCCCTCACCTAAACACAGCAGTATGGCATTGCCCACATATGCTCCCACCCCTTTTATTGCAACTTTGCAGTGCAGCCTTTCTGTTCTGGTATCCCAGGTGCTGTGCGTAGAGGGCTGCAGTTTAGGAGCTTTGGGGAGGCTTGTCTACCCATTCCCAGTTCAGCTTATTTGGATGAACTGGACTATTGGTGCAGGTTCTGCCACAGTATGCAGAAGTGTTTGGGAAAGTTTGGCTCCATCCTGGATTTTGTTTATGAGTGCTTGAAGCATTTTCCCATCTACACCTCTGTCGTGGGTTGCAAAATGTAAGTGCAAAGTGTAACCAAAATCTGTATTCTATCACCATCTGATCAAACTGGGGTGTGTGGGGGTGGTGTAGTTGTCTGTCAATGGACAACTGTCAGAAACCTGCTGGGGCAGTTTTCTTATCTCTTCCACAACCCATCCTCCCTCCAGGGAGAGATCTTCTGCTAATGGGCCATTGAGTCTCACTGATAGAATTACATCATCCCACTGGGAAATGCTCCAGACAGGGGGGGAGTCAAATATTCCTATCTGGATAAAAATCTGGGAGTTGGAACACCAAGGCAGCCTTTCCACTGGATTCTCAGTGGAAGAGCAGGCCCATCTATCACCACTGGACCTTCAGTGAAAGAACTCCACTTTTCTACAGCAGCATCACTTCACCAGAGCCACATCTGCCACTGGGACTGCAGCCACCATGGAATGGGACTGCTACCAAGCCCCTGACCCACAGGGTGTCAGGTTGTATCCTGACTGTCAGTGGGTTTTGTTTGTTTGTTTGTTTATTTTCTTTTTTCTCTTTTGTAATACTGCATGTGTTTTGGTTTTATTGTTTATTTTAGTTCCCCTAATAAAGAACTACTTTTCCTATTCCCATATCTTTGCCTGAGAACCCCTTAATTCCAAAAGTAATAATAATTCGGAAGGAGGGGGTTTAAATTCTCCATTCCAAGGGAGACTCCTGCTTTCCTTAGCTGACACCTGTCCTTCAAACCATGACAATCTCTGAAGTCTGTTTTTTAAAATACCAGTTTGCAAGGTCAGAGCATGAGGCGTCTCAGTGCTCATACAACACTAGATACAGAAGCAAGGAAGAGCCCAGGAGATGTGAGAACATGTCAGCTCAGCTGCTAAGAATGAAGTACTGACCTTTCCCATGCAGACGTCAGTTGCTTCAGTCTGCATGACACTGCAGACAGAACTTAACCAGCATCTACTGCAGGTCACAACAGCTAATGTACCACCACCCACAGGAACACACCCACTCACACTCACACCTTGTAGAGCTGCTGTTGATTAGAAGCAGCATGTTTATTACTTAGAGAAATTTAGACCATGTTTAGTTAACTTCTGCAGATATGAGAACTTTAAAATACATTTATTTTACATTTACATCTATTCTGCATAGCCCAGAAAATGTCAATTTAACATTCTTCAAATTTGGGGGTATAGAAACTGGAGGGATTCTTTTCCGTAGAGACAGAAGATTTCTGGCAGTGGAACAGATCTTTTAAATCAAGAGTTGAAAAGGACCACACTATAGCTAAGGAACATAAAATAAGGAATATTGATTCACAGAAAGCCTCCCCTTTTTTATGTAGTTGGCTTTGTAAAAAGGGAGAAACAGCCATGTGTATCAGCAGCCCAGTAAAACTGAATTGTTCCCCCTCCTGCCCAAAAATCCTTAGTATACAATCTTTATTATTATTATTTACTTGCCAAAGAGCCACCACAGTTTCCCAGTAATCAAAGCTATGTAAATATAAGCCCTTTGGACAAGACACAATTGTTTGGCTTGTAAGTGTCCACTGAAAGGACAAAAACAAGGAGGAAATCAAGAGGAAAAACATACTAGCTCAGAAAAGAATGATGTTAAGATTGCTCTGGGAATCCAAATCCCTGTGTCTGTGCACTGTGTAGCTAATATCACATCAAACACAGCTTCAATAGCTACTGGGACAGGCTGTGTTCAGGTACTTTGAATGTCACACAGAACACAGCACTCTCAAAGGCATTGGATACCTGGCAAGCTTGACTTCAGACTGATTGCAGAATGCTGAGGTCCTCGCAAAATCAAAAGCAACTAGCAGAGTTTATATCTATTTAAAATTAGGTTATGGTACTCTCAGAAGAACAGACACTTAAAAGAACTCAATATTCCACTGCCATCTATTTCTCTAAATCAAATCAACGCTTGATGATGTGTCGGCCACATGTGCCTATCAAATGTTTTTTTTTTTTACACGCCAAGTACCAAGTCTCTTAAAAAAAAAATAGCCTCCTCTTTCAGATTTCCTGTCTCTATTAAAGTAATGCCCAGTTTTAATAAGAACAAGCATGTAGGATCTCTGAAGTCATGAACTAAGCTTGCACAGATTAAGATTTCTTGAAATCCTTAGTGTCTGGTTTTGGATGCAGCTAACTGGCAGTGAAAGAGACATTGAGAATTTTCATGTAGTTTCATGTCTCAATATGTATCTGCTATGTGGAAACACACACCTAAACAGACACCAGAAAATGGTGCCCTATGTGTTCAGATTTTTCTAATATTACTTGTGCATTCATAGTCTGAAATACCTTCTGAAAGCCAGAGTATTGCAAAACCTAGGCTTTCACAAAGTGGTTCTGACCTGCCTTTAATCTGCTGAAAGTCTGAGGGAACAGGGCAAGGAACAACAATCCTTTTAATCCAGAATTCTGATAATAGTGTAAAAGGATCAAGCATTTGGCATCTAGGTACCTTAATCACAGTGATATTTTAGTTCCTGGGTCTTTCAGACTCTAAATAGCCTGCCTTCATCTTTCACTTGGCAGAGCTGGAGAGCTAAAGGAGCAGCATGCCATCACCTGCAGACTGCTCTGTTGGCTCCCTGTTGTCAGAGGCACTCTGGCATTACAGCCAGGTGCCATGCAGTTGCACACAGACCACTAACAAGAATGAAAGAGGGGTTTCCCTCACCATTCTCCCTTGTGCATCCTTCCAGCCCACTCCTTGCTTGTGTCCTTGCACTAAGAGGACTTCGACCACTGGCCAGCTCTGGCTTGCCCTGCAAAAGCAAATCAAACTGGCATTAGCAGTCTGAAGAGCCACCTCCCTGAAAAGCTGTTTGGATTACAAAATCAAACGCAACCTACAGCTTAAGAGAAGGGGGGTTAACTTGTTCAAGACATCAACAGCTAGCAGCTGAAGAGGGGCCAGGAGGACAAATGCACCCAAAATCCTGCCAGGTCAACACTACATAGTTTGAGATGGAACCAGTAAAGAAAGTTTTTATGTTGCAACTAGATGGATGGATTCACATCCATACCTGGTTCCAGGGTACCACCACACTGGCTGCACTGAGTGGATCAAGCACACATAAAGCCTGCTAATTCTGTATTTGTGGCTCAAGCCCTCAGAGAGCATAATGAAAAGTGTCTTGTGGCATTTTCACTAGAAAAAATTCTGAATGCCTCACCAGAGAACATCTTCAGAAACAGATAAGGAGCTTTAAGGTCAGATATCTACAAATACCTTAAGAAGCTGGGTGTTTTGATTTCTGTAAACACTGTGATGCAATTTGTGTGCTTTCAGCATCGGAAATCTTTAGAAGCCATGGGCGTTAAGATGGCTGGATAATCCATCAGTGAACTTTGTCTGATGCTGCCAGTACCTGAAGACAATTGTATGCTTCGGCAGATTTGACATTACTCTGTAGCCAGTATCAGTGACATAGCTTAGGGATTTATACAGCAATCAGGGCTCCTTATCATCATGTTTGAGGCTCCATGCAAACCTGTGGGGAGATTTACAGTGAGTATTTATTGTTAGCTGTAAGCAGTCCCAAAGCGGGGGCAGTAAAGAGTCTACAAGAGCTGAGGCAACCAGCCTTACATGTGTGTAAAACAAATAACCTAAATTCAGTGTCCCAGACAATTTTTTGGACCTAAAATCAAAGTGTGAGGCTTCTTAGAATGTGTTTGTGAGCAGGACAGTAATCTCAGTGCCATCCAGTGATCACTGGATGTCAGAAAAGAGGAAAACTGCAGAAAGTCCATCCATTAGCTCCCATTTCCCAGCTCCCTAATGATATGTTGAAAAGGCAGTCTGCCTGTGACAGAGCTAAACAGAGCTGCCAGTTCCTAATGCCAGCATATTTATAATTTTCACAGCAGTTATTAGGACTTGCTAATAGTGTTTGGGACCTGACTTAATGGGTGAGAATAAATTGTAAATTGTGGTTTCTCAGGACCAAGCATCCCTGTTTACCTACAGACTTGTTTGGATTCCATTGGTGTCCAACAGCTGAGGAAAAGCATTTTGTTGTTTAGTGTCAGACAATTCTGCAACCCAAGCCAATGACTTCTCCCAGTAATACCACTTGACATCAGACTTGATGAAGAGTGAAAAATAAGTTTTCTGGGAGTAAGTAGATTTGAAAAGTCTTACAAAACTAAAAATACACAGTAGTAGCCAAGAAGGAGGCAAAAAGGATTTTTTTTTTTTAATTATTATTTGAAGTATCAACATTAGGCTTGTTTTTTAGCTTCAAAGACACAGAAACAGATAGTGTGATATTATTGCACCGTGAAGACTGAAGCGCCAGACAGCAGGAATTCCTCCCTGCACATGTGCCAGACACAAAAAACTACTACACTCCCATCAATTGTAGGTCACTCGATAATCATTGTGTATACGTCAAAGGCATCTCCAGCAAGGAAGAAATGCGAGTTACTATTAACATTAGTTATTAACATTGCTAATGAAAACCAACAGGCTTTCTCCCCTCATTTGTTGCTTAATGACTCTACTCCCAAGACACTCCTTACCCATCCTTCTTTGGTAGTAAAATAATTCAAAAACCCCATTTTCTGTAATCTCACAGGATCATCCAAATAGTAGTCTACATGTAAAATGTAGACATTCCTCTGAGGCATTCTCCTTCCAGGTTAAAGACTGCTGCACACTTCCCTCATGTTCCTGCTTTATCTTTGATGAGATGAACACTAATGCTCAGAAGTTGCCCCAAACCTTTGGAGGTAAAGTTAAATTAGTTTTAGGCTGAGACATGGACATTCTTTCAGGTTCCCTCATGCCTGCCAGTACTTCAGTATTTCAGTGACTCAAGTCATCGTGTTGCTCTGACAGGCAGTGCTAAGGCCAGGTTACTCTGCACTCTGTTCACTTATTTTATCTGCCTACATCTTTGTGGCCTCTTGAGGCCCTTTTATATAAACCTACTTGGCCTGTATCTCAGGCTTATGTCTCAGAAGCCTTTTTTTTTAAAAGCAAGTAATTCTACCTCTATCCAGTCTCAGAAGATTGAATTCTGGAATATTTGTTAGGGGTCTGTTCCAAACTCTTCATGCCTTCTGACATTGATTGTCCCCATGAAGTCATGCAAGGGGTGCAGTATGTTTGTTACACTTATGACAAGCCACCACAGTTCAATGAGCACTTGTTCTTGTTTTCATAGAGAGTTTTTGAGTCTAGAGACAGCTTAAGGATGAATGCTGAACAGCTTTCTCACAGGCAGCAGAGCTGTCAGCAAAGGAAAGAAACTGGAAGAACCAGGTAAAAGCAAGGACTGATTTTAGATTGCTTTGCTACCAGCTTTTTCTAGTTGTGCTCTGACAGCTCATTTTCTCAAGGGCTTTTGACATGCTCAGTATGAGGATGAATATATCCTAGACGAGGATCTGCTGCCAATATTCTTTAGTATTGCTCTAAATATAACCCCTTTCCCTTTGCCAAGCCCTTTCCTATCACATTTTCTGGGAGAGCATGCTCTGCATCAAGCAATGCTGCACCTTCATTCTCCTTTCCAGTTCCTCCACCAAAAAACTACCACCTGAAGAAAAATGTCTTAAAACAATGTAACCTTGCTAGAACTTTCTATTAGACCATCAAGAGCTTTTAATTTCATTTGTGTAATATGGGTTTTGCACATTAAAAAAATTGGAAGAAGCTTGGGAGATGAAAGTTAGCTGACATTCATACTGTATAATGTTTGGTGTGTTTTTTGACATGGTGTTCTCCATCAAAGCTAGATTTAACCTGTCATGTTAGCCACTAAAAGGATGAAGACCTGGTTGACACATCTAAAAATGTAAGTGTAAGGAGGAACTCAGCTTCCACTGGGACAAGGACAACTCTCATCACTGTTAGGTATGTTCCAAAAGACCTGAAAGAACAAAACTACCAGTAGGAAGAAATCAAACAGGACATGGCTTTTGCATCTAGTAAACAGAGGTACAAGGAAGTGCCATAATTGAAAGTGAAGCTGATGAAAACCAAACGTTAAATTTTGCACATTTTCATCCCTGATGATAATTAATCTTTGGTGTGTTCAGCTAAAACTTTATGACAAATTTTAACCACTGCCATTCAGGCAGGCTGAAATGCACCAGCCCAAGAAGAAAGAAAGAGGAATACATATAGCCTACCTTCCTGGGAAGGCAGATTGGTTGATCACAAAGATCTGTCCTAACCTTCAAACAATAGATGGGCCAAGATGGGAGACTGAAGGAAAGTTGTTCTTCTGTCACTAGGACACATATTGTACTGAAACATGCTGCTACAAATACTGTGGCTTCTGCCACGTGCCTTACAGTAAGTCCTGCTTTGAATCTGTATTTGTCAGAAAAGAATATTCCATGTGTTCTGAAGAGTTCATCAAAAGCACATGGGAGATGATTGAGATGTGATTAGCAAGGCTCTCCCTTGTCTCTGGAAGATGTCACTACAAGTCTTTCATTCACCTCTTCATACACATCATGATCATGCCATGTATTTGGAAGTGTTGGGAACCACCCCTTCCTCCTTGAATAAACAGATATTTACAACAAAGTATTAAGTCTGAATTTCTAAGATCCATACATCTTATCATAAAGCTTATCTTGCTTCCTCTTGGTCTTAGGTAAGACAAAAATGACAAAAAATTGCACAAAGTATTTGTCTTGCGGGCATGGAGAGATTTGACTGTGGCTTTCAAAACTTCAGATATGTTTTAAGTGTCCATTTGATACATATGTAATCGAATGACATTCTCATGACAAAGCAATTTAGAAAACAGTGTATGCATTCTTTGGGAGAGGTGTGAGCTTCTTTTAATGGGAATTACCTCCTCCTCAAAGTAAAGGAGACCCCTAGATTTCTGAACCCTGCCCACTGCAATGTCTGTTTCTTTTGATTTTGGAGAGGGAGAGGGTAAGTATCTGACCAGCTTCTTTGTAGTTCTGAGACCAGAAATAGTGAATATAAAAGCAGAATACTTTTTTTTTTTTTTTTTTTTTTTTTTTTTTTTAACAATGGATATATTTAGTTTCTCCAGCTCCTCTCAAAAGATTTTACTTTCAAAGTGCATGAATAGTTTTCACTGCTGTGCACTTAAAAATGAGGACTTCCAGAACTGGAAAGACAGTCAGTACTTCTCTCACAAAAGATGAGCATTTCAGATCTTCTTGTGTGGCATCCCTGGCTGATTCTGGGTCAGAGGACTGGGGAGAGCTGGGAAAATGAAAGAGGGCAAAGTAAAAGATATGTCCGTTTTCCCAACTGGCTAAATTCTGTTCCTGCTCTGTTCCAGCCCAAGGTACCAGTCCCTCTGGCAATGAGGCCATACAGTGCACCAACTAATCACCAACCCATATCAGGGCCAGAGTGCTTTCAGAGGACTGGCAGTGTCTGTACTTCTCCTCCACTAAGTAGCCAGTTCCCTTAGAGCTAACTGCCATTTGAACAAGTAAAAAAAAAAAAAAAAAAAAAAAAAAAAAAAAAAAAAATTCAGAGGGAAACAGGTCTGAAATCCACCAGGTGGTTATTCTTAATTTTTGTCTTCCTATGGCTTCTTGCAAGACTCTATATCCTATAGATTTCTCAGGTTAGAGTTCTCTGTTTCAGCCACTTCCAAACACATTTGGTAAATGGCCTTTGCATGCAGCTCAAGCTTTTGATTTGTCTTCATGTAGATAAGTTACTTTGCAACTGCTCATGCTCATATTAATTCAATCAGTTAACTCCTGGCATCAAATTACATGTCAAATCTGTGAATAAAGGAATGGGCATGACAACTTCAGTTTTGTCTGGTGCATGATGAAAACCTCCCGAGCATAGATGCTTTTTGATGAAAACAATCTGGTATGATATTTATCAGCACAGTTTCAGTGTCCAGTAAAGAGTTTGTTGGAATATCGCTTCTGCATATTCAATTGTTTTTCCAACTCACCAAATGACATGACTGGGGGAAAGGGAGACAGCAGGCAGTCATCAACAGAGATGTAAAAATGTAATTTGGATTTGTTTCCTTTCCTGTACTTGGTTCATTTACACAAGTAAACACAAGAATACAAGAATACAAGTGTCATTTAGTCCCTAAGTAGAAACCAAGTGGTGTTTATCTGCTGCAAGATTTTATTGTGCTACCTGGTTTTCATGGAAATGGGTGGACAGCAGAAGGGAAATGAAGCACTTTCTGTATCATATACCTTCAGTAACATCACAACTCATATGTGAAAGACCTGTTGCTCTGAGTTAAAAAAGGATCATGATACTTTCAGAGTGACTCACGGTCCAATCTGTTCCTTTCTGCAGAGAAACAGCTTACAGAGCTCTGGCTCATCACAGTATAAAGCACTGTATCCTCCTACTGATATAGAATATGCTTAATTTTAAGGTTCTTCCTCCTTTCTATGCAATTAACCAGTCAATGCTTCTCTTACCATCCCTCCACTTGGATTCTGAAAGTCACACCAAGTCCTTCACCTTCAGCATAAGGACTAAGCAGGGTCCAAAGGGCACATAAATATGAAAAACTTCCAGCAGGACTTGCAAGGCAAGGCAGTTTGGTTGTCCATCTCTGGAACAAACTGCTTCAAAGTCCTAAAGCCTCCAGCCTGGTGTTGAGTTGCATGTGACATGTGGGGGTGTAGTTTCAATGCTGACAGCTCTGCTTATCAGTTCTTGCAGACTTGGAACATGTTCCTCTTGCTGTGCTTACACTGAAACTTATGCTCATGCAACGTGATACAGAAAGTTAGAAATCAAGCACCTGCTGACCTACATGTCACTGGTTGTCTGTGTGGGGTGTACTCTCTGTCCTGCACCCTGCCACTTTCCACTGCCAAATCCACAGGGACATGTGGCAAGAGATGACTGAAATGAGAAAAATCCCTTAAATATAGGATTGGACCCAGCAGCCTCTGTTTGCCTGAGCTTCAGTGGGACCACCTAATGCAGCTCTGACCCTCCTGTCAAGGAGAAGAAACTGAACCACTGCATCACTTAACAAAAGCAAATATATACACTAGTTAATGAAAGAGGTATCAGTACTTTGCAGAAATCCTTTCTGACTGCAACACTGATAAAAGAAACTCATTCAAATAAAGAGGTTTTGCACTAAATAAATATTAACAGAATTGGCAGCAAGGGGAAACATCAGAGAAATTTAAGCTGCCTGTGTTTTGAATTATTCATGTTGGTAGTTATGGTATAAGCCAACCAGATGACTAGTACATCCACACATGATGAACAGCCACTAGCCAGAATACAGTTCTGCTCTTTCACCCAAGAAATCTAAACTGGGATCAAGAATTAGGGAATTGCCCTACAATGCAACAGAGTCAACTTGGCACTGGACAAAAAGTCTCTCTAAAGAACACACAGATGCTTTTCTCCAATGCTGCATGCTATTATGTGGCTATGTATTGGGAGCTATGGGTTGTTGTATGTGTTCTGCTTTCTAAGTAGCTATATTTTCACTCCAACAGACCATTCAGACTGCCAGCTTTTCAGCCATGGATGGATGGAGCTTGGAGATTTGGTCACAGGCACAAGCCTGTAGTTCTTACTTTCTTTGCAGTGATGGCTTCTTTCTCTGGTAGCAGGGGATCAAGGAGTTGTGCCTTCAAACCTTTAGCCAAACTGACAGCAGCCACATGGTATCCTGTCTGAAACAGATGTTAGATACAGAAGGGAGAGGTTTCAGCTGGGAATTTTCTTTGTGAGAGAGAAGGGACAGTGGGACAGCTGCGGGCAGAGGTGAGTTGTGCCTCACTGTGGCAGCTGGGACACATGGTCTGCACCTTAGTCAAGGTGCAGAAGGGTGATTTCTAGCAACCAGTCTCCTTCTAACCACACTTCTCCAACTGTGACTGGTGCAAACCAGCCAGGCAGATACTGACCTGCCACAGAGTTTGGTCTGACCAGCTCATGCATACAGAAATGCTGTGTTCAAAAGGCCTCTTCTGGGGATCAATGTTAACAGGCTAAATGGAAGGCAAAAGAATGAACCTTTTGATTAGCTTAATGAATAGGTTTGCCATCCACCTAAATTATATTCATCGCTTTTGAGATATTTTTCTTTTGGTGATACTGGAAAAACAAGACTTGAGCACATCCTAGAAGGAAAGGTAAGAACAGTGCTCCATACCCTGTGATTCCAGACAAGTTTGTCCCTTAAAAAAAGCTCTTGTCAGTGTTTTACAAGCCTAGCGGTGTCAGTGCATTTAAAAATGTAACAACACAGAGGGGAATTAAATCATGTTAAAACCTACCAAAAATAGTAGGGGGATATATATGGGGCTACATGCCATTTGGGCAGATTCTCATTCTTGTGCACATTCCTTTTCCTTGGCCAATACTAACAATATGTAGAATGGCAGAATAACTTACATGTATGTTGATTTATTTGTTTCAGCTATATTCTCTTTGACTGCTATTTAAAAACACGCTATTAGTTTTGCAGCAAACATAGTCTGGGCTGCTTTCCTCTGTGATATTTTGTCACATCTCCTGAGGAGCATGGACATTCTGAGTTAGAGAGGTCAATGTTCAGACACCTGAGCAGCATTTTGGTCACAGAGACAATATATTTTCTTAGCAAACAATATGGGATCTGCAGAAATATTTTCTGTGTTTTCATCACCAGATGGTGCTCTAGCACTGGGCTAGTGCTGCCTCGGTCACTTGCTGAAGCACTAAGTTCTCCTGAAGATTTTAGCTGCCTGTTCTCCCGCAAGATCAATTTCATTAGTCTGGTTTGCAATTCTGATTGCCTCTATCTTGGGCCTTTCTTCAGCAAGGGTGAGTGAGACCTCTGCCTGCTTCTCAGTAGCAGTCTTCTCATTGAGTTTGTTGGCTTGTAGGTTTTGTCCAAAACAGCTGGTGTATGGCTGTGACCTCTTGTATTGTTCCCACAACAGGCATTGTAGTTGGACCTGATCATACATCAGGCCTTCTCTGTTCATGAGATCTCTTTTTGGAGTACGGCACACTCCTATCATGCTTAGTTGCTTCTTCATTAAAGATACTAAAGCCTTTTCCTGGACTGGAGTTTTGTTTTAGCATTGGCTATACTGAAGACCAATCAGGTAGACAACATGCACAGTGACTTCCTTCAGGATGCTTTTGTTCCCACTTGAAGAGTTTGAACTTGGAGGGGAATCAGGCATTCCCCATGCAGCACCCAAGCTGCTGTGAGCTCACTGAGGTGGGCAAGGGCTTTGGGGAAGTTCAGGAATGCTGGGGCCAAGTAGCCTGGTGCTGGGGAGCAAAATGTCAGGTTGTACATCTACAGACTGATGTGTGCCAAATAAGTCAGTTCCTGAGAAAAAAGACATGTCAAAACTATAGCCTGTGAAGCCAGAACATCCAGTGGTGCCACCAGGCTGCTTCTGAGACTCCAGAAGAAATCTTGGTAGGCTTACCAGGCTGTGCCCATAGACACACTGGCTCGCTGAGAGTGCACTGAATGGAGCCAGACTTGCTTCAGCCAGGCTGCAGCTAAAGTTTCTCACCTCACACTTGAGAACAATAGAAACTTACTCCACCCAGTTTGGGAACAATACAGCCATTCCCACACACCAGACCTGTTCAGGACAAGGGAAATCTCCCCCCACAGGCTCACAGCAATGGGAGCAGCACCATCCTGAAGAGGTTTGGGAAATCTGCCTTTTTAAACTCAAATATTTGGGCAAATTACATCATCCAAGCTTCATGGATTTGGCTTTGTCCATATGTAATGATATAATCAGAGCATATTATAAGGGGCTTTTCAACCTAACTACTCCTAAATTTCAAAAGATGCAACTTTGCGTATATCTACATTGGGATGATATAATGATATTTACAGTTCTTTAGGGGAAAAGGAAAGGGCAGTGTCCTTTCCCTTCATATAGCCAGTGTCCTGGTCATGGATGGTGTCATGCTTGTATCCTTGTATCATGTTTGTATCCTTGGATTGTGTTAGAATAAACAGAAATCTGAAATCCACCTTCCCAAACTAAGTGTTGAACACCTCAGACACTTGCTGTGCCACTGAGTCAAGAATTCCTCCTCAGGACTAAGACATATTTCCAACAGAAGTTTTTGGTGAACAACAGGATACATCAGGAAGCACTTTTGGCAAAAATATGCTAGTTTTGAAATTTGACATTCTAGACAAGACCTGTTTGAGGCACCTCCTTTTACCACTGAAGACCTGGATTATACCCCTCAAATGCATATCACAGAGAATTTATTAAAAGTAACCTACTTTGGGATTTGTACTGCAGGTCAGAAAAAATATGCAAACTGTGCTAGCCTTTTCCTGGTATTTGTCTCTGGTTTTGTTTTCCAGCAAGACTGGTGATTGATTACTTCAAGTTGGTAACCTTAGGTCATACAGCAAGACATGTATATCTAGACCCTAAGGCAGCCTACATAAGAGAAGTTTCTTCTCATGTTAGGGACAAATACCCCACAGAGGTCCTCTGTTTCATGCCAAGGTTTAACATTATGATATGATTACAATTTCTTGCTCTAACTCTTGTCTATGTATAACACAGGTAGTAGTGTCAAGACATTAGTTTGTCTGCAAGCAGCCTGAAAACATAGCTGATTTCACTGAGAACTACTCTGTTCCTCTTAGAGGTATGCTAATTCTGATGTCCATTTTAATGGCTGCCTATCAACATAGTAAGTAAACGAAGCTATATTGACGGAATTAAATATGATCCTATTTGACCGTGGAAAAAACAATTAAAACTCAGAAAGTTGTGCAAATTTTGAAAAAGTACTTTCCTTATTTCACTTTACTGTCTAATTTGATGTGTGAAACATAAAATATCCCTTGGCAGTGGTTATTGTTCACTACATCACACTAAACCAGCATTTATATCAAAAGATATGACAATACACGTGCAGCGTTTTTACATATGTGCATCTCATTCAAAGCCTGTCTGTGGAAAGAGTGTCATAAATACAGCCCAAAAAATTACTTGTTATTATGAAGGCAATAAAGTAGAACATTTTTTATCTCCTCACTTATTCTTACAAATCTAGATTCTTGGAGCTGGCACAGCTAATTGAAAAAACAATAATAATAAAAAAAGCAACTCACATTTGATACAGTAATAATTGCTACTGCCATTTCATCAGAAAATCACAGAATCATAGAAGGGTTTGGTTTAGAATAGAAGGAAACATCTAGTTCCAACCTTCCACTAGACCAAGTTATTCAGAGCTCCATTCAGCCTGTCCTTGAACACAGCTTCTCTGCCTCACCACATTCAGAGTAAAGAATTTCTTCCTAATCTGTAATATAAACCTACTCTATTTCAGTGTACAGCCATTTCCCCTTGTTCTGTCACTACATACTCTTGTAAAAAAAAAACCCTCTCCATCTCTTTTGTAGACCCCCTTCAGATACTGGCAGGCAACAAAAAGGTCATACTGGAATCTTCCCTTCTCTGAATAATCCAAATTCTCTCAGCCTTTACTCATAGGAAAGGTGCTGCAAACTTCTGGTCACCTCTGTGTCTGTCCTCTGGACTCACTCCAACAGGTCCGTGCCCTTCCTGTGCTGGGACCCCAGAGCTGGATGCAGGGTTCCAGGTGGGCTCTCACCAGAGCAGAGCAGAGGGGCAGAACCCCCTCCCTCCCCTGCTGCCCACACTGCTTTGGATACAGCCCAGGACACATTTGGCTTTCTGGGCTGGGAGTGTCCATGGCTGGGTCATGTCCAGCCTCTCACCCACCAGCATCCCCAAGGCCTTCTCATAGGGCTGTTCATCCCCAGCCTGTGATGATACTGGGAGTTGCCATAGCCAAGGCGCAGCAATTTGCACTTGATCTTGTTAAAAACCTTGAGATTCATGTGGGCAAATTTCTCAGGCTTGCCCAGATCTCTTTGGATGGCACTCTATCCTTCAGGTGTGCCATGAAATACAGTTTTTGTTATACCTTTCTTGTCCGAACAAAAGGTTTTTCTTATTTTACTTCCCTGGAATAGAAATCACATCCACCAGTTTTTTATTAGATTTTCTGAATTAAGGAAAACCCAAGGAAGATGTAAACTAAACATAATGAGATGAAACAAGGTCCAGCAGTTAGTTTTCATCATGAACTCTTGGGGATAAAAGTTTTCTTAGAAAAGCAAAATACTTTTGGAACTAGAACTATGGGGGACAACCATTGTATAATATAAAATAGTAAACAGTAGATAGCAAAACTTTCCAATGGCATCTATGTCTCAGAAAGACAAGCTAAGTAGAGATGCTGACACTCCTCGGTGTTGCCAAAGACATCCAACAGAGGCAGTCAGAGACTCCTCCTAAAAAGTTCATTGTGTGTTCCTGACCAAACCTTTAGCTGGTGCAGCTGCATTCTAGAATGGAGGAGACATACGCAGGCTTAAAGCTACGTGGGGAGGAGCACTGGAGGAGTTCCAGCTCGTATATCCATAACCTTCATAAAAAGTTTATTCTCTAACAGCTGCTGAATTGTTTTTTTTTTTTCCTGAGCTCCCAGATTAATCATGCTACATCTACACATGTATCCATGATAGACTGTCTTGCCAGAGATTAAGACCTGAGCCTGACTGCCTGGAATGCTAGAAGGGGAATTTCCTTCACTCAAGGCACTCACAAACACACACCCTCTTTGTAGTATGCCAGACACCTGGGGACAGACAAAGCCCTGCCATGAATGTCATAGCAGTGCAGTTGCATGGCTTCCTTATATATCCTACATAATAGACCCTACATGTACCCCAGCCCCAAAACCTGGCATAGGACTGCGCTAGGGCAAGAGTCACTTCCTCAGCATTTCTGCTCCCAGCATACAAGGACAGAATACAGATGCTATAGGGAGAGGGCAGTCCTTTTGCAACTTTTCCAATGATAAACCAGTATCTATCTTACACACATAGCAGAAAGGCTAGCATTTTAAATGACACTTCTGCATTGTTTGCAATAAACTACTATTTAAATATAGAGCATCCTGGAACAGCTTACCTCCTCAGTCTTTCAATGCAACCTAAGATGGAACACACTGTTATACGGCTAAAAGAACAACCAGGAGCATACCAGAGAGATTAAGGCAGACTGCTGTTTTCATGACAACATATTATTACAGAATACTAAAACCCAGGCTTGAAAGTAAGCATGAAAAAAACCACAGAAGAAAAACTTTCCTGTGGTATGCTTCTTCCATCATGTTTCTAAGCTGGAAGCTAAATACCTAACAGAACTTAGGTCAGAATGCTCCTGAAGATTAGTGGAAGATGAAAGGGTACATGTGGAGAGGTTAGCAGACTGTGATAAAACCATCTTGTTTTGTCACCATTCTTCCCTTTCAGTGGTGAGGTTTTGTTTCAAGTATTCTAAATCTGACTTTGGTTTTTCTATCCCTTTTTTTTTTTTTTCTCCTGATTCCTCAGTCTTTGTTTACAGGCAAGGAAATGTAGGGCCTATCCTTCTCCTCTGTCACCCTTCCTGTTTAATTGTTTGAGTTGGTGACTCAGGGCAACTTGCCCACATGGATCTGCAAACCTTTCTGCTCAAAGCACAAAAGAATCACATGTGGTCTAAGGAGACAAAGTTCAAAAATATCTAACAAACCACCTTACACCAGTTTTGTGGTCTAGTGTTAAAACCTGTGCATTCATACTTTATAAATGCCTTTGCAATGGAGTAAATAATGGGGTTCCTGCTCCTACAGTCAAAGTACTAAGTGTGCATGGTTTGGATCATAGTTACCATGAAGCTAACTTCAAGCAATAATAGACTGTGTCTCAGACTTGCACAGGATGTGCCAAAGACTCAGCCAGGAATGCTGAACATCTCCCAGCTGCATTTGCTTCTTGGAGCAGAGACTTATTGCATCTTTGAAACACCAGCAGCGGCAATATTTGCCCTATGTAATTCCCTTGTCGGTCATAGGCTTCTGTGTGGAAAATCGTAAGTTAGACCATTTAGTCTGTAGTGCTTCCAAAAGTGCATATTAGTGCATGAGCACTTGTATATTTCATCAGGATAAAGCCAACTGCATTGGTTTCTTGTAGATACTTACACTAAAACCAACACTCTGTGAAACAGCCACAGTTACGTCTCTGCTAGCACAGCTCTCTCAGTCCATGCCCATCCCCTTAACAACAGCAGTCTACAGGGCCCCATTGACACCAGATACATGACAGAGCTCAAAATAGGTGGCCGTACCATCCATACCACTTAAATTCTAACAAACTCAGAATGACCCAGACCTTGTGCTCTTAACGGCTGTCAAATCCCAGCTTCCTCATAGGAGAAAAGTAAATGTGATCTGTAAATGAGACATTGGTTGTGGGTGTTTCAAATATGGCCCAAGTTTTTCTCCAATGACTGGTTTCAACCATCACTAAATCTCTGGGAATCCTCTGCAACACAGATATCAGAGGATGCATTCAACTTTTTTATTCAGAGCAGTCTCCAGACGTGCCCTTCCCTACCCTTTGCGAATACTGTAGGGCAATTGCAGCTTTAGTTGTTCAGATGCCATGAAAGTCAACCAACAGAGTACCACAAACAGGAAGTCTCACTGAAAGAAGGGCATCAGTTATTAAAGAAAACCTATATTATCATTTCTTTATTCTGTCATTGGGGCTGGGTGTGCTCCATAGCACAAATGAGGGGTGGAGAGTAAAGGCTCTTCTTGGGCTCACCCTTCCTAAAGAGTTCTACAAATTATGCTTTTTTAAATCTCCCTGAAGAAGGGCAGAATGGGGAAGGTGAGGTGAAGCCAAACAAAATTTTTATCATAGATTACGTTCAACAGGAAAATGCAAGAAATATCAGCCACAAATAGAAAAGGCATCTGCCACTCTACGAACAGCCAAGTTTACCTTTAACAGAGGAAATTCATTGAACTCATGACATCCAGATGGCCCTAGCAGATGATCTTTGCTGGAAGGCACTAAAAAAACCAAAAAAACCCCAGAAATCCTGGCATGTTGTTCTAGAAGAAATCTCCTTTCTGCCCCACTGGAAGCAGCTGGATTAACCTTGCATATTTAGGCAAGAAACACAGCACAGGAGGATTCATTCCTGTGGACTCACATCAATCTGCATGATGCCAGCTCAGATATTTTTGGGGACATTTTGTTGATTTTGTAAAATAAATAATATTGTTTCTGGGTTTGAGACCCTCACAGCAAGATGCTACAAGCAATATTGACATAAATTTTGAAAAGAGGCTGTAGTTCTAATTAATAAGAAAAAATTATAGCGTGGCCCCAGGGCCAGTGAACTGAGTGGTGTGCAGTGCTGGTCTTGCACAATGGAGAGAATGAGATGACTCCTGAAGCCCTAGACTTAGACCAGGAATGCTGGCCTGTCTGGGGGAATTCTGCAGGAGCATCTCCTCTCTGTGTTACGCCACACAGACACAACAGGAACACCAGTGCTTTTACAAAGCAGGCCAGCACCAGCAGGGATTAGATGAGTCACTGCCTTGTCTTGGGTACTGTATGTTTCCTTGGGCGATGAGTCTTTGAGGGGGGCAGTGTGGCTCTTCATCAGACAAGGACACAGAGATTAAAAGGCAAGAGGGAGAGAATTGATATGATTAATACAGTCAAGAAGCAATACTGAAGTGGAACACAGAGTATCTGGTAGAAGGCAGTAAGCAGCAAATTAGTGCACTGATTTGTGCAAAGTGGTGCTGTCTGTGTCTTTAGAGCCGCTGTAATAAGCTGTCTGGTTTTATACCACACTTGCAGAAACACTAACTGCATGATACATTCATTTTTACACCCCCTTTTTAATACCTTTTAAGCTCTGTACCTTGACTACCCCGATATTCCTTCTGAAAACCTTTATCATTTGCTGTTCTCGTCTTCTGTCAAATTTAATCCTTTCTGCTCTCTCTGTAAGGAACTGCTTTACTGGACCTTGCTATTATTTTGCTCTTCTCTGAGGAAAAACCTTCAGTGCAATAAAAGACCCAAAGGACACCCCAGACTTCTCATTTCCCCCCCCAAATTTGTTGGACATTTCTAATAATGGAAGAGTCCCAAGGCAAGTGCTTTTAATAAACTTAATTTGTTATAGCAGTGTATGTTGATGACATTACAGAACTGAGCTCCTGAAAAATGGAAGCATGATAAACCTTCATAATCCCTCTACAACATCCCCAAGTGACTCTTTCTCTCTCTGGAAGTGGGTGGAGAAAGATAACTATATATTGGAAGTATATTCTTCCTTTCCAGAACATGGACAAAGGTAATTAAGAGATCTGCTGTAGCCTAAAACCTGAAGTTCCTGCCCTTGTTTTTTCTCATCTTTCTTGCTTCTTATGACTTGCCTGCAGGCAGTCTCTTTGAATTTTGATTTGTACATCAAAATCAGGTCAACCTGAGTATAAGAGAACTCCCCTATGATAAGCAGGTATGATAACCAGACGGACTGCTGTAGGACTGACCAAGTGCTCTGAAAAGTGTTAGATGAGAAGAAATACTTAAAAGAGAAACTCATACTATGCAATTGTTACATATTGTTTTTATTGATCCCATGCAGTTGGTTTAGAAATGCTTGAATGGCATTCAAATGTATCACAAAAAGATGCAGAAGTGTAAACTCCGTGAGTAATCAAGAAACCTACTATGACCATTGCTTGCTAGACCTATGGAACACTTTTAGACATGTGAAACAACCAGGAGCTCCCAATAACAGTTGCCAGTATAGGTTGCAATCAACATATCTATTACTTCGTTTTTTCACGCCATCCAGGGGCAGATGCAGCAAAGTCTTGTTCTTCCACTTTCAGACAGGCTAAGGACAACTTCTCCAACCTTGCTTGCCAGTGAGAAAGATTTGACTGTGGTGGAGAATTGGGCCTGTGTTATTTCATGGTGTCCCCTCCCCATCCCTGTTCTCTTTATCTCCCTTTGCTTTACATATTAACGAATTCCTGGTCTTGGACAAGATCTCCTTAGCCAATGTATCATTTAGAGGAAGCTGAGCACTTTGTGGTTCTTAGAAGACCTTTACATGCTACATAAGTAATTCTTAAATCTGCGTCACATCAGAGTACAAGGCAAGACACACAGTCACTTATTTTTGGACTTTCAGAGGAATTCGACTATAAAAATGAAAAGTACAAGGTTGTTAAGGAGAAATGGAATGCCTTCTGCTCTGACAGTGGTGCATGTTTCCTCAAGAATCCCTTTGCTTCATCCTGCTGGATGCATAGGATCGCTTGGAACAGACCAGTCAGATATTCTTTATCCTGTGTCCATGTCAGATACACCATCAGTGCCTGCCATCTCCTGTGATCAGTGATCACTTGGCTCTTGAAATAAAAAATGGCCCTCAAGCCTAGGGACATTAGGCTTGAAGGAAAAAATTACCATCTGAGTGTGGATTTCAAAGTTAATGATTATGAATTCTTTCTGATCAGTTTCCAAGACCAAAGTATCCACATGGAAAGAGAAGAAGTTTTTCAGTTATCACACCTGCTTCTGCCATGCCCAGACCACAAGACTTCACTTATTTACATTTTTCACCTGCATTCTGCTTACATAGGGTACAGAAGTCTTACAGTGGGAACGCTTGCAATCTAACATAATATATGTTAAGCCCTCAGCAACCTCTACACAAATGGTGCATTGCAGAGATCTTGAAGCACTTGGTTGTGAATGAAAGAAGGCTGTGAATACCCAGAACAGTGTCACTGATTCAAAAAGCCAAGGCTGTCCTCTCTTATGATCTCCTAGAGCCAGATATTCCTTTTAATGTGACTCCCCTGCATTTCTTCAGAGCTCCCTATGTCAAGGTTTTCAGGGACTTCCTGACATACAGACAGTAGGTCATGAACCATGCAAGACAAATGTCACACCACTGAGCAAAACTATGGTTTGGGGGAAAAACTAAATGAAAAATGCATTCTGGCAGAAATTTTGAAGCAAATTTTAAAACAAACTTTGCCAGACAGGGAAGCCCAGTGGACATTACTGAGCAAGAGGGTAACATAAAGGTCTGAACCATGGCATTAGCTGTTGTATCTAATTCAATTCAAGCTCAATTTTACCTGCAGCAATGTCCACTGAAAGGACAGTTGTCTGAGGGTGAGCTAAACTGACATAAACTTACCCTTTAGCATCCTGCATATGATAGAGGAAATGGTAAACCTGGATGAAACAAAAAATAATAATCAGTGAATTAAGCTGATGTAGCTGAGTAAAAGCAGAAAAAACTGGATAGCAGGACATGGGAAATAAATAACTAGTTGCTATAAGGTTTGTTGTGCTTTTCTTTGCTGGATTAATTGACATGCAGCTGTGTGCATCAAGAGCAAAGAGAATATTCTGATTGTTTTAGCAAGTGTTCAGTACCATGAATGCTGGAAACAATGACAAGGACTCTACTTTTGGAGGCACAGACAGGTACAGACGGTCACGTCTGTTTCACTTGTGTGCGTACTGCTGGCTGCAGGCCAGAGACATTTAAATACATTAGCTCAGAGCTGTATATGTGCTGAATGAGACTATTCAGTTCCTGGAAGAGAGCTGGTTTGTGTCTTGCCATCAGCAAGGACAGACATAGCAATGATGTATCTGCCTACACCATTTGTGTAGTTGCAGCTGAAAACAACATTGAGATCCTTGAAGAGAATTTATGGCTTGGTTTTACAAACAGACTTTTTTACACAGATGAATTATTTTTTACTTTTTCTGACTGTTTCTGCCACAAATTAAGTCTCTTAAGACTTTTGGTTCTGACAGAGAATATGATCATTTAGTCCAGTCAAGAGTAGCCACAAAAATTTGGCACAAACATAACTATGTTACAGTACTTACCAAAGCTATGCAACAGATCAATATTCTCCTTTCAACTCAAATACCCTGAGTATAATATTTATATTAGTTTAGAAAAGAACATCGGTGCACATATTTGAACAAGACTAAGAATTGCTGAGCAGAAAGAGAATCAGCTAAGACACAACAAAAGAAAGAAACGTTAAGTGCATCTGTGGAATGTATTTGGCATAGCTATTAAGTATATCTATATGAAGGAACTACTTAGGCTACCTAATTGCCCTTCAAACCATCTCCTGCTCTTTGTACATTTTCAACAGCAAAGTAAGGAAAAAAACAAGGCATGGTTTGTGGGGGAAAAAGAATGGTAATATCTGTTACTAGAGCAACAGATAAAGTTGGAAAAATACATAAGCTTTCAAGCACACTAGGACTTTTTTAATATTTGCATTATTTTATTTCCTGAAATAAACCTATATGGTAACAGAGTTTATTTCAAGGCTGATAGCACAAAGATAGATAAAATTATGCTATGACATTTTGTCTGAAGTACCACCCTCTGTAGACAAAAATCTCAGACTTCACAGGGAAAGGAGTTTTGCAGGTCAGCCTTTATCTGTAGAATATAGGTCTGGCCTTGCACTGGAAAAGAACAAAACCTACACAACCCTCAAAGTTGTCAGTGGGTTTCTATTAAATAAGCCTGAAATCTATCCTTTTCCCTCTTGCAGAGCCAAATTTATAAGTCAAATGAGCACAAGCTACTCCAGTTGAAGATCTCAGAGGATATATTCTGTCCTGAGTTGCATGGTGATCATGTTCAAAAAAGTATTCCATTACTTCCCAATGATATTCATTGCACTTTCTCCAGACTGAAGTGGAACCATAAAGGGTAGAGATGCAGAGATAAATGAGACCACCCTACCATATGCAACTGTGGTAAGAATTTCACTACCATTCCTAATAGAAATAAATACAGTCTTATTTCAGTGAGTCAAATTGCAGGAATGGGTCTGGCAAAATATCTGCAGCAAATAACATGTCCAGAGACTTGTATGAGCCAAAAGAAAAGACCCATTTCAATGGGCCTGCATAAGTGAAAAATGCCCGCTGTTTACTTTTGGCAGCTGGCCGCTGCTGTTGCCAGACTCATGAAAGTTCTTGGTGAGACAGCTGCCACCCCTGTAGATCTAGTAGCTGTGCTTCAGAGCACTGGGCTGGGACTTTCTTGGGCAACTGCATTAGGTTTTGATCTTGCAGCCTAGGTTGATGGGGTCAAAGAGGTTTCTGCTGGGATGGCAATTATGTAGGATAGATAGTCATTGTGTATTCATACTGAAAGGAAAAGATACAATAGTTACTGAACTGTGTAAAAAGTAATTAACTTTCAGCTGCTATCATGATACCAATTTTGTGTGATGGATAAGGAAAGTAATCTGCCCTGCACTTCTGGAGGTGATGCTAATACCATCTCTTGCATTTCTCACAGTGCCCTGGCAGCACCAAGGGTTTGTCTCTTCTATTCACAACCTTCACAATCAAATCCAGTGCTGCAACATGCTCTTCATAGTACCTAGAAAATTGTTGCCACTTTTCAAATAACCAGTATAGAGTGGTCACAGCCTCAGTACTGTCTGTGTGAAAGAGAATTCCTCCAGCATGATAAGCCGCAGTCAAGCTTAGATTTGGAGCTCAGGTTTGAAAGACAAACTAAGGCTTTATATCTGGGCTTCATATCTGGATGCATATCTGCTAGCAGTGGGATGGCTAAATGATTGGCAAAGACAATGGTACATTTCTGTGGGAGAGCAGGCATTCTTTCCTCAACCTCAGATCTCCACACCTGGGCTAGCTACCTTCCCAATGATAGATTTTAACAATGCCTGTCAAAGATTACTGCCACGGTGTATTTTGACAACACTTGTCTTTCATTGAAAACTTTCACTATTTAGCTGTACCCCAGGGACAAGATGTTATAGGACCTGGTGGACCTCCATAGAAGTCGCATTCATATGAGACTTCATATGAGAACATGGAGTTTGCTTCTTCTGTCAGCAATTCTGCCACATAAATATAGAATCATAGAACCCTAAAATTATTTGAGCTGTAAAAGATCTAAAAGGTCATCTTGTTTCCACTGCACTGCCACAAGCAGGGACATCTTCTGCTATCCCAGAGTGGCTACTGCCATCTAAGATCCAATTCAGCCAGGCCAAGAGTGGCTAAAATAATTGGGATGGGTCCAATAAAGTAGCCAAAGATAGGTTTTAATTGTTGGAGGACCTCATGGTCCAAGGGCAGCTTCCAAAAGACCTGGGTGTGGCTAACCTAACAATACATAGGAATTAACAATACCTGAGAACAGATATCCAATCCCATAGGCAGGACAGAGATTTGACCATTTATGTCCAACGGTCTTAAACCAACAGAGAGGTAGATCCAAAAAACATGACTCACCCCAGGGTAACTTCATCAGGCTCCTTTCAGCATCCATTCTCCCCCACAGCCTCAGGATAAATGCTGTCCATGTAAGGAGCCTGGGCCATGTTATGATCTATCCCATATAATTTGGTTCTCACATTCTACTTCACCAGGTTTCTCAAAACTCCTGGCCTTGAGCACTGCCAGAGATGGGGCATCCACAGATTCCCTGGGCAAACTGTTACAGTACCTTACCTCCTCCACAGTAAAGAAATTTTCCCTAATATCTAGTCCTAACCTACATTCTTTCAGTTTAAAGCCATTCTCCCTTGTAAAAAGTCCTCCTGTTTTCCTGTTGGCCCATTTTACATACTTGAAGACTTCTCTAAAGTGTCCCTGGAGCCTTCTGTTTACCAGGCTGAACAGCCCCAACTGTCTCAGCCTATCTTTGTAGGAGAGAAGATGTGTTCTGATCATCTTCATGGTCTCCTCTGGACTTGCTCTGACAGGTCCATGGTCCTTCCTGTGCTGGGACCCCA
Source organism: Certhia americana (assembly GCA_018697195.1). Lineage (NCBI taxonomy): Eukaryota > Metazoa > Chordata > Aves > Passeriformes > Certhiidae > Certhia > Certhia americana. Next base: position 43,362,907 of record CM031878.1, on the reverse strand, counting down.
GAGCTGGATGCAGGGTTCCAGGTGGGCTCTCACCAGAGCAGAGCAGAGGGGCAGAATCCCCTCCCTCCCCTGCTGCCCACACTGCTCTGGATACAGCCCAGGACACGTTTGGCTTTCTGGGCTGGGAGTGTCCATGGCTGGTTCATGTCCAGCCTCTCACCCACCAGCATCCCCAAGGCCTTCTCACAGGGCTGCTCTCATCCCCCAGCCAGCAATATGAAAATGTGAAACAGGGATTATCTCTTTTTTTCAAAGGAAACTGAAGTGACAATAAGTGTCCTGGTCAAGTTGTCAGAGGAAGCTTGAAGTCAAATAGGTGCTTCAATTATCCAAATAATGGTTCAAGCCCTGAAAAACATGGATAGATTTTTATCAAAGTGTTTGCCTTCTTAAGGTCTGTGATCTAAAAGACTGAACTGTTTGGGGGTTTGTTTTGCCTTTTTTCTGAATGTCTAAAGACATTATGTACATGACTCTGTCAAGACATGCTATTTTACACTGTGGTCTGTTTTCAGCACTGTCTACCATCAGCTACAGCAGCAACTGTGTGTCATTACCTATTCTGCTAAACACTATTAGAATGAAAAGCTAGGACATTTACAGAGGAAGGTTTTGGGGTTTTTTTATCTGTGTGCTATTTTAATTCATGCATTATTGCAAACACATAAGAAAATAGACTCAGACTTTTTTTATTAATATACACATGTGACAAATAATGAGTTACTTGAAAATAGAGGAATAACTACTTGAAGAAGCATGTCTGTATTCTGTCATCCATATTATTTCATCATTTGAGAAACAAACAAAAATTATCATAATTGTTCATTCCTTTCATACTTTACCATTTTCCATTACCATCACTGTCACTATTCACCTAAATGTTAAAGCTCTCATCAGTTTTTGGCTGATTGCAAGCCTCCTCTGGTTGAAAAACAACATCTACTCTTCAGAATTTTTCAAATACCTCTGCCTGAAATGTCATTTTATGCTGCTCAACATCATGCAAATTATCTTGGAGATCTTCTCGTACAGTGGATTATGCAGGCTCGTCACATTGCTAGAGTCTCAGTGAGAGGGAAGTTTCCCTTAAGAACAAGGAGAAAATATTTATCTTGATAGAGGAAGAGGGAGAAAAAGGACTGTTTGTTTAAGAAAAGCTTTGCCAGAAAGGTTTCTTAATGAAGCCAGTTGTGTACAAATGTAGCCAGAATAAAAATGAAGTATAACAGTTTGGCTTGTCCTTATCTTTCCACCATCCTTGATGAATATTATCGCTGATTTCATTTGGGCAATTCATGAATCATGGTCTAAATGAATATTCTTGCCTGTTATTCATCATGTTTGCCTTCTGAAGAAAACCAGTTTAAAATATCCTGGGTCTTTTCAACAGCATGATCTGTTCTCTTAAGAATGTGACATTAGAGTCAGCCAGAGTACATCTTTTTTCTTTATTTTGCTTTTTTGTGGTAATCTCTTTTTGTGTAATTTTGTGTTCCCTTCTTTCAGATTTGCTGTTTTGAGAGGCCTGGCTGGCCCTGTTGAGCTGCCATTGAAGCAAGCTGGAATGCTGCAAGAAACTTGCATCCCTTGAGGGATACACCATGGCATCTCTACAGAACAGAGGAAGGCTAGTAATGGAAGCTGGAGCTGGTATTGATACAAGAACTGCAACCATATGTCCCGGTTACAGAGGAGAGGAAAGGGGGTGGAGATTTTGGGGCTTTTAATTTCATACCACCTATGTCTTTGGTGCAAAGTTTCATCAGGAAAAGTCAAATGCTGGAAATTCACCATCTTGCCTGGGTTCCTCCAGAGAGAAGGTGTTGGGATCAGCTGGCAGCCCCAGTTCCCTCTCTGCCCCCACCCTTCCCTCCACTCCTTCAAGCCCAGCTGGGTGTGCATCCCCAGGACAGAGTCAAGCTGGGCGAGCACTGCTGAACACAGCCAAACACACCAGTCCAGAAAAACAGCAGGCAGGACAACACAGATGATCTAGCTCCCAAAGGGGTTGTTTTGTCCCTGTTCATAGTGGGGTTTTTTGAGTTTTTTTCAGACTTGGATTCAAGGAAGGATTTTAAGCCATGAGAGCTCTTCTCAAGGTACTGCCTTTGTCTGGAAACCACGTGGGCAGCACTTCTTTCAGGAAGCCTTTTTTTTGTTCCCAGTGGTGAATAAATTTTTGTGGATCACTCTCTCTTTTATATACTGTGTGCCATTAATACTGCACTGGCTATCATGAACTTAATAAGTTGTTATGCCAGTTTATACTTTCTGCTCATTATTTCTCCATTATTGGAATGGGTGGGGCAAAATTTGTTTGAAATTTACTTCCCTGCTAGTTGCTAAAACCAGCGCACCATAATAAGTGCTGCAAGGAAATTAAGGGTAAATCCAGCACCTCACTTTTCACAAATACCATCTGTTAAGACTGGGAATCTTCAAAACAGCACTATTGTCAACCTCTCTGAACATATCATGGCTCTTAGCAACTTGCAACTTAACTGATTAGGTGGGGATGTTAAGATGACAAGATGGAACTGCCTCAAGAATGTCATTCTGGTTTGCCTTATTAAAAAGTTTAAAAATGAAGATCTGGAGACTTTTTTCCCTTCTTATCCCCTTATATGTCATAACTTGGTTTAATGAATTGGATGAAGGTTTATGTCACTATGTCATCTTGTTAATATCACCTTGTTGAAATATGCAGACCACAGTAAGGCTTGGCAGGCAAGGAATAATTCTATTTTCTTGACCTACAGGCATCTCTGAGAAGATCATCAGGTAATCAGCCAGAAGCAAGTGAGCTGCTCTGACATGAGGGAGTACTAGGGACTAACATGAATAGATTGAATGCAAAAATACCAAGTCAGAAACAAAACTTCCAACAGGGAAGTGCAAGTATAACTACCAAATTTCAAAGTTACACTTTAACGCATAAATTCTTTTCTTCCAAATGAGTTGCATTTCAGATTATTACACAGTTTGTTGAGAGGAAAGGGTTGTCCTGCTTCTCAGCTGTTTCTAACAGTTGAAAAAGTTGAGAAATGTTTGAACTGAGTCATCAAGATTCTGACCACCCCTGTTTCTGAGGCTTTGCTCTGCATTTTAAGGACTATATCATATTGAATCATGATAGGCAAGAAGTGACAAATCACAGTAGGGAATATATTATCTTCTACAATATCTATCCTTTTATCATTTGCAGCTGCCACCTTTTATTCAAGATGTGATCATGCATAGCTGGAAGGGAGGATACAGACCTCAAGACCTACAGTTTCCATTCCCTGTGGCCTAGAACACTCAAGGTATATCTTCAAGCAGACAGAAAAGGGAATAATACAGACATGCAGACATGCAGTGGAAACACATTATGTGTACCTAGGGTTATCATATGTACTGATATACTACCAATTTCAATGTAACATTAAAAACAGTGATTTTTCTCCTGTGCTTTATATTTCCCTGATATGACACAGATTGTGAAAGGAGTCCTGCTGCTTTAATGGCACAAATTATTCCTGGTGTACAGATTTTTAAAGTTGGTCAATCTCTCTTGATAGCATCAGCTTTGAATGGACACCACAGTTAGGTCTGTACACCTATATGGGAGTCACTTCCATTAGCCAATGTGTGGGAAATGAAGCCTGTGATTTAAAAGAAATGAATATTTTTGCTTCATTCTCTAGCTCAGCTGGCAGATGATCACTTGGTTTTACAGATCAAGGAGCTGAGGTGCAGCGATTATTAGCATCTCTTCCAGCAGGACCACATTGTTAGGTGAGCTTGGCTGATGTACAAAGCAGTGCTTTTCAGCTGTGGGTAAAGCCTGTTCCCCCATTGTCCTAGTTTTGGACAGGAGACAGAGGTTATTCTATTCCTCAGGTCATTGCTGCAGCAGAGGGAAGAGACTCTCTAGACTTCTGAGATGTCAAGGGAAGACATCTGCCACAGTTTCATTGTCTCTGGATCCCTAGTGAGAATTTTTACATATGAATCACTCTCTCTTTTGCATACTATTAAAATTAATTTTATTTCTGTTACTTTTTACTTTCTTATCTCATTGCTGTTTCCAGTAAATTGTTCTTACCTCAGCCTTTCTTCACCTGATCTTCACCTTTTTATTTTCCAGTTTCCAGAATTTTCCAATTCTCTTCTCCATACTGCTGGAGCGGGAAGTGAGAGGGGAAGCAAGTGAGAAGTATGTGAATCCTCATTGAAGATGCCATAACTCAGGAGGAAAGTTCTGCCATCTCCTTGAGGTTTCCATGCTGGAGCTACGACTTCAGGCGGTTGAGAAGAGAGGAGACAACAGGAGGATAGAAACAGAATGAATCTAAACAAATACAAAAATATTTCTGTAAAAGACTGTCCTTTTTTAAAATATTCAGCAACTAAATCACAGAATCACAGAACGTGCTGAGTTGGAAGGGGCCATGAAGGATCGTTGAGTCCAACTCTGCACAGCACCATCCCCAAGTGACAGGTCACCAGTCTGATGTCACCCCATTCAGTGTAGTCCTTTATACCTGACCCATGAACCAGCTGCTCACCCACCACATGATGTGTTTATCCAGCTGAGTGATAGAAATTTTCTCCAGAAGGATCCTGTGACAGAAAATCTTGAAAGCTTTGCTGAAATTCAAAAAGATTAGATCATCTTCCTGGTTTGCCTTGATCAGCTGTGTGGGTCACCCTTCCTAGAGGGAAATCAAGTGTGATAAGCAAGAATTTCCCCTCATGAAACCATGCTGTTGTGACCAATTACTGTTTTGTCTTTCAGGTGTTTTTCATAACTCCCAGAATAATCTCCATAATTTTACCAGGCACTGAAATGAGACTGGTAGGCCTGTAGTTTCTAGGGTCTGCTTTCTTGCCTTTCTTGAGAATTCTGACAACATATGCCACTTCTGTTCAGCTAGGATTTCCACAGATTCCCAAGATCTTTCAAAAATCAACAGGAGAGGTTTTGTGATGACATCAGCCAACTCTTTGAGGATTTTTAAATTAATCCCCTTGGGCCCTGTACATTGATACGGATCCAGCTGGAGCAGCAGATCCTGCACAATGTCGACTGAGAGTTGATCATTCTCACAGTTATGGTCTTCCAGCTGGGACCCCCTTGGCCTGTCACCTGTGTTGAAGACAGACACAAGAAAACATATTAAGTACCTCTGCTTTGTCCATGTCGCTTGTTTGTGAGATGACCATCGTCCTCCTGTAAGGGGACAATGTTATTTTTACACTGCGTTTTGCTATTAATATATTGGGAAAAACTCTTTTTATTGTCCCTCACAATTCTGACCAGCTTCAATTTCAGTTGAGTTTTGGCAACATCAATTTTCTCCCTATAGTGGTGAGCAGCATCTCTGTATTTTTCCCATGCCACCTGTCCTTGCTTCCACTGAGCGTACACCTTCCCTTTTGCCTTATCCAAGACACCAGATCACTTTTCACTATGAAGAAAATAATTTACAGTTCTGAATTTCAGTATCAGGAACCTCAGCTTTTCCTATTGGTGTTTTACACAAGCTTCCTCATTATGCAGTGAAGACCAAAATATATTTTTTTTAATTAGCAGCACCTAATTCCATTTACAGTTTTTTATGCTGGCCTGAACAGTTTCAAGGTAACAATGGTCTATTTACTGACAGAAAGAGAGGCTATAGTCCAAATAAAATTTCTCCAATTAATATAAAAGCATGCCCAAACATTTAGTTTCATTATCATTAAAAAGGGACTTGCAAATGTTATAGCTACCATTTAAAGATGCTTAACTGGATATTGATGTTATTTTTCTCTGTGCTGTTCTTGTGTTTGTCTCCTTAGGGCTTGATGCATGCATGTGAGCATTTGTCTTTCCAAAAGAAAGAATTTAAAAATATGAGCAGCATGGCCTAGGGATATTTGTGTTTAAAATAAAAGGGTTTGTGGCACAATTTCTACTTTTGTAACTCAGCAGCTGGCAGGAGTTCAGCAATAAGATGAATTCCCAGTTCTCTTGAAAACATTTGCTTGTTCAGACAAGGTACCTTAGTGGAATTGGACCTGTATAACCACACTGTATGGTTTTGTCATAAAGATCTGTCAATGTTTGATACTAAAACACATAAGGATTACATTGTTTTACCCAGGATCTCATTAATTTGAACGGGAGCTGTGTACTTAAATTATGTATTTAAATATCTTTGAACCTCTGATCCTAGAACACGAGCCTCAATCAGAATGTGTTGTTACAAGTGTTGTTGAGTTACAGTGAGATGGATGCATTTCAGTAAATCATGTTCTCCAGGAGCTTGCAGGTCATGTTTTATCAATTTTAAAATCAATCACAGTTCCTCTGACAAACTTCAGGTTCCACTCAACACCAGTAAAGCAAACAACACCAATGTGGAGCATGGGACTGGTTAGACATCATTTTTACAGTCCTTGAAGGTAGTGGTTTGTCTTCCCTATAGTGTATAGGAGAAAGATCTAACTACACCAATTTTCTGGCAGGAGCTTATCACCATCAGCCCACCTCCTAAGCTTCTCAGCAAACCTTAGGAAATGTATAATCTTTGGATGAGGTAAGTATGGTAATATAGGGACTTTCCTTATTCTCTCCAGGAGACTGGACAACCATTATTAAAGTGAGAAAGTACCAACCGCTCTCAGAAGGCGCACAGTGTCTGTTTGAGATCCATTCTGTGGGGACACAAATTCACCATTCCTTCCCAGATGGAAAAGAAGCTGATGGTGCATTTGAACAGAGATGTCTGAAAAAGGGACATTAAGCAAAAAAAATACAGTGAGCAGATGAAGCCAGGATAGCTCCTCTGGCAGCTTCAGTGAGACCATTGTCATTCTGCCAACTTTTCTGGAGGCTGTCAGGAAGGACTGGACCAAGTTCACCAACAGTACCATCAGGGTTTGGTAGCTGTCCTGCTAGAAGCGTGTCCTCCTCATGACCCAGGAAAGGCCCCACCTGGCAATGCAGGAATGACATGCCTTGAAATCCAGAAACAAGCAAGGATCTCTGAAGCTTGGTAATGAAAACAGAGAGTTGATAAGTATAGAGCCTGGGATTCAGACAAAGCTGTACTGCTTTGCAGTACAACAAATTATATGCTACCTGAACTGTTGAAAAGGGACTGTGTACCCTTCTGGTGTGCACAAAAGGGGGTTTTAAATAAGCCAAATGATATCAAGTTTGCAGAGGGCATGCTTACTCTTCACTAACTATGGTCTAATGCTTCTTGCACCATTGCCATCTACAATGGCACCACTGTAGACATTAGTAATTAGGAGTACAGCTGTCTTCAGAAGGATTTGTCTGTGAGCTTTTGGGAAATGCTCCTAACACTTATTCTGGGTGCACGCTGCTTTTCCAAGTACGGATAGCAGCAGATAACTTTGGAGAAACAGGGATGCTTCTGGAATCTGTGCCCTTGTCAGTATGAAAAATACGTGTCAGAGAACATCTGGGCTTAGAAGGAACCAGAAAGACAAAATCCAGCCAGCCAAACCTCAGAAGGGAAAGCTCTTGCACAAGTAATGGAAGTAAACTACTGGACTGAAAACCAAAATGAATATTGCAGATTTCAGTAATTGTAATTCCTTAATATAACACAACAGTGAAACTGCCAGGAAATGCAGTCATATTTTGGCAATGAACCACTCTCTCACACACTATTTCATATGCTGTCAGTACGGAAAGGACTACTCTGAGTCAAAGGGCTAATTGCAAGGAAAACCTGACAAGAGAAGGGACAGCAGCAGTAAGCACTAGATTTCTGGCTGCAAGAAGACAAATTATGATATTCTCCTGTTTGCCCTCTTTAAACAGAAAGGAACTGCAATGCTTTGAAGAGGAAAGAAAGGCAACTGCTCTAAAAGTGATGGCAAAGAAGTGTCTCCCCATACTCCACTTGTTAATTGGTGGAATTAGATGCTGAAACATCTCCTTCAGGCTGGCCAGAAAGGTAGACTGAACATCATAAAAGAATCTGAAACATTTCTACATCTAATTAAAAGAAAAACCCAAAACCCCATGTATAATTACATGAGAGAGGACAAAAAATATTTATGAAAAGGATAAAATTATTTCTGCCCTGGCATATAAACTGACATTCTAAGTAGGAGAAACAAATTTATTTTTATACTTGGTCATTGTTTACTGTGAGGTTTCTTGCACCTTTAGCTGAAGCAACATTTCTAGTCACAGTCAGACCTGAAATTCTGGGCTGAATATAATACTAATACCAACAATTCAGTCTGAACTTCATCAGTTTCCTGAATTTATCCTCCAATACAAAAATTCTGAAAAAGTAAAAAAACTACTCACAATTTCCTCAGGGCTAAACATTCCTTCCTAAGAAAGCAAACGAGCATAGTCTGCTCAAGTCAGCATTAGGGCAGCAAGTGCTTTTCGGATTTATAGTCACCTTAAATCTGGCAGAAGAAGGGAAGAGAATGGTACCTTAATGTTTTCTTAAAAGACATATGTAGTCCTAAAATAAGGATCTGAGGCTCAGCATCTACATGAAAAGTTGAAGTCATTTAACTCAGTAAGTTTGAACTTGCTATATCTGTAATATATGTATACCAGTTCTTACTGTGCTTGCAGAGACCTTCAATTAGCTGATCTAAATAAACAAGAAAAATTTATATGATTACAAACCTAACAGTAAATCACTTTTGGCTACCTATTGATATTAACAACTGCAGAACTGTGTCTTCTCAGCAGAGATGTTTTTGAACTGAGTCAGCCAACTTACATCTTCTTCGCCTTTTGAACTTTGAAGTAATATGTCAGTTTATGACTGCATGTTTATTTCAATCATAAAGTAAGAAGCACATGGCTCAGCCAAAATATGATTTCAGAGCTCCAGGTTTCAGAATTGCTTCTTTTCAATTTGCTCTGTCTGTCAGGGGAATAAAGCTTTCCTGTGACACATTGATAAACACCTCAAGCATAAGACAGAGATGAATGTTTTCTTCCTTAGAATGAGAAGATTGTGGAAAAGTTGCATAGTTTAATCTGCTAGATATTCTCTTCTGAAGCAGCCTTGGCACATGTAGTTCTCCTTGTTGCAAGGGCACACAGCAGGCTCATGTCCAACTTACTGTCCACCTGGACTCTGCATCTGCTAAATCTGCTTTGGTAGTTTGAGTGTATTATTCTTAACTGTTAGCGCTAAGTATTTTTACCCATAGCCCCATTCAGGTAACTAAAACGGCAATCATCTATGTCACAAAAAAAAAAAAAAAAGAAATTGAGGACAGTAGGAAAAATGAAAAGGTGATGCACTGAAATAGCTGGCAAATTCAGTCAGTAATGCTACAACATGGAGTTCAGACACACCAATGACAGTTTAGGCATCTGCTACGCAAGTTCTTATCCCTGGTCAAATTGTAGAGATTTCCTTCTTAGTCTGGAAAGCAGAATGGATATGTGGGAGGATGTATTTCATTTCAGCCCAATTGCAAGAGAACTACAGAAAAATGTGAAAGCACCCAAGGAAATACAGTCTCCTGCTAGCCTGGAATATCATGTTGCAGAACAGCTAAATTGATCACAGGAATTGTGTCCTATTTCTCTCTGGAAAGGAAGACTAGAACAAATTAATCAAGTAGTTGTTTTTGTTTTCCTGGCATGTTTTCCTTGGGATAATTTGAACACAACCAGGTGAAGTGGAGCTGCTGGCCTAGACCAACTGTGAAGATCTCAGAAGCTGCCCTGAGATCTTCTGTACCCTTTATATAGGTCTGAAATATTTCCCCTCATTCTTCTTCAGCACACCTGAAGATGCAGCAGCAGTTGTTTGTTCAACTCACTTCCCGCTGTTGGCAGGACTGGTGTCCCTGTCCCTTTTTCTGCAGTGTCCCTGAGCTGTGGAAAGAAAGACAAGAAAATATCTAATATTTAGAAACAAATTTGCAGGAACATAAATGACTGCATGCTACATTTGAGATACCTTCCATGTGGTAGTAAACTTCCATAAGGAAAACCAACAAGTTTGTAGTACCACTGGGTTACTGCTGAGGATGAAAAAGCAAGGCCAGCTCTTCTTCCCAGTCTAGACTCCAGAGGTCCACTGCCTAAAAGATAACAAGATACCTATCTCATGTAATTTTAATTCCTTTCATGCGACTCATACCCGTGAACACATCTTTGTTTAAGTTTTCTTGGATCCTATGTAAAATTCATGTGTGATTTTTGATTGGATTGCAAAATCTTTATAGTCTTCAGATTAGATTTGATTTTATCAGTTTTCCTTACAGCACTCCAGATGTGCCTCACTAGGGCTGAGCAGAGGGACAGCATCACCACCCTCAACATGGTGGCAATGCTCTTCCTAATGCACCCCAGGATCCCACTGGCCTTCTTGGCCCCCAGGACACACTGCTGGTTCATGGACAGCTTGTTGTCCACCAGGATCACAGGTCTTTCTCCTCAGAGCTGCTTTCCAACAGCTCACCCCCACCCTGTGCTGGCGCCTGGAGTTGTTCCTCCCCAGGTGCAGGGAAGGATTGCCTCTGTTGTTTTTCAGGTATTTCTTCTCTGCCCAACTCTGCAGCCTGTCCAGGTCTCACTGAATGGCAGCACAGCCATCTGGGGTATTGGTCACTCCTCCCAGTGTTGTCAGGGAACTCACTGAGGGTGCACTCTGTCCCTGCCTCCAGGTCATTGATGAACACTTGAACAAGACTGAACCCAGAACTGACCCCTGAGGAACCCCAACAGCTAGAGGCCTCCAGCTACACCCTGTGCCACCCAGAGCTCTCTGAGCTCTGTCATTCATCCAGTTCCTAATTCACTTCACTGTTCTCTCAGCTAACACACCCTTCCAGAGCTACCTATGAGCACATAGGGGAAACAGTGTCAAAAGCCTTGATGAAGTCAAGATGCCCCCACTGCTCACTTCTCCCCTGTCCATGCAAACCATATGTAGTTTTGACAAAGCCTTCATTCAGAGACTTTTCCTGGTGTGAAACCAAATTAGAAAAAACTCACGAGAAACATATGGAATTGTTTGATAGTTGGTTTTGTATTGTACATTTCTATTCCTGTCCATCTCTGTTCTGCTCCAAAGTATTTCTTATGCCTTGATCTGTACAGATATTTAGGTCACAAGCCCTGTCCTGCTTTTGCCATTACTACTGTGAAATACTTCTCTTTCTTGGAGAAATGCCACATATTAGATTCCACAGTTCCTACCTTAGTGAAATTAACGCATCACCAAGCTGTTGTTGCTGTTGTTTGGTTGTTGTTGTTGTTGTTGTTATGACTGATGATTTATAATTCTTACAATTATTATTAATAACAATAACTAATTTCTACTAACAGCTGATTACCAAGTTGGTTCACTTTGGATTTGCGTGAAAGAGAGATCTTTACCCATACCTAGTCCATGATTACAAATTTTCACTCCAGTCTGCACCATGATAAGCCACCATTTGCAAGGTAGAAATTTCTTGGCTGACAAGTAAGAAACTGGGCTAGAAGGATGTGCTACACTTGTGAGAGGAGTACACAGCATGCTCACACAAGAGTAACCAAAGCCTCATGAGTTCAAAACTAAGTAGTGCATGGGGAGTTGTTGATTCCAGTCCCCAAACTACAGTTGGCTAAGGGCTTCCACAATCCCAAATTGCATCCCAGAGTAAAAAACCTGCTTGTGGTACCTATGTCTGCCGGGTAACATTAGGCTGTATGTCTGCAGCAGGTATACAATCCGAAATGTGAAAGCAGGCATTTGCAAACCCCACTGCTTTATATGTTCTTCATAAGAGGAAAAGAAAAAAATATGTAACCATTTCAAACAGCTTAATATTTTTAGACAATCAAGTTTTTCTTTCAAGGTTCAATTTGAATTCTACCCCTGTACGTTACAGCAGCTTTTTTCTGACACTTCTCTTAAAATCCAAAGACAGCTCCTATCCAAGAATAATTACAACTTCAGAGTTACAGACATTTTCTCTGCACAGCAATGAATCAAAGTATTTAAATTCAGACTGCTGTAATATTTCACAGTCCTGCCAGAGACAGAAACACAGTAGCCAAACTGTAAACAGCCCTGTTTCCTTGCAGTCCTGTTAAATATCATGCAAGAACTTACATCTCTCTTTAGCATTGGAGCCCATAGAATAAACCACAGATATAAACCTAAGTTGTGCATAAGCATTTCCAGGACTGAAATTTAGTGATTTAACTTCAAAAGTGCATTTATTTTAGGTGAGTTCTTGGGCATCATGGAGCAGCAATTCTTTGAAGGTGTTTTTCCTTCAAAGGAAAATAAAGGTCCACTTATTTTTCCTTTTATCCTCCCCTTTTTAAAGCTACAAAGCAAAGAAGATATAGCAACACCAGACTATTTGGAAATCTAGGCCAGTAAAATTTATTGGACAGCATAGCTGTTTTCTGAATTGCACTTCTTCAGTTTATAATAATAATTTTTTAAAATAGTCGTAATAATAATTCATATTAATAATGTTGATGTTAATATTAGTATTAATAATATTATTTATATTATTATATTAGTTACTCTAGGCAATTAGCCAAATGGGTATCTTCACAAGTTAATTTTCAAATATTCCCAAGAGCACAGATAGCTCATAGAATATTCTTATCCCGGAAATGAAAACTATTACTGATCGATTTTACTTCACTGTAACACAAGTTACAGAAAAAAAATATGATAGAAAACTTTGCCTGACAAACTTAATTATAGTCTTTTTTTGAGAAGAAAATGTTTTTTATATCATCTACCTGAAGTTTTGCTACTGCTCACAGGAAGGACTACCCCAGTGTGCCTTACCCACAGATAGAAACAAATCTCTGCGTAACAGAATATGGCTTGATTAAACTCTACTTACCTGCAGCTAAGTAGTTATGTCTTCCCACAAGCAACCTTTAATCTCTGGCATGATAGCTGCATGAAAAATAGCAGTATTATTCTTCATCTCATCTGTGCTTTCAAAAGAGCCTAGCCTACCACCACTTTTGGTGGTATTCATCCCTGCAGCAGGTGACCCCTGCTCCAGTCTCAGGCAGTACTGGGCTGTGTCACATGTTTACTTACAAAGTTCCCCAGATGTTTGCAGTGTCATGAGCACCATGCCAATTTAAGTCCTGCACTACAGTCCTGCCAGAAATTATTTTGGTTTTTGCCCACTCTTCAGTGTTTAATCAGTTGCATTATCAGACACACACACACGTCATTATGACTCAAAAGTGTCTCCCACTCAGAACCAAAACTCCTCTAGAAGAAACCCAGGAAGAAAACCCGATCATGATCTAAACAAATCTGAACAAGTATCCCTCTGCATGTATTAGGGAAATACATGGAGAAAAGGTATGTCACCCTTCCATGTGAAATCTGAGCAAAATATCTTCTAGCAAAACCTCCAGCATGGATCCACAGCATATGTTAGGAATGCTTTTCATCTCAACCAAACAGGCTGATTTTCCAGGTAATGTTTTCAGTTGACATTTTTCCCACTCAAGATGTAAAAATAGCTACATTATTTTGCTGCATTGGCTGTCAACATCAGAATATTTTCTCATTTTTGTTTTGAATTCTCCTGAAATTTTAAATGTTTTTAACTAAAGTGCAGGTCCTTTTAAAATAGGCTGGTATTTATCATTGTCTAAATAAGCCTTGTCATGGAATTTTGCAGTACTATAGTGAGAATGATGTAAGAACTTGTCAGGTCAGTATCATTAGTTTATGTGGACCCGCTTAAATTGGATTTCCCCATTGCCATTGTTGGTCCAGTAACATTCATGGGATGTAGTAGACTCCACTCAGGCTGACCAGCATCCTCAACGCTGTAGCTCCATTCTAACATCTAAAAAAAAAGGTATTAACATTAAGCTAAGAGTGAAGGCTCTGGACTTCCTTCTGAAGTGACATGATTAGAGGGCCACCTTTCTTTTGTGGTTTTTCTGAAACCACATGAACAGAGCACAGTACAAAAGCACCCCGGGCAGATATCTAGGCATGCCAGTTTCATCATCGTTCTATGCTCACATGGCTCTTTGGAGAACCATAGGGTTCTGAATTAGTGCATCTATACTGCTTATCTGCCTTGAAGAAATGACATGATGGAAAAGCACAGTCTTGGTGTACTCTGCCTTGTGTGTCTATGCCAAGGGATCACCCCCCATTTCAAGAAGTATGGAACAAGTGAAGTGACCACATTTTCACACTCAAATACTCTTTGTAGGAGTTGGGATTATAGAATCACAAAATCATTTGGATTAGAAGGGACATTAGAGTTCCAACACCCTGCCAGGTCCAGGGACAGCTTTAGATCAAGCTGGTCAGTTTTTATTCCATCCTGTAGCAAAATGGTTTGACCAAAGCATGGAATAAGCTGTCATGAAGAATGGAATATCTAGCATCACGTCTATGTAGAAACAGGTGGAAAGGAGCAACTCTTTTGGAGAGTGTAAGAGGAAATGATAAAACAGCACAGCTCTTGAATGTAAGAGGAGATGTGGGGAAGAAATGTTGATTTACATAATGAAGGAGAACAGTTTTGCCCTCAAGAACACTGCAAATGTAGGAAACAGCTTAGACCTAGATTCAACATGACCAGGACAGCAGACAAAACAGTTCTTTTGCTTTAAAAGTTTAATTTAACCTTATTTTCTTATGATTTCCTGCTCATGATCCTACTACCAGTTAGATACACCTCTCACCCAGTAAAATGTTATTGCTGTTGCAGAGATATTTAAGAAGCATGTCATTCTTTCTCTTCAGGTTCAGACTGACTGTTAAAATTGCCTCTAAACAAAACGTACATTTACCCTGCAGTCTTGCCCAGGACATTTGGTCTGTTTAGTAAAATACAATCAGATTCTTTTCACTTTGTTTAAGTGTGGATAAACTGCATTCTCTCTGCAAAAATCCCAGTGCATGCTAGGGGCTAGGATTTGTTCCCCTCCCTGTGGACAGTGATGGACACTGCACCTATTATTTTCCAGGGTAGAAATGTGTCTTTTGATGAATAACAAACCAAAAAAGAAACCCATCTGTTAATTTTTTTTAATACATCACTCTATTAATAGCACTAAAGGAAATATTTTCCTGGTGCTTATGAAAAGAGATAGAAAACTTTACAGAGAACACAAAATAGCTCCATTTTATTTTCCAGAAAACAGAAAGCATTTCAAATTCTAAGTTCATTGGGATTGTCAGTCATCTCTTTTCTGCTCTTTGAGTCTGCATGCATTGTCACAGACAGCAGTATCTCCCTGTTGGTCTCCTCTTCCTTGCCTCCCTGTGTGCCAAGGGTTCACTGGAGCCAGGAAACAGGGTTCAAGAATACCACCTAGTCCTTTGGTGCCAGCATGGCTTTGAAAATACAAAAAAAGACCCTGAAACAAATATCATAATCTGTGTAGCATATGTATTGCCAAGGAAACAGTCAAGTCCCATGGGAATAGCTATGAACAAGAACAGAGTCTGGCCTAATTCATGTCAATCTGTGCATGAATGTTTTGCTCCAAGAATAATGAGAGCAAGACAGCAAATCTTTCAAGCAGTTACACCAATTCCCTGCAATCATCTGAAGATCTGGATGCTGTGGTTACAACATAAGAGGCCAACAGAACTGCCAGACCCACACCCTATGAAGAAACAAGCTCTCTTGACAATTACACATCTCTCTAAGGCAAGATAAACAGAGGCAGCACTTTTAATTCTCCAGGTCAACTATCCCCTTGGAAACATAAGGGCACACTACTATTGCAGGTGGAAGACTCACTCTCTCAATGCAGGATGAAGATATTGGTGCTCTCTGGTGCTGCAGAGATGAAGTGTATGAGCTCAATCCCATGAAAATCCTTATCACCACTGAGAGAGGCAACCATATCTCATGCTGCAGGCCACTGCGACTTTCCTTGTGCTAGGTGAAGGAAAAAACACAGGTTTACAGAAGGTCAAGTCTGACGGTTTTTAGGTATGTTTTTTAAGGATACATTTCAGCTGATATGTTCTTAGGCCTGGCTGTCTGTTTTGTTACATATATGTTTATGCCAGCAGAAAAGTAAGAACTGGAGTACTAGGGTGGGAGTTTCTCTTTGAGCACCAGTGTAGGATTGCAAAATTTTAAAGTGACAGAAAACCACAGGTTTGGTTTTTTTAGGGAAAGCAACAGATAGAAAAGAAGACATCTTCTTAATATATATAACTTTGAAAATCAGACCATGTCCCTGAGGTTCCTAAATGTAAGCTGAGTTCTTCGGAAAACCTCTTCCCTTTTCTTTTCCATTCTCTTCCCTCTACAGAACAAAGCAAAGTGAAAGCTGAGTCCTTGGCAGTTGGGCAATATTACAACAGAACACAAAACTGAGTAATACAAATTACAGCCTTGTTGTCTCTATGACTGTGATCCTTGTTTGTGGCTTAAGAATCTGGATGCCAGATTTCTGAGAATTTTAGAGATAAGCAATGAAGTGTAGCAAAGGAGTAAACATGCAATGAGAAAGAGATGTAATGAGTGAAATCTTACTGGATTAATTAGCATAATTAAGAAAACTTATCCCTACCCCTCCTGAAAATACATTTATATAAATATAACATTATTCTGTATTGCTGCCTGTCAAAAAATGTCAGCCGGGGTGTGCCTGACTAAGGGAAAGAAATTTTACTTTAGGCGATTGCAGAGTCTGGCTCTTTCCTGCAACATGCTAACAAAACTTTGCAAGCTCATTGCCCCAAATCCTTAAGCAAAAATTTGAGTTTATGACTCCAAGTTTCCTTAGTCAACAGTGCGTGTGAGCAGTGGTTGCTGGCAATGAGGCCTGTATGAGCCCTCAGTGAAAAGGTCATGAGGTGTTTTTTGGATAGAGATGGATAAATGAACTTAGGTGAGTAGAGATAAAGCAGTCCCTGCATTTAGAAAAGTCCTTTTTTTAAACAAATTCTCACTCACAGTTTCCCCTTTGGGATCCATTCAGCTTTTAGGTGCAGGAGAAAGTGATCACATGTACTCATTGAGATTCTCATTTTTCAAGTCCTCCCAGACCTCAGCTTCACTCTTTGCTGGCATACCTGTCTAGTTTAGCATTTTCAGAAAGCTTTATCTATCAATGAATCCCAGAGCAGACCTCTGTAATTCCCTGTCCCATCAGAATCAAATAGCTCCCAATCCACTTTCCAATATACTGTTATCTTTAGTTTCTTGTTAGAAGAAGTATTTGATACAGTCAGAAAACACTAAAAAGTGGCAAAAAGCTCTATCTTCTGAAATATAGAGAATATAGAGTTTATCCATAAATGTATCTGTGAACCATTCTTCATTTTCATTTCTGGCATTCATTTTGTACAAAACCTACAGGTCTATGCTTTATCACATGGAAAAAAACACTCTGGACTTTTCAGATTTTCTGTGGGTTGTTTTCTGGACTTCACAGTGTAACTATTGTGTTTAATGCACAGCCTCTGGCCTCTTCATAGCAAGTGGAAAATACCAGGTTTTCACCCACCTTAAAATATTTCCAAACCTGGAGAGCAGACAGCTTAAGATCATCAGACAGTAATATCCTTGTACGAAGACTTGACCATCTCAACTGCTGATGACAGAAATCTTAAAATCAATGGCAGCCTTAGACCTCATTGCAAATATGTTTTCTTTTTCTTTTTTACTGAGTCTGGAGGGCTTTCTTGAACCAGTCTGAAGACTGGCTCAATTCAGGGGAATTTATTTATTTTCAAGAGATTTTTCTTCCCCTTGATGAAACAGACATGTCCAAAGATTCCCATTTCCAATATTTTTGGACCCATTCAGCTGAGTTTTGCTGAGTTGCCCATGTGTACACATGTGGGGCCTTGTGTACACATTTTCAGCACCAACAGCTGTTAAAATTTGTTTAGGTTTTCTTTAATTCTGCCATGAGAAGATGACTTTGTTTGAATGCCAGCAGACTTATGTTGAGATCAACAACCATTTTTATATGGATTTCCTCCCCAGTGCTCATTTCTTTTTCTTGGACAGAACAATTCAAAGACTGGAATACAGAGTGCATAAGGAGAGCTAAACTGGATCACACCAAAGACCCATGTGGTCCTGATTCCCATCAATGTACAAAACCACATACTTTAGAATCCATGTAAGGTCAGGAGAGAGCTGCAATTATACTACTCCAGTATATTACCATAGTTGTTAAGTTTTGTGGCTCTGGAAATATCATAATCCACAAGCGTTTATGAATTAACCATCCTCTAAGTGGAACAGGACAAATTATTTTCCATGTATTTATCCTGTCTCCTTCTGAATCTAGGCAAAATAAGGCCTGCAAAATTTTTGGAAGAACGAGGCCCACAGCTCACCTATTATATGAAGAGCCTTTGTTATGAACATGCTACCCCTTGGTCTAATTTGGGGTCACTTAATTCTTTTAGTGTGAGAAACATTAATTTCCTTATTTACTTTCTCTCTTGCTCTTAGCATAGACCCCAATCATATGCCTGTCAGTCATGTCTCTGCTTAAACAATCCTGCTTTGTTCCACACCATCAAAATCCCAGTGTTATTCACATACATAAACCACAGGGCCCTAATACCAGCTGAAGTTTCTAAAAGCTACAATAGCACAAATACTACAGATAGAAAAATCATAAGTATGACGAAATAAAATCTAACATTGTCCAAAAATAATATTACAAATAACTCAAGGAAGCAAAAAAACCCGAAGAACATACATTTCTACAATCTTTCCTTTCAATACAAGGCAAGGCTATTACTGTTTCATTTGCATTTCAAAAGATTTACCTTCAGAAAAATGTGTAGGGCTGGCTGCAGATCAGAGAAGACCTTATTGTTTTTCTACTTTACCAAAACCTCTGGTCATTGTGACAAAAAGTTACCTATGTACAGCTAAGCTTCACTAGAAAAGCTGACACTGTTCTAGGCTGAATGCATCAGCCTTAAGTGTCCCACTTTTCCCTCTAGTATACTATGTGGGATTTGAAGCACCTTGGAAACAGCAAAAAGTGAATCTCATTAATCATAAAATCCTCTTATGATTGGACTGACAGCTACTGTGAGAAATGTCAGCTTCACGCGACACAGACGCAGAGAAGAAGCTTGTAATGGAAAATCTGCCTCATCTGTAACTAGAACATCATGAATTAGAGGCAGTAATTGGCCTTACAAGCAGAGAATAATGTCATCATTATTCTTACTTCTTGTCACTTTAAATCTTGGTATTAGATGATGGCTCTACGATGTTCTCAGCTAAAAATTTCTGGCTTCAGTCCACATGAACACCTTATCCCCTGTCTATTTGAAGAGGAAACTACAAATAGCCACCTCTATGTAGGACCTCTATCTGGAGTGCAATTTCACTGTGAGAAACTGGCATGCTCTAAGGATGGCTAAGCATATTATGGAGTCAACATGAAACTCTGTGCACTATGAGTTTTTTGGTCTTTAAAAGGAAGATAACCTTAATTTTCCAGCTATATTTTTACATACTGAGAATAGGCCTTATTATGAGGAAGAACAGAAAATCTGTTACGCAACTGTACAAAATTTTCTTTGTACAAGAACAACACTTCAAATAACTCAAACTCTTAACATGAAAAAAGGAAAAGTGAAGAAGCATTTCAATTAAACCTTTTTAGCATCTCCAGTATTTCTACTGTGTGAAGTCTTCTACATCTGTGGCACCTGAGCTGTTCCTCAGGTGCTGAAAAACTGAAAAAGCTGATATTATATACATATATATGTCACAAGTTCTTAAAGGGAAGCAGTTAGCCTCTGGAATAAGGATGACATGACATGACAAGATGTAATGTTTCTAATATTATTCTAATATTATTTCTAATAGTATTTTTTTTTATTTCATTAGAACATACACAAGTGATACAGGAACTGCTGAGTGAACTCACAAGGCCTGTTTACCCCAGCACTCATATTACGTGAGCCTGAGTTTCCTCTTGCCTAGGAATCTACTCTATGATTTGGTGCAACAAGGACTTCAGCACAGGTACGAAACATCAGAAAATGTCTATTTTTGGCAGATGTACACAGCAAATGTCGGGACCTCTAGAGTAAATATAACTCACTTCTGCACAAAACGGCTCAAACTCCTGATATTAACCAAGAATTTGGCTACAGAAACCAATAAAATGTTGGCTTCATGTACAATACTGGACTTCAAGCTGATATCATCCCCACTTTAAAATGAACTTTTCTAAACTCTCTGGGTATGCCTCTCAATTTAGCTTAGTATTTTTTCTTTGGTGAAGCCCCTCATTAAACTGTGTCTAGATTAACTATCCAAATACAATTGTTAGTCCTGAGAAGAGTCAGATCTGCACAGATACAGTCAGGATACATCTAAATTTGCCTGCAAAATAATTTAATGGGAATTAACAATGTAATGTGACCAGGATAATGGAAAGTTAATTTAGAATAAGCTTAGGTGGTCAGGACTAAGGTATCACTTACCAAATGTTTGCTGTGATGCTTGGGTAAATCTTATTTGTCCAGTGCATGCAAATTTTTTTATCTCTCTCCCTCTCACCATCTGTTGTTTGGCCTGGCCCAAATCACTTCAGTTCTGGGTTTCTGGTGCCTTTTTCCTTTAACCATTTCCTGCTCTGTCTGTTTTCAAGTACTTTGGAAATAGATGTCATCACATAGTAAGAGGACTATGACTGTTATCTTCCTTAGAACCTAAAGCCAGTTAACTGAATCATCATGGTTTTCCTGGAATTGCCAGGTACAGAGGAGATAGATAATTCCTTAAACCACCTGCAGGAAACTTGCAGTGTGAATTTTCAAACCAAGATGATGAGAAACATATTAACACTCTCTAGTTTCATCAGACTAGCGATAGTAAATTAAGATAATAGAGAAAACTATCTTCCAGCCTCATCTGTTACTGTCATTCTTTTTTCTTATAACAGGAAATAATACCTATTTTTACCAAATGGACTATAATTTAACAATCTATGCTCATTAGTTCAAATAAAGTTTTCCTATGTCCTGAACAAGGCCGAACAGCACCTATTTTCAAATTGAGTGATCTTCTTTCAGTAGTGAAGTAGCTGAAATCCAGGCAAGTTTGTACATAAGTAACTGAGAATGTAATGCAGAAGTAGATGAGGTGATTTAATAACAGTCAGAGTCACAGTTCCCAAAGAATGAGTTCCCTTAAAATCTAATTGTATTCCATGAATAATAGGGAATCAAAGGTGGATTTGTGTAACTTCCTTGGTTTTTTACTTAAATGGTTTTCCTCACTGAAAAAACAGGACTCCCAATCTGATAAAATGTAATCAATCACAAGGAAAACATTTTTTCTTTTCAAATTTCAGAGAGTTGACACTTAAGAGAAAAAGAAAAAGACTTCTGGCTAGCATTTATAATGAACTTCATTAAAATCAAAGCGAGGCAGAGCTGCGCTGTGCTGTGCTAGAGACCTCCTCTCCAAGATGGGCTCTGGGCTAGCCAACAAGAAATGCAGCTAACGGGTTGTTGCTGGAAGGAAGAGAAAATGTCACTGGCCAGACAGGCTTGTTAAAGCAATCTAAGAGAAGACAGTGGCAGGACAGGCAACAGGCTGGTACATTCAGTCTGCTCCACTGTCTGCAACTTCTCTTAAGCACTTTACAGAACAGTGACTTAAATCTGCAGTGCATCTTCCTGTAACGATGATTGGTGTGTACCCCAGAAAAGAGACAAAAAGGTAAAGGTAAATAAAGTAAATTTTTTATTGTGTTTCCTCTTATCTGAACAGTGTCTACAGTGGGTCAGACACTATCTAAACTAGGCCTGCAAATATATAGTATTTCTTTCACTCTGGGAGAATTTGTGGTATGATAAGAAGGTGAGAGCTGGGGCACCCAGTTACTGTAGACTCCTTTGGAAGCCAAGATTGCCAAACCTGAATTCCTGAGATAATTACTATCTATATAGTTAAAAGAAGAGTAATTTTTCCCATTTCTGAAAGTCTTGACATTTCAGATTGCATAGCTGCAAACTGGAAAAAACAGATCTATTTCCCAGATTAAAAAGCATTCTCCAAATTCCTTCCTGAATGCATTTCCCATAATGAAAGTGTATTTTACAGCCAAAGTATAAACATAATTTCAAACAGAGGAGACAAAGTTGGAAAGTTTTGTCCCTGAAAGTATAGTCTATAATGTAAGGATCCAAGGAAATGATGAAACCCGGTCTGCCTCAGCATCTAAAGGAGACAGTCCACCTGGATAAAAATTACTCTTCAGGATCTAGGGTGAGACATGAGGAAGCTAAAATACAGACTCACAACATGAGTTAAATGTAGACAGAGGGATAGCATCAGAGGATTTTCCTTCTATAAACTTTTGCCTGTTTTTCTCACCTGAAAATGTTCCAACTAGAGCAACAAGTAACATAAGTAAAAGAGATGACTTTTATAATGGTTGCCTTCACATTATGCTGCTATGCTGGTGGTTTTGTAAAAGGCTGAGGACATTCTGCTATAATGCCCTTGTCAAAAAAGCTATGGAAAACCAAATCATGGACAACACAGGAGTTTGTGGAAAAAAGAGCCCTTTGCTAGCATTCTTGAAAGAACATGCACATTACTGTCACTGAAAATAGCCTACCCTTCTCTTCACTTTCCTCTGTGGGCTCCCATCCCTTTGTAAAGCTAAATATAAGCTGGCTGGCTTTGCTTTTGCATGCCTCTTGAAGCCTGCTCATGCCTTAATGTTTACATGATGTACCTTGGGAGCAGTGGCAGCTTCTCAGGACCCTTAAAAATTTCATTGTGGCAGGATTTCTAAGGATCTAAGACTAGTCAGATGAGGATATTTGTCCCATCTGCAGTCATTAATATCTACGTAACTACCATACTGTTCTCAGAGCTCCCTTTTGCTGAGGTTCTTCCCAAGCTGAGCTGCAGGGATAGCACAGCAATATTTGTCACACTAATGAAGTTGTCCTCTTGTTTTTTCTGGTCATTTTCTGGCTTGTCTGTCTATCCCCTGTGCTTAAAATTCAAACTGGATGTCATAAGGGTGCTTTATTTTGGGCTTCCCATAGACAACCACACAAAAACAGCATAGGCAAGGTTCTTAACCACAACATTCAGCAACTTCATAAAAGCAGGTCTGAGTTTCAAATGTGGCTGGTGCTAGCTCTGATTCTCTTCAGTCTTGAGATCAAATGGGATGTGGAAATGTGGGAAAGGGGTCTTGAAAAAGCATATGTACAGATATACACACACACGTACACACACACACACATATCTATATATTGATGGTGTACTAAAGACAGATAGCCAATAACCCTAAATAAGCAGTGGTTCTGTTTCCTGTCTCAGTTTTCCATAATCCAGCACATACACCCCTGTGAGACACTGGGTAAATATTTCTAATCCAACTCTCCCCTTCCCTTGTCCTTTCCTCTAAGCTTAGCTAATTCTCTGAACCGCTATGCCCAGGCATAGTGCTGCCAGAGCACGTCTGCTTGCAGCTGGAGAGGGGTCAGCAGGCACAGCTAGCTAGGGGCAGCACTCTCTGCTTTCTCCTCCCTTGCTCAGCAGCAGAGATGTGTCCTGCTGTTTGCAAGGAGGGACATGGCAGCAGATAAGAAATTGTCCACTCTTGTTTTTTGGTTTTAAATTTCTGCTTGTGAACAGTGTGAAGACTGATCAGGGATTGATGGTGAGGCAAAAGGACCATTTTGCTCTGGGTGCACTCTGAGAACCAAAGTAATAGACACAAAGGGAGACACCACCCCTTAAGTCTGGCTGCAGCTTCTAAAATAGATGGAGCATGGCCAGCAAGTCAGAGAGGGCTGTAGGAAAATATTGCAAAAAGTAAAAGGAAAGTTCATATGACCAGGAATAAGGAGGCCAAAGCCATGAGTTGCAAGTGCTTTGTAACATGGATGAGGGTGGAGAGAAGACACTGATGGCAGCCAAGCCTCCCTGCTGTTGGAAGTCAGGCAAGGCAGACTTCATCCAGGCTTTCAACCCTGGCCACACTGGATTGTTTTGGTGTCATTTTAACTGCCCTTTCTTCTCTGGAGACATAAGGGCAAGGAAGAATCAAATGCATGTGGCACGCTTGGACGATTTAAAGTCCCTTGACAAGAACTGAAAAACACAAATTAAGTTTTTCTAATTTGGACAAAACCTTCAACAGTCTAACATTGTTTCTTGACAGTCTGTGGAAAGGAATCAAGATCTTCACAGTTCTCATAAAAGTTGGAGTCAGTTAATACGGGCTCAGAATTGTTTTGGTTTGTGGGTTGACTTGCGGTTGTTTGCCTTTTCTCTGTTTCTAGTTTCGTACATGCATGGTGTGCCCAGCCTACTCTGCTGAGTCAGACATAATCTTACATCTGTGGTAAAGATTGCCCATAGAACCCTTCTCATAGTATGAGGCTAACCTCTGCAGGCTCCACTGCCTTCTGAAAAGCTTCGTCAAATTAATGAAGCTATTTTCCAATTTCTGGCTTTTCTCCAGAAGCATGATTGAGTTTTGATTTTTAAGACTTCTGGCTTTCTCACAAAGACATGCTCTGATATCAAAAAGTATAAAAAATGTAATAATTGCCAGTAATGAATGGAAGTGCTTAAATTAGCATAGAAAGTCAAACTGGCTTTTTTAACAAATAAGCCAATCTGCAGTCAAGGGCAGACTTCCTGCTTTGTCTTTGTTAATTTTGGTAGAGAAGGCTATACCTGAGGATGTAATTAATAAAGCAGAGTTTTACAAGTGCAATCAGATTTCTGCTGCATTTAAATAACACTTGGGTTCTCATTAGCAATAGTACAAAAGAAGAACAAAAAAGAGACAGAGATTCAGTTATAGAAAATATTGATGACTATGCAAAGTCTGTATTTAAAAGATCAAAGATACAAATTTACGAATAATTCTGGAGATTTACATTCATGTAACTATGCTGTTGCATGAGCTAAATTAAACTATTCCTTGCAATGGAGATAAATTATAAACATTCTTCATTTTTCCAAACTTGCCTTGCTAAACAGGCAACAGTTATTTTCTGGACTCATTGGTATTGCTTATTTCACACAGTTAAACAGACTTTTCATAACACTATCGAGACAGTAATAGAAAGAGTTTATGGAGTAATAGAAAGTTTATTAGTAATATACTGATGTTGTAAGTACAGAGTATGTTTTCATTACCAGAGTAAACTCTTCAGGTGTACAGCAACAGTATGATGAATTCAGCATTAGAAAACTTTGTAAGAAAGAGATTTGGGGGCTTTTACCCAATATCCTTCACAAAGCTGGTTTTGATTCTACATTACGTTTGCCTAGTATCTTGGCTTACAGAGCAACAGAGCTGACGGAGTGGTTAGACCAATAGAGGCCCATGGTTTGACCTTCTGCTTGTTGCTAGGTAGTTGTTAGGGATGTAATGCTGCTTAGATACAGTGCAGATGCCATTTCACAAGTGAAATCTATGCATTAATGAAAGAGGAAGTTAAACAATGAAAGATCTGAAGGACTGAAAGATGGTGTGTGAGCTCAAAATTTGGAGATGCAAAGCAAGCAGAACACATTGGACTTCCTTGTTTAGGAAGGAATAGGGTGCATCGCTGTCCCTTAGCATAGTAAGCATGACTACAGGCTAGCTGGAGACTTACCCCGTAGACTATGCCACTACTAGAAAAATGGTAAAGCTGAAAAAAAAAGGCTTACAGACATAGAACTCATGAAATAATTTAGTCTAATGGTAGCTCTCATTTAAGAAACAAAACAATGAAGCTATGGACAACTAAAACATAGACATTCGCTGGTGTAACAAATTCTCTTATCTCCAAGTCTTAAAGACACCAAAGCACCATCTTTAATCACCAAAAATTTTATATTAAATTGAAATTTTCTAGGATGTAACAAAACCTCTGTTCATAAAGAAAAAAATTATGTAAATAAGCAGTTCTAACTTTGTTTTAAACAAAGGGAAAACCTGTAAAGTGCTACTTGACTTAAGCAGTCAAATGTTGAAAAAATTGTCAGTTTAAAATTGTGCAGAAATAGGAGCACTTTATTGCTATAATCCTGCATGCAAAGACCTGCATATTGTTGCAGAAAATGTTATTTGTGGTACAAGCAACTTCCCAAGGTGTAACTTAGATTAGTGAGATTTTGGAACTGCAAAGCATGTAGTTGTTTAGTGTTCTAGCTTACAGAGCTGGCACTGCTGAAGTGGTTAGACCATTATCAGAGGCCCATAGCCTGACCTTCATCATGTTGCTAGGTAGCTGTTAGAGAGGTACCACTGCTTAGATAAGGCACAATTAGGCAGGTGTTGTGAAAAAAACCACCGCAGTTATTGGCAAAAAAAATAGCATATCTAAAGATTCCAGAATATTTACTCTATGACTCACTACAGTCATCACTGAACACTATGTCAAAGAGGTCCATGGGCCAAGAAAGTGTCAACAGCCTGGAAGATGTCTTCCCATCCCTCTTCCACCCAGGAGGGAGGAGGATGACTGCTCTGGGACACACCTGGCTGCGGAGGACCAGCAGGGACACCTGGGACCAAGCTCTCATGGCCAGAGCCACCACATTCAGCACCCTGCTCCTCTTGCCTGCTGAGAGCTCCTCTCCTCCCTGTCTGCAGGAAAGGTGAGGTACAGATAACTGCTTTTACCTGACTTTGTAGTGTTCTTTGCAGTGTTAGCTACTGTTTCACAGAGGCACTAAACATCCAAACTGTTTTTCCAGTTATGGAGTAGAAATGACATTGTGCATTTTATCCATCCTATCCATGACACTGCATTTGAAACATCTTATACAAGAGCAACAGCATTGTATGAAGCAGCAGATAAAATAATCACAATCTTGTTTCTGGGGTAATATAGATAAAACTGTATTACTGCATGAAACTATATCAACTGTAAGACACTGTTCTGTGTTATAATTTACAGACCACTTTCCATAAAATTTATAATTAATGGACTTTTTTATTTTTCTTTTTGATTTTTTAAATTTCGGATTTACTTGGCCTCAGCTTTGAATCTGAGAGGCACGCAAAACAGTCAAGTGGGATGAGTATTTAAACCTTATTTTTTAGCTCTAGGTATGAAGGAAAAGATTATTCAAGTGATTTTTCCAGGGTGTCAGAGATAGTCTATGAAACTAATGCTAAATCTCCTGAAACATTGGTCTGGCTCCTAGGTTGCCTCTGAATCCTTTTTTTTTTTTTTTTTTTTTCCACTTGTTTCCTGTTCCACTTTCTCGCAAAGAAATGTTTCATGAAACTGTGTCCAAAACCGGTCAAGCTGGGGCAGGATCTATCACTGCTCTAACATTTTAATTTGCAGATTATTCAACACAACTTAACTTTCAAGGCCAAAACAAATGAGACATTAAATCTACACTGACCTTCTGAACCTTTGTGTTTAAAAAAGCAACTAGTATGCAGACAGACTGTTGTGGCTGTCATATGTATTATTGTTTCTGTTGCCTTGAAAAAATAAATGCATGTTCACAAATATTTAGAAAGGTCATTTAGACAATGCAGACCTCTGCATCTTCTGTTCACATGCTGTCTTTAACTTCCTCAGACCACTTTTCACTATTAAATAATTGCATATATAAAAATATGGGAAGGTAATTCAAATATATCTCTAGGTACTTGTATATGCGTGTCTGATAGATATACCATAATCTGGTATTGTCACTCCTTCCTCATGTGCAAAATGACAACAATTCTTCACATACATTTTTGAAGGAATCCCATTCCTTCAAAATGAAAAATACAAAGTGGCATTATGCTTAAACCCATCTGTGGAGAAGGCCAAAGCACAACATGTTTTAATTGCAGCAGGAAGTTTCAGATTTCTCCAAGAGGAAGCTGTATGCCTATTTCCTCTGGTCTCTTTTGAAGAGCCCAGCCTAAAAGGTTCTATCTAAACCAGTCTGCTGTAATACAAAATCCTTCCAAGAATATTTCTTTTCTTCCCAGCTAGGCATTTGTTGTCTTCTTTCCCTGTGCAAGTTAGCTGGTCACTTCTACCTTTTCATGCCTTTGGTTTAGAAATCAGACAACTTAATTCCATGGCTTTTCCTTTTGAGATTTCTGGACAGATATTGCTAAGACAAGAAACCTTAATTCTTCACAGCTGGTCTTCACAGTGTTCCTGCTGTGATCGGAGTCCCAAATAAAAAGTAGTAAAAAAAGTTACATCTCATATGTTAATTGTACAGCCTTTCCACAATGCTGAATACTTCTTAAGAAAGAAAGAATCCTGTAATATCCAGAGAATACAAAACCAAATATTTCCCAAAACTAAGTTCCTTAAAATCAATAATAATGAAAAAACAGTGAGTAACAAGACCTGGGGACAAAATTACTCCGTACAATTATATTCTGTTCAGGTAATTGCTCCTCTGTTCGACTTTGACAACAGCCTAATCCCTTTTCTATGCCTTGATTTCCTTTTCTCTCTCATGTTTAGCTGCTGAGCCCTGCAGTGGAGGGATGCACAGTATCTAAGCACAACTGGGTCAGGATCAGAACTGGAATTCTCACAGTTTTTGCAATAATAGCATTTTCTTCCTTTCTAGTGCAGAATTGTGTAATCTGTAGCTGGGTTAGACTCAAAGTTGTGGGGTTTTGTTGCCTGTTGACATTGATAATCCTCAGAAGGACCTGCTGGCTGTTTTCGGTGTAGATGACGTTGGGTTTTTTTATTGCATATGCATGGGCAGTGGAATTCATAATTGGATTTATCCCACTGTCAGCCTGTATCTGTAAAGAAAATGGAGCCTGGACTCTAGCAGAACATAGAATGATGTGTACATTATTGCTTTGCTCCTCTAGAGGGAACTCTTACTTTAAATTTCTTCATGCATTTCTCAGTAAATGCAGCGGGCTGACCCAGATAAGGGAAGACCTACAACTTCTTTTGACGGAATGAAACTTGGCAGAAACCAGCAGTGGATGTCTTCAGGTACAATGATTTTCAGTTTTGCTAGAGCTTGTTTCTTAGCATGGCCTGGCACTTCCATCTCCAAGAAACATGCAGGACACAGTGCTAAGGATGCCCCAGAGACCTGGATTCTTTTCCAGTCCTCACACTGTGTGTGCTACTTCAGTTCTTTGTCTGATAGGAGAAACTTAAATTCTGCTGCTTGTGTATTGGCCTCAGACAACAGAAAACTTTGTGCTGAGGGTTTCATGTCAGAGATTGTCTGAAGGAGTGGGGAGAGGACTGGGAAGAAGTGCAGAGTACAGCAACTGTACCACAAACACTTCTAACCCACACCATCCATTTGTGAAGCTGCGCTGTTAGCTGCAAAGGTTGAGGCCAAATCTACTCAGACCTGAGTAGATTTCAAGATCCATGGCTGACAAATGAAAAGGAGAGGACTGCTCTGTAGGAGGAACAACTTCTGCATTCAGAGGAGTGTGGAGTGTAGTCTTGTGGATATCATGAGGTCTCTGTTTTGAGCTGAGCTGCTCACAGTGGATGAGTGCAGTCCTGTCACAGGATCTCAGAAGAGTGACTGGATAATAGGGCAGGCTTCCTCCCACTACCAGCTCCAGTTCTGTGCCTTTCTCAAAGACCAGTGTCAATCTGCCAGCTTCTCTGATTACCCTTATATGGAAAAGTAATAAATCACCACTTTTGTTCATATTGCTTTGGTGCAGTGCCAGCCTTCCTACACTCCCCAGATGTCTTTATAGAGTGCAGATGCAAACCCATCAGTGCAACACTGACTAGCTTACTTCTAGGAGAAGGTACAGCCATGGATATAGAAGAACTTTGATCTCACTCAGCATCCTCAACAGCTGGAAATTATAAGAAACATAAGAAGACAGAGAAAAGTAGATAGCTAAGTCTGTTGGCACTTTATAACTTGTCTGTATTTTGCAGAATTCTCCAATCCACTGACTTGGCCCTCTGGTATGAACTACTTTCTAAATTGTCTGAGAAATAAAGCACATGTCTGTTCATAACTTCAGTTAATACCAGTTTGCAGTCCCCTACTCAGCTGGATAGATCAGGTGTGCTGAAACCAGAAAGGAGAATAATAATAAAACCAGAACATTTTGTTCTTTTCAGGTCTTTTAGGTAACAAAAGGTTTGCTACAGACAGGAATTTCGAATTTACCAGCATTGGTCCATTAGGGAATGGCATCAAAACAAGTTAGCCAGGCAAGAAAAATACAACAGATCAAAGAAAAATTGCCCATGTTCCTTGTTGTTAGGAAGCTGTGAGGACTGATTCATTCCGGTACTGCCAAGAGGTCTAGGTATGTGATAAATTCAATTGTAACAACAAAAGTAATCACAAGAACTAATAAGATTCCATGAACCCTTCAGCTGAATAAAGTGGATGATCAAGGAGTGGGTAAGGGTTATTCTAAGTGGCATTTATACCATGCCTAACATCTCAAATTTTCTACCTTCTGATTCCCAGCTTCAGCATCACATTTGTTTATGCTGTATAGGTCCCCTGAAGATCTTGTGCGTGTACCAGAGGGTCCTTAGTTCTCTCTTAGTGCTGAAATCAGCACTCTTCTACTCTGCTTCATTGCTCTGAGATAATTTATGACAGATAAATAAATGCCAGGGGAGTACACTCTTCTCAGGGAGCAAAATTGGATTAACACAACAGAAGTGTTCAGAAAATTGATGGTCCAGGGGAAAAGCTGCTTTGACTACTTTCCTTCTTCTCTTTTAAATTGGTTCTGTTCATACTGCCTTTACAAACAAGGATAGGACATGAACCCCAAACCAGTTCCCTAGCTGCTGTAGATTCAGTACATTCTCTGTGGAATAGTTTCATTTACGACATAAATTGAGACCTTATCCTCTGGGCTTTTCAAGCAATTGTTTTGTTATTTCTACTGCGTTTGTTCTGGGACAGTCTTTCCTTTTCTGTAGCAAGAAGGCCCTTTTTGCAGGTCACCATGACAATGCCATACTGTCAGGAAAGCACACTTGAGGGGGAGCAAGAGGTATTTGAGCATGCAAGTCCTGCTGAGACAAAGCTGAAGGGCTCTGAGGTATGTGCAGTGCAGCACAATGCAGTATCCACAGTTTAGAACAAACTGTGTCCTCAACAGCTTATATTCAGAGAGAAGTCCAGAAGCTAAATCAAATGTATGCAACATGATCAGGGAGGGCTTGAGCCCAGGAGTGAAATGGGAACAGTGAGAGCAGACCAATTGAGTATACACAAGCTGCTAAACAGGCACTAACATACATTTTGTTTTCCTATGTCAGAAGGCAGCTGGCTTGTCCTTTTGCAATTGAAATTTCTCTGGAAAGCCTCTGCAGAAGCAGGTGACACAGGGAAGTACGTGTTTTGCAGCATAATGCACAGGAATCATACATGCCATTTCTGGTTTGGTGCAACTAACCAGTCCAGCCTGCACTTGCTTTCCTGAAGTTTACAGCCTATCTCTATTCATGGTCCTTTAATGAGGACTGATAATCATAAGCATGGCTGGCTATGATCCTTGCCTAGTCAGGAGAGAAACAGAGCAGGGAAAGCCCTGTCATTCTGTTTGAGCAACCCCAAAATGCAACTTGCAGAGTGGAGGAAATTTGTGCTCTCAGAATTTACATTCTTCTGATGCAACATCATATCAATCATCAGGGCACCTTCCTTCTCTAGCACAGAGGAAGAAGAAACCAGAAACCCAGAATAATCTGTGAAATCTAAGGAAATAGAAAGATGCTGGAATATGAATTCCGCATTATCATGTGGCCTGCTACTATGCTGCTGTACAAGTTATTATCCCTACACCTTCACAAGGCCCAGCAGCTCTGCCTGCTGGAATTAGAGGGGAAGAGGGCATCTCTCCCATGACAGCATCTGTTACTTGGCACTAAGGAGAAGTCTAAATGTACAACCTTTGGGACATAATGATTGGTCTTCCAGAAATACAGTACTACTGCCTCAGGAGCAATATTCCCTCAGCATGGAACAAATGAGAAAATTTTTCATGAGCTGAGAAACCA
Organism: Certhia americana; assembly: GCA_018697195.1. NCBI lineage: Eukaryota > Metazoa > Chordata > Aves > Passeriformes > Certhiidae > Certhia > Certhia americana. The sequence goes on along the minus strand of CM031878.1, from coordinate 43,330,952 downwards.
TTAAGCCAAAACCCACCAAGTGTGAAGATGTTCCTAAACTGCTAATTAGCCTCTGTGTGTCTCATCACTGTCTTGAAATCTGAGATCCTATTAATACTCATTTACCCAGAAAGATACTTGGGCTCTACTGTAAGACAGAGTAGGTCTCAGAAGGAATCTTGGTACACTGAATTTCATTGTAAGACCAAGAGAGAAAAAATCAGCAAAGACCCACTGAAAAGCCTTAACTTAAAATCTAACTTGCTCAACATGTTAACAAATGAACATTCAAGGACTGTGTACCTTGGCCTTCAGTATAAACAGTTTAGCAATAGATAATGTCATTTAACATACTTTGTACCTGCATACAGTTGATGTATACCCTTAGATAGAAAAATTTTACTTCACAGTTTATCCAGAAGCCTTCAATTTTTTTAAACTGAAATCCTTTCTGTCACTACTGAGAATTTTGCATTTCTGTTTGAGTAAAAAGTATTTAACTTGTTAGAACAGAAAATCAAAGTTATTATTTGTGTATCTACCCTCTGGGAAATCTCAGGTTTTCAACAAAGAAAAGAAAAAAAATATCAAAGGGCTCACCTACTGCTCTCTTCTAAGCCAAATCAGCAGAGAAAATTTACACACTTACAATTAATTTTAACCAGCTCCTTAGGGCAAACCTAAGAACCAAGACATTAAATAAACCTTGTTTAAGTGTATTAGATTTGCTCTAATTTGAAAGGTGAATAATATGTAAATAGGACTATGGGCTAGAAAAAAATGAGAATGTCTAGGCCAGGCTACAGTTTTGCCAGCTGGTAATCCTTCTCTGACAGTGATAATACCAAGCACCTTCAGAACAAAACAAATGTAGCCAAGATTCTACAAGATGATTTCTCAGCCTCCAGTCATATGATGCCCAGATATTTCCAGTACTACAGGCAATATTGCTGTGCATGGCAGGCCTAGACAGACTTTTCTTCAGAAGTGATATCTGATCATTTCTGAGCCACACAGTCTTTTGGCATCTAAAATCCTTGTGTCAAGGTGTCCCACCTTTAAACTACATTTTCTGTGAAATATATCCCTTATCTTGCTTCAGATTTTTGTTATATCACAGATACATTGCTGTCACAATCTGGGCTGTAGTTGTGAAGAGGGAAAGTTCCCACAAGTATCCTCAGCACACCAGGGTACAGTACAGACCTTTGCTTGGTGAACCTGCTATCTTTGTTGGCCACATGGCATGAATATTGTGTAAAGTAGAATCAGAATAATATATCTATTTTTCTTGAGAGTGTGCTGAAATGTTTTCCAGACCCAAGCTCCTCATATAGCAGCAGCATGGCTGAGAATGACACAGTGAAAAGGCACACATAAAGAACTTGCAGAACCTTTTCTCTTCCCCATAGGACTGCTGTGATAGTCTTGAGATCCAAGGTCTCACTGTAGAGCTGTTGAGCTGGAACAGGGGAGCGAGGACCAAGAAGAAATAGGAAAAAGAGATCTTGTCTAACACAGAGATAACAAAGCATCTGTCCAAGGGTTAAGACTAAATTTCATTTAGAAATTACCTCACGACACTGTAGACATGCTCTTCGGTTCTCCTCAACACTGCAAGATTCAGACTTTCAGATCCTATGATGATGATGACTCTAGGAAACGATGGAGTCACCCAGAGTGAGAAAAAAATGGGAAAGACAGGTTTGTCTGTCTGTCAAACAAGAGTGTGCCCTGCTCTGCTTCTTCTCTTCTCTTTCTTAGGACTCAACCTGCTATTGAAGTAAGCTGGTTTTTTACCATTGTACCTTTATACAGTGATTCCAGGTTTTGACACACTTGAATCTGAGGTGACTGCAAATTTCTTTTCTCCTCTTAATTACATTTGAAGAACCAGACAAGAAAGAGGCTAATGAATTACTGTTTATGAGCACTGAGAAACCTGTGTACAATTTTCTGAGTCATCTATGGTCTGTGTAGGTGAATTATTTAGTCTACCCCACTATCTCTGTACTGGATTTCTTAAATATACTCTATTGAGAATAAAACTCGTTAATGATGGTTGGACATGCAAGCCTACAAAGCTTAGATAACAAAGTAGAGGGGGAAAAAATGGAAATAATATGCCAGTCCAAACCCATCTTATCTGGCAATATCTTAGAAAAAAAGAGAAGTCTTTAAGTTCTGTCAAAAACAATCTCTCAGCCTGCCTGTGTCTATAGCCAAGAGAATCCACTCAGAAAAGTTACTTCTGAAGTCAAATGTTCAAAACAGCCTAGCATCTTCCTTCACATGCATTGCTGTCACATGCAAATAGCATCCTGGCCCTGCAGCAGGAATTTGTCCGAAAGTAACCTTTCTCCATTGTTTAATTCCCTCCTCATGTTAGTCTCATGTTGGGATGCTTTACAGTGGCTGTCAGGCAGCAGTGAAAAGCTAAGCAGGAAAAGGAGTTTAGACGAGTCAGTATGCAAATATACATAAATAAGTATACATATATTTTTATGGATTATATGTATTTTAGTGATTTTAGATGGGGTAGGACTGCAGACTGCTGATCTCAGAGACTTCAAACCTTGTTTTCTGCTGGAAGCAAAGGAAGGTTTCATTTCCATGGGGGAAGAGATTGTCATGGGTGCTTTGACAGGTATCTGTAGCTCTTACTCTTTACTCCTCTCTGGTTTTCCCCATTTGCCTTATTCTGGAAAAGCTTCTGCAGAAAAGAAACAGCTAGCCTGAAGATGTAAGTGGGTTGGATTGAGATCACAAAGGAGAGATCAGGAAGGCACTGGAAAGAGCTAAGCATGTATTTGTACGCTAGGCACAGGGGACAAGATATATTTGGGAAGGTGGGTAACATGACAAGGATACAGTGAGTAACTCCTCACTGCCCACTCATTCCATTTGCATATCATTTTTTTCTAGCCTATATTGCTTTCAAGTTGCTGTCTCTTCCAAAGCCACGGGTTGCCTGCTGGTGCTAGCTGTTCCATGCCTACCCACACCGGAAGGGGAAGGGCATATCTGCATAGGCTGTGGTTTTCCCAGTGCTGGCAGGTATCACTGCCACTGTTAGAAAGAGCAACTGGCACTTCAGCTACTTTTACAGCTCTCAGACAGCTCTAGATCCGTTCTTTGAGAATTTTCCCCCCTTCTAGCTCTCACCAACTTATCTCTTCACCATGGGGCCTCTGAAAGAGACAAACAAGTCTCCCAGGAACTGATAATGTGTAAGGGTCATTTTCAACATATGGTCAGAGGGAGACATGAAGCCTACCCGCAGCTCTGTGGAAATGCCCCTGGCTCAGAGCCTCTTTTCTTCCTGTGAGAAATGTACAAAGGCAGTCTTCTAAGGAGCAGTAGTCAGGGATTGATCTCTCCAGGAGAAGCAAATGCTTCTAAACCTGTCCGCCTGATTCTGCCATTTACCAAGAGAGCAGAAATTGCTCAAAATATCTGAAACAACCCACTAGCAGCTCTGTACAACATGAAGAGCTTGTGCAGAGCTGCTGGAAGTTTTCTTTTGCCATAGCTGTCAGGAAATTTAAAAATACATGTGTATATGGATGTACATGTGTGTGTACATTACCATACTTGCACTGTATAGTAATTGAACAGAGATGTGATGACAAGTCCAGCAAAAGAGACTAGTAATCCATTTTTCTCATATCAGCAGGACCTTAAACATCCCACACAGGGATGTTGCAATGCCAGACTCCTGGCCCACCTGCAAGGCTGCCTGTGCATATCCCTGGGAATGCTGCAAAATGTTCTTGGTAATGCTGTAAAAGAACATTTTCACCCCCAGTTTTATTCTGAGGCATTTTCAGTAAAAGAGAAAAACCCTCTGATCATAGAAACACTGCCTGTCAATTGAAATTTGTGGGGGGAAAAAAGAAGAGAGAGAGGAAAAAATAACCAGATTCCTGGGTTTACTGTTATATTGTTCATGCTTTTAAAGAAAATGGCATTTTCCTCGTGCTTCTTGAGGGAGATAAGGAAGTTCTGGGATTGGTAGCAGTCTAATACAATATGTGTGGTAAGGGATTTGGTAAGAAATTGAACTCTGGCCTAGCTGTGCCTCTGCTTCAGAAGGTTGGGAGGGTGCATATGCATGGTATCCTTTTACTGCACAGCAGTGACTAGCTTATCTTCAGCATTCAGTCTTCTTACTAGGAAAGCTTTCTTACCCACCCTCCTGCCCCCCTTCCTCTCTTTCCCTCACTATTTTGCAACAAATGTGAAAGGTGCTGATAAATACTGCAAGTGAATGATACAGTATTTACTTGTTTACACTCCCCTTCATTTGTGAATTTGTCTCAACATTGTTAGAGAGCAAGGACCAATCTTTCATTGCGTTTTCACACAATCATGTTTGACACTCAAATATTGATCGGGGTCATCTTCTCCTCTCTGTTAGCTGTTGTTGCTTCCAGCTGCTCAGAGTTTTACACTGGACTTTCATTTATTACCTTGTGGAAGATCTATTCCAAGGCTTGTAGTCTGTGGTTAATTCAGCAGAGGTAGCAGGAACACAGCCATGTTTCTAGTCAGCCTGCATGTACTAAAGAGCCGTGTGCCCTGCTACTCTGCATTACTGCACTTCCTACCTCCACCTGATGACAGTAGTACTGACAACTTTTCTTCTACAGGAGAAGATGGCATGAAATTGAAGTTACAAAATCAATGAAATTTCTTAGGTAAAGACAACAGAAATACTGTTCACAAAAATTTCCTTGTGATGTGTTTTACTGTGCCAGTCCTTAACTGAAGTATGTGGTTACTCTTGGTCCTGAATCCAAGCTATTCCTTTCTAAGTTTTGCATCAACTTAATGTTTTCTGGCACAGCTACTGTCACTGTGCAGTCACCTTTCTGTGAGGCAGAGAGCTGTGTTTTCCTCAAAGTAGCACTTGCAATCCCTTTGTTGAGTGCTATATCAGTATAGGTGTTCCCACATGTCAAGAATATTGGGCACAGCCTTCATTTCAGTGACTTGATGAAATTCAGGAACCTGCATGGAGGAAACAAAGCAGCAAGCAGAATTAGAACTCCAAACTTCTGGAGAGCTAACTTTGTCCTCTTCAAGGACCCATTTGGAGGGATCACACCAGCCACAGATCCAGAAGAGAACAGGGTCATAGAGAGTTGGTCAATGTTCAAGCATCATTTCCTCCAAGCTCAAGACTGATGAATCCCCATGAGCAAGAAATCAAGCAAAGGAGACAGGAGACCTGCATGGGTGAGCAGGGAACTCCCAGCAAATCTCAAATGGAAGAAAGAAATTCATAGGATGTGGTGAAAGGTACAGGCCATGTGGCAGGACTGTAGGTACATCTTCAGAACACACAAGGATGCGACACAGAAGGCCAAGGCCTGCTTGGAATTGAGTCTGGCAAGGGATATCAAGGACAACAAGAAGCATTTCTACAAGTATATCAACAGCAAGAGGAGGAATAAAGAAAATGTGGGGCTGCTGCTGGATCATATGGGTGTTGGAAGACACAGAGAAGGTAGAATTATTGAATGCCTTCTCTGCCTCAGTTTTTACTGCTGAGAACAGTCTTCAGGAATCTCACACCTCAGAAGTAGGAGAAGGCTGGAGAATGGAAGACTCGTTTGTAGACAGTTGGGTTAGAGAAGTGGGTTGGGTTAGAGATCAGCTAGACAGATTAAATCCATAAATCTACAGGCCTGATGGGATGCACCCATGTGTGCTGAGGGAGCTGGCAGATGTTGCAAAGCCAGAACTCATTATCTTTGAAAAATCACAGAGTGGGAGAGATGCCTAATAACTGGAGGAAAACCAATGACTCTCCCATCTTCAGAAAGGGCAAGAAGGGGGATCTGGGAAGCTACCAACCAGTCAGCCTCACCTCATTCGTGGAAAAGTGCTGGAATAGATCATTCTGGAGGTCATCACCAAGCATGTAAAAGAAATTAAGTTCATCCTTACTCAACTTGCTTATAAACAACTCAGATGAAGAGATAAAATGAACCTTAAGCCAGCTGGCAAGTGATACAGAACTGGGCGGTGTGGCTGTCATCCCTAAAGGTTTTGCTGCCACTCAGAAGGACCTTGATAGGTTGGAGAGTTGGGCAGAGAGAAATCTGATGGGGTTCAACAAGGACAGGTTTAGAGTCCTGCACCTGGGGGAGAATAACCCCAGAAAGCACCAGCACAGGCTGGGTGACGTGCTGGAGAGCAGTTCTGTGGAGAAGAACCTGGGGTCCTGGTGGACAACAAGCTGTCTATGAGCCAGCAGTATCCTTACAGCCAGCAGGGCCAGCAGGGTCCTGGGGGGCACTGGGAAGGGTGGCCAGCAGGTCAGGGGAGGTGATTGTCCCCCTCTACTCCACTCTAGTGGGGCCACATCTGGAATGCTGCATCCAGTTCTGGGCTCCTCAGTAGGAGAAAGACAAGGAGATACTGGGGAGAGTCCAGAGCAGGCCACAGAGGTGATTTGGGGTCAGGAGCACCTCTCTTATGAGGAGAGACTAAGGACCTGGGCCTGTTTAGTCTGTAGAAGACAGAGAGGGGATCTCAGCAACACATGTAAATATCCCCAAGGTGGGTGCCCAGAGGATGATGCCAGACTCTTTTCAGTGGTGGCTTGGCAGGGGACTTGGACTAAATAATCTCCAGAGGTCCTTTCCAACCCTAACTATTCCTTGATTCTGTGACATACATTAACCAAGATATGGGAGTAAGGGATCTTAACTGGCTCTGCTTTCATGCAATGGGCCCTCACTGCTTGCTTGTATTGATTCTTTCAAAGTTAAAAAAATGTTGAAAGTGTCAAAAGGACTTGCATCATATAAAATAAAAGGTGTTCGGGAAAAATATTACTGAAGTTATATTCAGCTCAAATGCATCACTCCCCATGCTTGACCTGTAGGGAGCTCACAATTAATCCTCTTCTTCTACAGTCAAACTTTAATATAGTTTTGGGGATTTATTCATCAAATCCCTATTCCAAATCATCAAGCATTTCTTCCACAAACAGTTGAATTTATTTCCCACTCACCATTAGTTTATGTCTTGTAAGAAAGTCTAGTCTGGTAAAATGATAGGAAACTTGAACTCCATATAATGTTTATTCTGTGAACAGTCTTTCCTCCAGTCTAATACAGAGTATGACCCTTAATTAATGAGGAGATTGTTTCTCTTCAAAGACTTAATGTTGTCTCATCTCTAGAAAGATTAAATTCAGAATTCAAACACATCTTTAATAAAATATATATTTTGGGTTTTTTTTCAGAGTAACACTAGGCAACCATGTAAAATTGAATCCTCCCAGCAACACACACACAAAACACTGCAGAGAGAACTGTGTTCCTGCTTCAAAGCACTCTGTGGAGCAATGAACACTATAGAAAACAGGATATGGAAGAAAGATGATTATTTCTACAGGATATGGATCCAAAGTCCTCAAGATGTTGTCATGGCACAGAAGAAAGTCCAAACAGGGTATTTCTGCTATTTCTTTAATTACACATACACTGCAATTGAGAAGACAGTTGCATAGTTAGGTCCCTTTATTCTGACCAGCTTATGGAGAACTTTCAAACACCTATTTAGTTACCTCAATACAGTACCTTTTTCTCCACATTTGTGGGGGCTTTTGTACCACATGATGGGATTAAATGAACCCAATAGAAAAAGTAATAAAATCTTTTAAGATCCTTAGAGAAGCAGCTGATGCATCCTGATCTCCTGTCTGGGTGGAGGCAGGGTAGCCTGCCAAAGAGTTTTGCAACAAATTCATGCACAAATTTACCAGGGTTCTATGCAGTCATGGGACAGGGAGAACAGGGATGTTGGTTGGAGGAAGGATGTTGAATTCTGCAAACTTTGCCAAAAGAGAAATGAAAGGAGAAATGGAAAACAGGATTCAGCAGCAATCTAGGATAAGTTTGGAGAGAAGGTCATAGAGACTTAGTCATACCTACACAAAGATGTCCAAGCATCTGGTCTAAGCTTGGTAAGAAAATACAAGTTTTCCTTTCTGGTTATGTAAAAGCTACTTGTCAGAGCTCTTTGCCAACTTTGTTACACTTTGGAAGAAAATGCACTTATCCCTATCAGTAAGATGTCCAAGGAAGTCTTGAAGGCAATGGAACTGCTACCTTGACAGCTAAAGGGGTGCCTTCATAGGGATCCTGTCAGAAAATGACTAAAACCAGAATGATGTTCAGGGACTAGTTAGTCAGAAGAGGCACCAATGAGTAACTGAAATGTCTCAGAGAAAAATGATAAAACACTGACAAGAAGCCCCAAATAAATCTAGAATAAAAGTCCTGACCTCTTTTCTTCTCCTGATGCATTCCATGTAAATTCAAAACTATGCTTTCAAATACAGGAGAGAAAGAAGGACGTGACATCCAATTTTGAATGTGACTGAGTGCTTCGGCCCTTCATTAAAAAATATCCAGCCATGAAAATGCAATTTTTTTTTTTTTTTGTTCTACATAAAGTATGTGAGTAAAATCACTGTCAAAAGAATGTTCCTCAGCATTTCCCTGATTTCTCCCCCGGGGCCTTTAAATTAGCTAGTGTTAAAAAGATGTTAAAAAGAAAAACAAAGAACTACAAAAAGGCACATGAACACAGCTCTATAAATAAAAAAAAAGGGGGGGGGGGGAAATGCAAGCATTTTTTGTATTTTGAACTAGCCATTGTGTAGGCATTTGCTTACTTCATCATGCTCTGTGCTCAGGACATTAAGAGAAGACTGATACTATAAGAAGTCTTTCTATTGCATTGAGTCTGAATTTCCTTTCTAAGACCTGGGAAATAGAATTGGAGAGATTAAGATCTGCTTTTTACCCTTGTACTGAAAAACTTCTCTAGCAAAGGGCAAAATTTTTCCAAGATAAACAAAAATTTGGCTTAATTTTGTGTCTGGGTTATAAATATACTAGAAAGGGGGAGAATTCATCATATGAGCATATAAATAATAGCTCAATTACATTCAAGAATATGTGGGTGGGTGTCCTGGGTGGAATAATTTGCTAAAGCCGAGTTCTTCTTCCTTGTTTTTCCTCTTCCTCTTAATTTATTCCTCTTTCTGAATATGTGCTTCTTCTTTTTAACCTTTATTTTATCTTGGGTTTTGTTCTTTAATCTTGGTGATCTTTCTATAATGGGTCTATACATATTTTTCTTTAGGATTGGTTTGTTATGGACTAAACATTTTTAATGGATACCAAAACAATGAAAAGTGCTTAAGTGTATACCTAGCCTCTGGTGCATACTTCTATTTTCCTGATGTCAAGAAATTGTGCATCTAAAATCAAAGGAATGCTAAACAGCTCGGTTGTGTAAGTCTTGGTACAGTTGTTTTCACCGTATTTCAGTAGAGTCCTGTAGAACCTGCTGCAATATCATGGACCCCTCCTTCCTTCTTGCCTTTTCTTAGAAAAATTAGCAGAATTCCTGCTCTTGCTTTTTGCTTCTTGTTTTGATTTTGTTTTGATTTCACTCAAAACTGATGCTGACATGTAATAAAATTCTCCAGTATTTATATTTCTGCCAAGCCTCCTGGCTGATCAAGGCTGTCAAGCCAATCAGCCCCCAGATTCAGATCCAGGAACCAACCACTCCAGCGACGCTGTTTCTTTTTGTGCAGCTTGGCAGCAGCGAGGAATTTAAGAATCAGTGTAACCGTGCCTGGCTTTGGAGCAAGACTCAGCAAGGATCTGGAAGGAGTAAACTGCCTGAGACATGTGGTTAGTGCCCCACACAGAGCAGTGAGCTGGAACTATGTGAGAGCATCCCCGAGATGGCTCCCATTTCCTATGCCTGCCTGCAAGAAGGGCAAGGGAAACAGTGGAGTTTGCTTGGGATTGTCTCGGTCTCATACCTTCCTAGATGATAAAGGAGGTACTGTGTGTTGTGCATGTCTTCCTCTCAGGTTAGTTTTTCTGTTAGTTGATTTGTTGATCTTTATTGGGTGTCATTTACATCACTGCAATTATACGTTTTGCTATGGTGTCCCATAAATGCAAATGTTTTTACTGCCAAGAGATGTTGGCAATATTTGTGAGTAGTCATCCAGAGTCGATATTTAACCTAGTGCCTCAGCAGATCATGACCTGACGTATGCACTCAGTTTGAAAACACTGCGTAAAAGTATCAAAGACAAGAGGGCTGGAGCTGTGCTTTCTTTTTAAAGCTGGGACCTTATGCCAGGTGTTAGGAAAGCATTCAAAATTCCACAATGTCAACAAAAAAAATTTTCCCTAGCCTCAGTGAAATTTTGGTTGTGTCTCTCACTGAAGGCAGGGTCAATCCTTTCACCAGAAGCACAGGACTGGTAGCCCTCTCCTTACACACACAGTTACCCATGGGAGAGGTTTCTAATCCAAAAGATTAGAAGTGACTCCAGAGGTAGTTTTGCCTAGCAGCAATTTCTCAGGCTGTGGGAGAAAACTTCAAAAACTCCTGAATGAATCCTACCAGAGAACAAAAGTAAGGGCTGACCAAAGCCTAAGGACATGGCAAGCAAAGCTTCAGAAGACTTTGTTTTTTCAAAGTTTCTTTTGAAAAAGTGTGAATATTCTTAGCATCGTTTCAACTTGTTCTAACATAGGAATTGGTTCCTACTGCTCCTAATTTCCATATTTGGAGGGTCCTTCTTTCACTATTTAGAACATTCCAGGTTTACAGCGAATTGTAAAAAAGCCTCTGGTAGGTGGAACAATATGAGACATGCCCTCACTTCCTGGCACTTTTGAGGACAGTAACCCATAGCCAGGCAGGCTGTCTTCTCACTGAATGGTTCAATGTGGTGGGGTGATGCACAGCAGCAGACACTCTCCAGTGTCATTGGCAAGAAGTGAAACTGAAGATATTGGGTCACTTCCCACAGGAAGGGCCTACAATGAAGAACATGGTGTTTATCTGACATGAATGGCTGGGAGATTATGTCATTGAAAATGCACTGCACCCCCACTCTAACACCTGCTATATCCAAAGTGGTCCCCATTTAGCATCTGCATTTTTGATGCAGATGCATTGTTCTGTCTGAGTTAACTTGAGCTGTTTTAGGGAAGCATTCTGAGTGTTGCTGAGCAGAGATAGCACCACACACGGATATAAAAGCATTGTTAAGACAAGCTTTATATGGGATGTTCTGCCAAATGGTTCCCTTCCCTTCCTCTTCTCATTTCCTTGTTCTCCTTCAGCCACTGGAGAATGCTAATCCCTTTATTTGCTTATGCATAAACTGGTGACTTTCCAGACCTGCCACAAAAGACAATTGACTAGATGACTTTTCTGGAAAGATGCAGCAGGAGGAGATGGAAAGACATTTCTATCTCTTCCTGAGGATTTAACAATTTGTATTAAAAATATTAAAAACTGCCAAATCTGTATTGACAGTCAGAATATGGAGAACCTTGCACTGACAGCTGTAAATAAAAAGGAAAATACTACAGCTAGTTTCATTCTCCCCTCTTACATCAACTTTTTTCAATATCTGTTTTTGACCTTTAGAAACAGCACATGCACAATGTCTTGCTCATCCCAAGCAGCAAGCTTTGACATTTTGTTCTTAACACACAAAAGAGCAGGCACAAAACTATATTTGAATGGAGAAAGTATGGAGACACGTATGGAGAGCAAAGAAATTGCTGGTTCCAAAAATTTCTCAGAATTAAATATGAAAAGCAAAATCTAGGCATTAGAAACCTGAGTCAGGATTTCCTCATCTTGCAGATACACTGGCTAAAATCCTTTTTCTTCACTATTTCCTCCCAGCCAAGAATGTCTCTTTTTGTCTGTCTACCCACTGGTAGACTGCTGGACAATCTCTATCCCTGCAGCCCATTCCAAAGACAGTTGGCAGGGTGAGCAGGGATCACCACCTTTTCTTATGCAGCTGGGCATTGCAGAGCAACATGCCAAAGTAAAGGGGCCTAGGGATGACTCTAAAGGCCCACAGTAGACACCTGGATTCTTGTCGCACCACCAAAAACTATTTCTCTGCTCTACCCAAGAACACATTTAGTGTATTGAGGCTGCTGTGATGTTCAAAGAAGAGTTATACCATGGTGTTTTTAGGAGATGTGATCCCAGGCCTTGTCTTATACAGCTGTAGTCCTTCTAATCCCCTAACCTAGACAGACACAGGGTATGAGCAGAGTCCTTAGAACACCCCATTTCCAAGTATTCCAGTTTGCAGATTGGGTTCTTCCCTTCCCTTCCCGCACCTTCTCTTCCCTTCCCGCACCTTCTCTTCCCTTCCCGCACCTTCCCTTCCCACACCTTCCCGCACCTTCCCGCACCTTCCCGCACCTTCCCTTCCCGCACCTTCCCTTCCCGCACCTTCCCGCACCTTCCCTTCCCGCACCTTCCCTTCCCTTCCTGCACCTTCCCTTCCCTTCCCGCACCTTCCCTTCCCGCACCTTCCCTTCCCGCACCTTCCCAAACCTTACCTTCCCTTCCCTTCCCTTCCTAAACCTTCCCTTCCCAAACCTTCCCTTCCCAAACCTTCCCAAACCTTCTCTTCCCAAACCTTCCCTTCCCTTTCCAAACCTTCCCTTCCCAAACCTTCCCTTCCCAAACCTTCCTCCATTCATTCTCTTCAACCATCCATTTTCCATGGCATAGCTTCCCTGTGCCCCCACAAGGAATGAAGCTCCATTCTTGTCAAAGAGCAGTCATCTTTCACCAAGGAAAACAGCTGGAAGCAGAGTTCCCCAGGCCAACTGAGAACTGTTCTAACTACCCCTAATATGATCCTCCATGTGTGTGTCACTACAATTCCCCTTAATTCCAGAAATCCCCCCTCCATTGCCTGGGTGAAGCCTTGCTGTGTATGACAGAGCAAATTGTTCTGGTGACAGCCATTCTTGAGCTCAGCTACACACCTAACACATTATTTCCTTAAGCAATAGTGGTGGTAAGGGGACTGATGCTTTCCTCATGCACCCACAGGGTCAGAACATCTCTATTTTTGGTAAAACATGGAACAGAAGCATAGTTCTGACACCTGCCAAAAAAAAAAAGCCCCAAAAACAACAACAAAATAAGCCCAAACAAACAAACAAAAAAACCCAAAACAGACAAAAAAATAAAACACAAAATGAACCCTTCAAAATAAGGACAATTCTTGGACTGCTCTGAAAAGGGCCTGAAACTTGAAATCCACAAACTACAGGTGAAAAGCTACTTCTTTTATGCTGTGGGATACTTTCTTCCACACAGTGAATCCTTGATATCTTAATACATGAATTTTGCATTTCCCAAAATGAAATGGGGGAAAGCAGTGCAGAAATCACACATTGCCTTTTTTTTCTAGTGTCTCATTCCATCTTTTCAGCCCAGAATTCAAGGATAGGCTCTGGCCTTCACATAAAAGGTATACAGCAGATGGTTTCATCAAAAGGAAAGTAGTGACTTCAGATTCAGTTTGAGAATTTTATTAAAACCATAGGTTTCTGTTCTATACAAAACTGAGGAGATTTCTAAAAAAAAAAAAAATGTATTAACGACATAGGAAACATTGCTGTGTAAGTGGTTTGTTGATAAAAGTCTCTGAAAGCTATATACAGGATTAATACTATATGACTGTATTAATGTAGACTGTCAGCAACTTTAGCAATATATACAAACTACCTTTACACTCATAAATATCTTATTTACAGCTAATAAATAACATCCAAGGCTAAATCATGTTTCCTTATGAAAAGAACCTTCACTATTTTGTATCCAAATTCTAAATGTGTTTCTATTTGATCCTGTATTAAGAGCACAGCTGTCCAGATACTTTGCTTCTGAAGAATTTAACTTTTAAGAGAAAATTGCAACAAAATGTAGAATTTATAGGGAATAAATCACTGTATTTATTTTTAGAGGTCTCAAATGAAGTGGCTCAATACTCAACCCCACCCTCAATGACTCATCACATCTCTGCTGTAGTTTAATCAAATATGAATTCAAAATTGAGCAAATTCAGACCTATTAATATTCCAACATATTGCACTGTTTAAGACTTTTATCCCCAAAAATACTAGCAGCTACAGTTGGAAATCAGAAACAATTTGTGCACATAAACACGTAATTTTTTTTTTTTGCTTTTAAGATGGGATGATATTGGAAAAATCACCATCTCCACGCTGCTTTGCACATGCAGGAATAGACTACAACAGCCAGCATCAATAGCTAACATTACACTTCTCCAAATGTCTACCTTCAACCCCTTGTACCTCCCCAGCATTTTGTTTACCCTCTAGAAAGTTAAAAGAGGGCTACTGCACCTTTCACCACACTAAAAAAGTTACATGTTACTTAAAAATGGGGAAGCAGGCTGTTTTCTATATACCTATATTTTAAACTTGCAGCATGGCTAATCTGAGTGTTTTTCAGAGCACTCCTTTTTGTGGAGCACCACCACAAATCAGGCTGCTTTTAACTGGCTCAGCTCCTGCTTCCTGCTGAATTCCATCTCATGGCAGAAAACTAAGCAGCTCCTAGCACTGTACCACAGCCAAGAAAGAAACTGAGGCGGATCACTGGCAGTCACAATTCCAGTACAGGGAAGTATGAGCATCCTTGTCAGCTATCAAGTGGATTCACTTTCACTGAACACTGCAAACAGCAGCCACTCAGCTGCATGACTGACACTTGGTGTCAAAGAGCAGTGAAACTGTGGCAGTTTTGGCGTACATGACGCAAGCAAGCAGGGAAAGGGTGGAGGGTGGGGGAAATATCTGTTTCCTGCATTTTCTGGTAGCTCAATTCCTCTGCAGTTCCATTTTTACAGTGTTGAAGGCTAGACAGTTTCATTTGCAATAACTGAAAGCATAGATAAAATACTAAATGTCTGCATAAGACACTGGCATTGCTGCCTTCTCCTGGAGCTGTTCTTTATTCCAGGGTAAGCAGCACAGAAGTATATAGCTTAACAGATCATACCTATTGCTAAGCAGCACTGGCATCTACCCCCAATTAAATACATTCACAACCACAAGCTAAAAAATTCATCCCCATATTAAGTCAGTCCCTGACACCTTCTAGTATTACACACAGCAAAGGTGTTTCTTTTCACATGAGAAACCTACTTATTTACTAAACACACACTTGAAAATGATGAACTCTCCCCACTGAACTGCCTGAAAATTCAGTTAGCCAAGACAGATAAAAATCCATCTAGTTTCAAATGACTTCTGAAAAGAACAAAAAACCCCCCCCAAAAAAACCCAACCCAAATCAAACCAAAACAATAATAAAAATAAAACCAAGTACAGGGCTTTCAATAAATATTAAAAAATTGCTACATAGGATTTGATGTCAAGAAACCTTGTCACAAGGCACCATGATTAAGCAAAATTATCTATATCTTTTCAGCACTCCAAACTTTGGCAAGTTGTTTTGCAGGTTTCTTTTTGTTTTTAACTATTTGTATAATGTATCTTTATGGTTAGTAACTTCATATACTGAGACTTTTTTACAAGAAGTCTCTAAAATAGCTAGGAACAGCAGGCAAAAAAATCCAGCAGCGGATAAATATTTCTATATATTTGGTTCTGAACATCCAGTCCACAGGGATGAACAGACTCTTCTCCTCCCCAGTGTGAAAAATCTTTGTTCTTGCCACTTAAGCAGATTCCTCAGCAGAATTTTCTTTCGATGCTTTCTTGGTACTGTGGGGAAAAAAAAAGAAGAAATAAAGATGATGAGAAAGATGTAAGATACTTGTTCCCTCTTGTCTTATTTTTGAGAATTAAGATTTTAAAACTCCCTACTTACAGGAGGATAAATTATGTGCTTGGGCTTCTCCTGGCTTCTGCTTGATTTTATGTCAGATACACACACAGAGGTCTCAAGGCCTGTCCAGGTCATTGCCCCAGAGTAACAGCCAGCACATGTGCATTTTTATGCAAAGCTAGATCTCAGTCCAGAAGTGTCCCCATGAGACCATTCACACACAGCAATTGAATTAAAATGAATACAACCACTCTATCTCAAACTTCAGTGGGTGAAGTCCAAAGACTGCCCTCACATTTAACCTGGGTCAGGAAAATTATTGATAAGAATATTAAAGTGCACCAAAGGGCTCCTAAACAAAGGCAGAATCTCTGATCCATTGAGATGAAAATCTCAGGAATTTGCTCACCTGATGGCTGCCATCAGAAAGCAGTGTGCTAAGAAGAGCACCTTCATATGCCTGCTCCATTCCTGTACCAGCCTCCAGATCTGCTGCTGGCCAGTAATGAGGGAGGGCTCTGAGATGACCCACTGTGGAAGTTTGAATGTTCTGCAGCTAAGGGTAAGTGCAGGGTATCTTGAGACAGAGATATGCTTTCCTCTTTGTGCTAGTGCCTTGCCTGTAACCCTCTCTAACAGTCCCTCCTACCTGGCCACCGAGTGACTGAGAGGCAATGACTAGCACTTGTTTCTCAGACATTCCAACAACCATACAAGGATGGCTTGCAGAGAAGCAACCTGAGAGCTTTTAAGCTGCTAGAGTGGCCATAAGCAAACCTCTGGTTCATCTGAGCTGTGATGCATCTGAAGCCTTGAGAAGACTAGGGCACAAGTCAATTAAAGGCAAAGTTTTATTACCACTTGAGTGGTAATAAAACAGTCTAAAACTGATAGTGATTACTCATACCCTCCTCTTTTCCTGTTGACAGGCTGCTCCGAGCACTTCACAAATATTGCTGCCTCTTCTCCCTTACCGAGACGTGAGGTGCCATCTCTAGAACAGAACACCACTCTGTGGAATAAATATTGGAAAAATCACATGACTGAGCCAAACATCCCTTTTTCATCTTAGAAAGAAGACCGGTGCTTGGAAACAGTCTTTATACTTTGTCACATGGGGCACTGCTACTTTGCAGGCCTGTGAGAAAGTTATTTTTAAAAGAGAATTCTGTTACAAAAGAAATGCTGTGCAAGAACTGGTAAATGAATTATACACGGGCATCAAAGCATAGCCATAACTTGCACTGATCCTTTGCAAAAAAATCCTCTTGTGGCTAAGACAGCAGAAGTCCTATCCCAAAGTCTCTTGGTTCTTTATTTATACCAGTCATTATGTGAGATTTTTGTCAGGTGAATGAACTTGGAAGAAAGCCATACTCCCTCAAATGTTTGCAAATGAAGTAGGCTGCAATTTCCAGAAAACATGAGCACTTGCTTTTCTATTTATCAGTACTTTCCCCACCCCTATATTTGTTCAGCTCTGATAGCTGTTCTTTGATCAAGTTACTGACCTGCTTATTCAAAGAAGGAACCTATTATTATTTACTATACTATACATAGGACACACATAACTCTGTTCTGGGCCCATGTTCTGCAAACAGATCTCATGTTTAGTGAATATGAGTATTTCAAAAGATTCATGTCAAAGCACTTCTGTTCAGACTTTGATGTTTCAACATTCACGCATTAGCAATGTCCTGCAACAGTCACATGTTTCAGTTTTCACCCACCATTCAGATATTCAATCCCTAAGAAAATCCAACTTAACTAAGCAATAATTTCTTGTGCAAACACACTTTTGGGTGGATTTCTAAAAATCTCCATCTAAGCATGCTCTTTGTGACAAAACCTCTGGAAACACCAGCATGAAAAAGGAGGACAGAAATTGAAAACACAGTCACTGATGTTGGTTCATGTAGATACTCTCCTGCATATTATAACTAACCTTAAGTAGATACAATAGTGGGATACAAATTAATTACATGGGAGTAAGACTACAAACTGCAAATCCCAGGGGAAGTAAATAACTGAACCTGGCTGATATAAATGGTGATTTGATACCACTGAAGCCCTGAATATCATTATGCTGCACCTATTTCTAATTGCTTAACATGTTTGTCCCAGCCTGTGAGTACCAGAAATCAGGACTGCCAGTTAGAACTAATACAGCTTAGAACAATCAAAACAAGTTACTTTTTCTGAGTTTCTCCTGACTTCACTCTGATTCTCTGGATGTCAAATGTAAAAGGAGTCCACCAGTCTGACCAGCTGAAGAAGGTGTCTTTTTCCCACTGCAGCTTCAGCATAAGCAGGTCTCCAATATCCACTTCAGTGTAAATCAGGAAGGAGAAAGTCTTGTTTGAGGAGACTTCAGGCCTGTGGGGAGAAGAGTAAGGAAAAAAAAAAAAAACCCACACAGCAAAAAAACCCACCTGAAACTCTTGGACAGACAAAGAAAATTAAGGAGCAATAGACCCTGGAATTTTTGTACTCCAGAGGGAAGCAACCTTCTGCATAGTTCTGATGGATGAAGTAAGGGAAAAAAAAAAACACCTCAACCTTTTGTAAAGGCAAAAGGAACATCTTTTTGTAGCAAGGCTGGTAAATCCTGGGACAGTCTGCCAGGCAAGGATTGTCCTCTCCTGTGCTGCTAACTCTCAGAAAAAACAGACAACCACCACCCATAGACAGTTTACATTCCTCAGAGCAGAAAACAGGATTTGGTGTTTTCCAGCTCTATTCCCTTCCAGCCTGTGTCTAGGGATGTACACACTAACTTCTGCTAATTTGCAGAGATGTGAAAGCAAATCCCAAGTCTCCCTCCGCTTCTGCACTGAGACATTCAGACGCATAAGTCTACTTTTATAAAGATGTAACACAGTATACAGATACTGAGAAGAAAATAAGGAAACACTGGAAAAATTCTTATTAGGCTGAGTCACAGGTCAGACTTCATGTTTCCATCTTTCAGATGTCTTATCAAGAAGAGCTCCTGTAGGGTTTGGTTAATTAGCTTCAGGAGTTAATGCAACTCCTTGACCAAGGACAAGAGCAGATTCTGGGACCCTGTAAGATCATTTTAGCTGGAGCTAGAACAAGTCTTTCAGTTGAGACTCTAAAAAATTTAGGTAAACTTAACAGTACTTTGCAGTTGTTTCTGTAGCTACTCACAGTGTGAAAGCAATGTTCTCACTCTCATCTAGAGTGCCATAGAGAGAGATCAGGAATGGCTGGTTTGTCTTGGTCATGTTAGTCTTTCCAAAGAAATGGATCTTGACCTGGTAATGAAAGACTGAAAGGATACAAAAGAAAATGCCATTAGGAAAACTCAACCTCCAAAAAGACAGCTGGTGATAAAACCCTTCCTCACCTCTGAAAATCTTAGGCTGGACTACACCAACTTCACTGAAATGAGTTTATTTCCCTGCAGGTGTCCAGGGAACTATTTTGTGAGAACGTAGATATTAGCAAGCAAGACAATCACCATGAAGGAACACCTTTGCAGTTCTTGCAGCTAAACTCTACACTCAAGCTGCCACTATAATAACCCCAGAGTATGCAGTATCACCTTCAAACCTGCTATTGAACATGCAAGACTTGCTGCATCCGACTTGAAAAAACAAGTGAACTGTGCCCTTCTCTCACAAGAGGCTTGGTAAAAGGAAAAAAAAAAAATCAACCCACTGACACGGCAGATTTAGCACCAAATGCCAAGAGAACACCAGTCTTGCAACTGCTCTAACAGTGCAGAAATGTGTATTTTGATTGCTGGTCCATCACACAATGCACACTATAAGCATACCATGGGGTACAGGCAAAGCTAAGGAGGAAAATAAAGTAGTAAAATCCAATGCTCTTTTCCTAGCTGAAAGCCTCCCAATTCTCTCTGGCATTGTCCTTCTCAGACCTCCCACAGCAGCAACTGAAATCAAGAAGTGCTGCGATATTTTAATGAGAGCTGGTAGTCCCCTAGTAAGTGCACTACCAAAGACACAAATCTGATGCCTGCATGTCTTTAAATAAGGTGCTCATCAGACTGAGTTCTGCTGACTATTTCCAGAAGGGAGCAATCATTTGGATGAAAAACACTGAAAAAGTGTTCAGGCAGCAGAGGAAGTCTAACTTTTACTACTTAGAAACTTGTTGCAAAATGCATTTCGTTTTGTACTCTACCCCACACCTCGCTTAAGACAAGACTTTTCTCTGAGACCTGTATTCAATGGCAAACTACAGGCTAGCCTCACCCTTACTCCCCAGGGACACCAAAGCAGCAATATTCTCATCTGCAGCACATGCCCGCCATGACACACAGCTGTGCACAAGTCTTGCTTGAGTACTGGTCTTGCTCACCAGTAAGCAAGGAGTACCTACCTTTATAGGGCATCTGAGCACGGGTTTTCAGATACATTTTGGTGTTTCTCTTTGTTCTCACTCTGTTGACCTTGTAACCCAAATTGTTGCAGCGGTTCTTGCGGCAGCTCAGGCAGAGGCCCTTCTCAAAGGCCTCCTTTGTGTTGCAGCGGTAGGCCATGCTGGGCTTTTCTTCATTGAGGAGAGAGTCAATGAAGAGGTGAATGGATCGTTCATGGGAGCATTTCACCAGCTGATCCACATCTTGAAAGAATGAAAACACGTAATATGTATACACATGTGCATATAATGATATGCACATATCATATACACTTAAGCAATGCTGTCAACAGATATGATCCACTATGGCAGAGCTGGGCTTTAAAGGATGACTTTTAAAAGCACTTGAAAGAACATTCCTGTACCTCTCAGAAATCTTTCCTTGCAAGACAGCTTGCAGGGCTATTCAGGTTTTGGAATGTTATACTGTTTGTTTCAGAGCAACCTCACCTCCAAGGCCTTTCTCAGCAATCAGACGCAGCGCTTCTCCCAAATTGCAACCTGGCTGGAAACCTCCACCATTGGGATAAATGTCAATGTGTCCAACAGGCTTCTGGATCCCAATGCTGCGGTCTGGAGAGCCTCGGGTGTAGGTGTGTAGGACATCCACAAACTCAGCATCATCCGGGGAGAGGCGGGTGAGTTCATCAGCATATTCAAAGGTAGGACCAGCAGGATCCAGCCCTTTATGGGGCAAACCACAAAGAAAAGCTGATAATATTGACTGCCAAAGATACTGAGATTGATAACAAATGCCAAACTCAGCTGTCACATTGGGCTGGAATACTGAGTTTTCCTGCAGACATTACAGATGGATCACTTCATTAACATTCATGCACACAGGACAATCAAATGCACTACATTGAAATGCTGTCACTGTTTAAAAAAAAAAAAAGAAGTGTATGCAAACTCATGGAAGGAAGCCCTGCTAACTGCCTCAGAGCTGTAGCATTTCCAGTGGATGGGAGAAACATGCTTGTATTTTCTCAATGTCTTCCTCTCTTGTCAAGAACTGTAGAACTTGTATTTGAAGTGACTGAAGTATGGAAAAGTCTTGCTGACAACTCCATGCCAGGGGAACAAGTGGGAAACATAAATGAGAGCTTCACTGCCTACATACCAAAGGGGAAGGGGATTATTATGGTAAACTGCCAAGCTGCAGCTACACTGACATCAAAAAAACCCAAAACTATTCTGCCAGTGAACAAGTACTATCTCCTGTTCAAACAACTACCTGAGAGATGGCTGAATGGACATGTCCTTTCTGCACCCTCAGCTGGGCACAGGCACTTGGCCTGTTCACCCACAATTAGCTCCACTCGGTCTGAGCTGCCTCCCCCTCTGCTGTGAGGGGCCACATCATGTTGCTCCCTGTGCTTTTCCCAGGGAAAGATTCATCCTCAACACCAAGAGCAACTGTGGAGGCATAACAGAGGGCTACTGAAATGCCAGTGATTTGGCAGTGTCAGTGAAAGCAGCAAAGCTGCAACTTAGAGAAAGGAAGGGCAGAGGGACTAGCGCTTAGTCCTCCTGACTTTAATCTGCCACCTCTCAGGACTCAACTTTTCGACCAGATGTGACTGCTGCCTAGCCCACCTCTCAGCATGCCTGTGGATCTGGGATCACAGCCAGGCTCAGGTGAAAGAGTAAAAGGCCGCTGGGAGCTTCTGAACGGTGCTCCCAATCTCTCAGCAACAAAGACATCACAGATGAGCAATTTTCTTAGCCTCATTTGCTGATGCTGGCAATTCCTTTGTCACTGAGATTAGTGCTAGGGGCTCAGCTCTCCATGTGTTGGGCTGTAAACCAGCCCCAGAGTGGCCATGCACTTTGTATTGTTTAGCAGATTTCTCAGGCTCCAAAAATCACCTTAAACAGACATCTCAGCAGACATAGCAACAAGGCAAGTATATGTCTTCCCCAAATTCTCACAGTATTATTTCCAGCCTAGAATCCACTCTGGATCTCTTCTGGTTATCTGTCCAATCTTCCTTTGAGCCCACATAAACTTCTTGCATCTGCATCATCCCGTGGCAAGGAGTTCTGCAGGTACTAAACCTGCAGCAGCAGAATCTACAGGAGTTCTGTTTGAATGCCTTCCATCAGCTGCAAGGAACGACTGCCTGGGTAAAAACAATCCACTGAATTTCTCATGCTGCAATAGATACTGTGACCTTCTCCAAACCATGGTTTAGTCAGTCCCCACCACAAACCCCCAAACTACTCTTTTATCAGGGCCTACTCACTGATTTCTCATAAAGAAGCAAATAAAAGCTTCTCACTTCACCACCTTTGCAGTTATTTTCTGAATCTTTTCCAGTTCTACCCCAGAAATATCAGAGCTGCTGTTTCATTAAATCATGAATGCATAACCAAAGTACTGCCAGCAAACAACAATTACTCTGGTGATTTTTCAGTGGAACATACTATTTCAGTCAGTATGGAAGAGATGCAGCTCTCCACTCTGCAGTCACAGGTTTCCTTACCAGTAATTCTGTTCACCTTCTTTTTGGTCAGGTTCCCAGCAATCCCAGCAGCATGGGCACCTAGACTGTACCCCAGCAAGTGGAGATTGTTGAGAGGATAATTGAATTGCTCCTGCAAAAGAGAGCAAACTGTTTAATGCTCAAAACTAAACACAAAAACATCAGAAAACACAAAATAAAATGCTTTTCTAATACTGGGATTTTTGTTTGAGCCATGAACAATAGAAGAAACACTATACAGTTATCATAATTTTGTGCCATTGTAGATTTCTAATTTATGGCCAAAATCTAAACTGAGAGGAATGCAAAATAAAGGACAGCACACAGGGCTGTTTATTTTATAAAGGTATAAAATAAACTCCCCACCAGTTTCTGGATCTCCTAAGGCTGGGCACACTTCCGATTCCCAAGGGCTGGCTGCTGTATAATATATAGGAAGCTGTCTTTCACAGCTACCTCTCACAGGGCCCTCAGAAATACTCTGGACCCACAGGACCCCATGGACCACAAGGTAAAGTTTCTGGAATGCAGCACAAAAGGCCTCTGAGTAGGACATGGCCAGTAAACCAAAGCTGGAATTTTACCAGTCCAGCAAAATTACTGTCTGCAAGATTTTAACTTCACCTATGCAAGAGGAGACAATGAACACAGCTGCATCACTGCAGCAGTTTTGTCTCCTATGACATTACACAGAACGAGATGTCTCCACATCTTACTTACCTCCATCCAGTCAATAAATGTAGCAACATCCTTTCCCACCAGCCTGGTGTATGCAGCAGACACCGGATAGTGCTGCTGAGCTCGAACTAGCCAGTCCACCACAATGACGTTTGAGTCAGGCTCCCTCTTGTACAGAGCATCCACCAGCTTCGGGACCCAGCTTTCATACATCCCTGTCACCTGTGGGTTTTGGTGATTTTAATTAAAATAGGAGATCTGTGAGACACCTGCACACTTCATCAGAAGTGTAGTTAAAAGGGAGATTCTTCCCACTTTGTCTTACCGTCCACCCGTGGATCACCACAAAAGTTTTACTGGTATGATTGAAGTTGCACTGTGCCAGGCTGTTCACCTGCCCAGGAACCAGATAGCAGACATCCTCATCGGGCTCTGCAGGCGTCCGTAAAGAAAACTTGCTCTCGATTCCCTCAAAATTGTTTTCGCCTTCTGCTATAAGAGCACAAAAAACATATAGCAGTGTTTTAGGAGTACTAGGACAAAGTCATAAGGCCCGGGTACAATGCTGGAAAGGTATCTGGAACAGTCAAGAAATGGGACACGTGGTTTTCATTGTCCTACAGCACTCAATTGACACACAACAGCGATGCAAAGAGGAAATCAAAGGGTGAAAATTGCTCCCCTTCCAAGGTCCTGCTAAAACAGTAAGAATCTGCTGAGCTGTCAGAGAGGCATGAATACATTTTAAGAGTCAGTATTTTCCCTATCACATTAAGCAGGAAACCTCTTATGTATCACAAGAGTAAACTGCACAGGACAATCACAGACAGTCATCCAGGAAAGCAGGGAGTAACTACCATACTATTACATATTTTGGTGATGTATCTTCCACATCACCTCACCAATAATCAGTGCTTAACAAGCTCTTTTATAATATTGTGTAGTCACAGTGCACTAAAAGCTGTGAAGTCTTTATGTGAAGTCTTACAATATACTTTTTTTAAGTTTTGACCAACAAGCAGCAGGTGAGAAGATCAGACACCCATCAGAGAAACTGAATTAGCAAACCAGCAGTCTATTTTGGAGTACATTTTCAGGTCATCTGATAACCTACAGAAAAATAAGCTGCAGAAGAATATCTTCCTCTGCCTGAAGCAGAAGGAAGGAGGGTGGGGAAGGAGGTGCAGATCATGTACTGATGGTAATAAAGGATATGGTGGTCTGCAAAACTCCCTCCAACTTCCAGATTCAAAATTTAAGAACTCATCTTCCTGCTGAGACAGAGAAGTGACTTTAGGCTTCATATTCACTATTTCCTATGGGAAGAAACTAAAATGTCTCCTCTTACGTTTGATTCAACTCTTAAACGCCTCTATGTACAGCACACCCTGTAATTAACTTTTCAAAATTCAGGCCCCAGTTGGCAGCTTGAGTTAGGCAAATATTGATTGCCTGTTCTTCAAGTGCAGCTGAACTTAGGCCAATTTTGTCCTGCTCAGCATTGTCTTTCCTGGCATCAAGACCACCAACCTTTCACATACTCCTAAACACACATTAATGAATGGCTCTGAACCACCATAGGGAATACAAATAACAAGGTAAGTACCCTATGCTTGGCATGCAAAACAGATTTCCACTCCTTTTTCCCATTGCAGAAGAGGTTTCCTATGATAACTGGTAGATTTGCATTTCCTGCATGAAGTTGTGCTGCACCACTCAGGTGATAAATAACTAACAATTCATTTTTTCCAAAAAACAGTTTTTCTGGTCTTCCCATTCAAGCTATCATACACAGCAAGGCACTGACTTACGCCTGACCTCACTTCATAGAGCTCTACAAAGTCTGGGGAGTTCTTGCTGTGCTTGGAGGGTCACAAGAAATCAGGGTCTAACCTCCTGCATTAGTTCTAAAACCAGCACAGAGCCTTGCAACAAATGCTTATGTAGAAACTTGTCAGCCATAATCAACGGCTTAACACTGCCCAAGTTCAGCAGGATTTCTCACCTGTCAAAGCACATGCAGGAAAGCAAGAACCATTCACTGAACAGAGGCAGTACTCAGCTTTGCGTTTTGACCTTGTCTGTGCTAGGCTGGCTAGCTAATCCAGGATAATTACACTGAGGGCCCCCTTCCTGCCTCCTTCCTACTAAAGAAAGGGGTTTTTCATAGACTTTACCCTTCCTTCTACCAGTAGAAGTATTCACATAATGGTAAATATAACATTTTACCCACTAACAAAAGCTAAATTTGTCAAACAAACTGAATGTTTGCACCTTTTCTAGATTTTTGTATATTCAAAATTTCTTTTTGTCACCAACTGACAGTATAAAACAGTTTTTTAATAAATCTTTAGACCTGTACTATTTACTTTTTAGACAGAAAAAGAAAAGTCCCAAAGGCTGGTTGGTTAAATATCAGCTATAACTTTTCACTCAGCTGCGAATCAGGAAAACCTTGAAAGGAACGAGAACAGCTTTCAACTTTAAGGCATACAACACTAGGACTTTCAAATATGTATATTCCCTCCTAGTACAGGAAGGCGAACAAGAATAGTCCACCTGCTCACTAGTTAATAGTGCTTCCTTTCATACCTAGATATCATTTCCCTTCTGGATTAAATTTATCTGATAATCATCCAAAATCTAAATTACATTGATATCCTGTCTTGTGGTGTGTTTTCAATTACAAACACATGCTAGAATTTGCATGCAAGTTCAGGCCACAGCTTCTTTGAAAACAAGCTCATAGGAAATTTACAATTCAAAGCATATATACTTAAGGGTACACTTGGAAAAGTGCACCAGGCTTAGAAAGATGGAAGTACAGTGACACCTGCCACTGAAGATGTGCTAATAGTTCCACACATATTTGCATGTTTTAGTCTAAAAATCTTTGACGGAGATTTGAGAACGTAAAATCACTGAGATACAGTCACCACCAGGAAAGCAGCAGCTGCAGAGCAACACCCCATGGGTTAGAGCAGACAGCCACTTTTCTCATTTAACTATGTTATACGAGGAATTAGTAAGCCAAAAGAAATTACTGCTATCATCTCATACCCACAAAAAGTGTCATGCTATCTTATGTCTACATATGGTCAGTTCCCAGCAGGCAAGATACCCTTTGGATGAGGGAAGTATGTGTGTGTGTGTGTAGTGGAGTTTATTATGGACCTCTTCATGCTTTGCTCATCTAGAAGCTTTCCTTGGAGTTTGGCTTTCCAAATTCTATATGGCTCAGAGTAGAGGATATCTTGCTACACCTAATGTTGTGTTGCACACATGCTGCAGTACCAGCTAACATCCCAGCTCCTGCAGAATACAGGTACATACAGTCTGTACACACTCACCACACAGACCAACACCTACATGTACCATGCTTTAAACCTGAAGCAGAGAAGTTACACAGCATATCACTTCAGAAAACTAGCATTTCCCACTTCTGCTTTCATACCTCAAGGTATTTCTTGGTCTATTAAAAAAACTATTCAGAACCAAACTTTGTCATTCATAGACTTTTTCCATAGACCTTTTCCTCACTGATTTAAAGGGAGAAGTCTCCTTGAATCAGTCTTGAGCTAATGAACCACTGGGCCTCATTCTTACCGTCTTACACAAAGAAATGCAGAGACAGCCAATGTTCACACTCACCACAGTTTAGTTAATAAGATGTTTTAACTCAAGTTAATTAAACCCTGGGAAACACAAAAACTGGTAGTTTTTCACCATGTTTCTGGAAGGTAGACAGAAATTTATCTGAATTAATATCACATTTTTCGTAATGTAGACACAGAAATTAGATATCAAGAAATACACACACATCCATGCTGAGATACCAAAGTAGCTTTTCGTGACAAGAATGCAAGTCCCATTTCTAAACAAGGCCTTTGAATAAAACAGACTGGAAGTAAACACATGCAGACAAAAAAGAAATTCATGCTTTTGCTAAAAACTACACTTTCCCAGACATAGTTCATCAAAGGTACAAAGGCGTATCTTGTGTATTGCCAAAGCTTCCAGGCACACAGTTACAAATACAAGCACCTGTTGTAAAACAAAGTTTTCTGTCTACTGCTATGTGCTCCCAGTTAACATGACCTACAAAAGGATTATTTAGGGAACTAAATAATCAGCAGAATTAAGGGAGCAGAATTAAGAATTAAATGCCCAGTTCCAGATGGAAGCTGGCTTTCCAGGCTGCATCACCAAAATATCACCATTTTGTCATGCCCTACAAAGTTTTTGGATGTTTTTCTTATACCCTACTTCCACAATATGAGTTTCTATATTTTAAAAAAAATAAAACATTGTCCTGTGAAGTAAGGTATTGAGAACCTCACAGAACTCAAAGAAAGTGGAGGGAAAAAAAAGTATATTAACTGGGAAGTCAGTAGTTTTGTTTTTCCTGTCCAAAGTTTGTGACACTTTGGACTTGCAATTTGTGAAATTCCTTTCAGTTAGGGACTCCTATCAATTATCAATTTTGAAAGCATTCCACTGACTTTAGGCATTCTGACACACTAATCAAGAGAATTCAGTTTCAAGTTTCTTTCACAGGAAGCCCAAGGCAACTTCACAATTTTTTTTGATTGTGAAACTGTTTACCACCGGTCAGCCGGGTGGAGAATGTGAGTCTTGAGGAAGTAACAACATCTGGAATATTAATCTGAAGTTAAACTGCCCACATCAAATTGGTTGCCAAAATATGATAACAATGCATTTGCCAGAATAAGTGTAACTAAGCTGTGGTTTTAAAAATGGAATCTTTGATAAACAACAATTTCCTAGCATTATGCACTTAGAAATGGAAATACTATTAGCTATGTGCAAAGATCCTTATAAATTATACTGATAATACCAGTGTCTTATTATGCTGCTAAGAAATTATACTGCTAAGACTGTGTCTTCTGTAGTCCACAGAGGCATGCATGCACACACATACACAGCAGCAAACATCTGTACATAACATTCAACATTCACCAGCTGTAGTTAACTGGGCTAAATCTTCCCTCAGCCAACAATCAGCATTAGAATCACTCATTTATCAGTTATACTGAATTCCTAAGAGTTCTGAAGCAAACTCACAGTCAGCTGTAGTAAAGGGCCTTTATCACAGAAACTGTTATCATTTAATTTGATCTATACCATAAACTGAAAGCAGACTACTGTGTGTTGCAATCCCAGGAAACCTACCTCACGAATCAGGTTATTGTTTAACCTTGCTGCAAAAATATTACAACTTCAAGTTTATTTATGTATTCCTTACTGGCAGAGCCCTGTGAGTACGTTCTGCTTCACTTCTCAGGTGAGGCCAATGGAAAGAGCAACACTTCTGGAAAGCTACTGGGCACAAGTTCAGAACCTAAGCAAGAACCTCCCAGCTCAAGTTCTGCAGCTGGCAAACTGCTGTTCTCACATTGTACACAGGGGTGCCCACCCCTCTCCATGGTCATCCTGTCAAATCTTCACTCAGCTGCAGCTGAGACACTCAAAATTCAATCCAGCAGATATCTAGCCATCCACCAGTCCCTCTGGGATATCTGGAATTATCCCAAGAAAATTAAAATGCAACCACTTTCAGACTTTGCAGCAATATAGAGGTAAGGTTGCATGAGAAAGTCCTGTCATACAAGTACTTCTGCGAAAAGGAGAATCCAGCAAACTTTGAGGAGTGCTGGTGATCATGCTAATCTCCAGCACATCTTGATACCTGAGAGCTTTACCTCTGTGCCTTCTCAGAAATGCATTGTTTCTCGAAAGGCCATGCCACAGGTGCCCTGGTATGTCTACCACAAACACAAGCCATAGAAAAGGCCAGCAGTTCACATCACACAACAGCTGACTCTGGATTTACACTGGTAAAAATAAGGATCTGAACGTATTCCTAGCAATGTTTTTATCTTTTCATGGAACACCAACATTTTCTTCACCTAGAAAGTCTTTTTCTATGTTGGTTTTTAAATACACTGGATTCCTAGAGGGCTGGATCATGTGTTTTCTGTGGTTTCAAAAACTTTTTTACTGTGGTATATATAGAAAACTGTGGAAGTAAAGGCTTGAACTGCTTTAGGATGAACACACAACTTGCTATCATATAACCTGTTCCTAAGAAGAAATAATGAAATTA
Source organism: Certhia americana (assembly GCA_018697195.1). Classification (NCBI taxonomy): domain Eukaryota; kingdom Metazoa; phylum Chordata; class Aves; order Passeriformes; family Certhiidae; genus Certhia; species Certhia americana. The sequence goes on along the minus strand of CM031878.1, from coordinate 43,301,558 downwards.
TTAGTAAGTCTGTAGCAAATCAGTTCCTGCAGGGATGAAAGCTTTCTCAAAGAAGACAATTATTTTACTGTATAGAACTTGGATACCATGATGAAAACTGTTTTTTATTGTCTCCGATGGCACAAGATTGGATTCAAAGCTAGAATACATTCCTTTCGTTGTACCCTAGCACCCCATCCTCTTACTTTTGAATACTTCCCTTCAGCTTCCTTGTACACAAAGAAGTAACAAAGGCATCCACAGCAGAAAAAAACCGGCAGTTTATATATTCTGGTTTAGGATCACAAAGCAGCTCTAGGAGCTACAGACAGCCTTTCTTCTAGGGCCAGAAATTTTTAAAGATAGATACTATGTGTGGAAGACCAGTGTAAGAAAGTAAGCCTGTGACAGGGCACTGCTAACAATATTTTAAGAACTTTTTTTAGGTTTGGTTTTTGGTTTTTTTTTTTTTTTTTTTTGGGGGGGGGGTTGGTTTGGGGTTTTTTTTAAGTTTGAAGAGTAGTGGTCTCCTAAAACTAGTATCTTTCTTCATAACAGCTTCAATTACATTGTGATTAATTGAGAAAGCATGAGTGAAAATCTAGCACCATTTGCACATCTTCTACTTCCTCTAGCTTGGACAGGGTATCTATGCACAAGTGCAGGTACAACAGGCAGAGCACAAACACAGCCATAAGTGAACCTAGAGAGAGTAAATCACTCTGTTCACTTTTCCCCAAGTGGATTCTGCTTATTACAGGCTTAATTACAACTCGAACATATTACCACGATAACGATGAAACTCAGCCTTGCCTTGTCTAGGATCAAGAACTGTACGAAGTTGGGATGCTGGGATGGATGAGTCCCACAGAGGAGGAAGCCGAGGGACCTTACCGTGGTGCTACTGCTGTGCAAATCCCATTGATGGGGCAAGGGACTCTCGGAAGCCACCTTGTCTCTGGGAAAAAAACACATCCCAAACCTCAACAGCCATCAAGGTAGCGCCATCAGTCCGGCAGGTTGTGCATGAGCTTCGGCTGGGGAACAGGCTTCATTCAGTTCTCTCCTAAGAGGATGGAGGCTCCCCCACAGTGTCGCTCTCCAGCGCCTTCCAAGCCCACTCCGCGACACCCGGGCCCCGCAGCATCCCAAGCACCCCGGGACAGCTTCACAAAAGAAAAATTGCAAACTCCTCTCTCCCGCCACGCCGGCAGCGCTTCCCCACAAGCCCCGCTTTCCCAAAAGCAACAGGCAGGCCCGGCAGCTCCCGTGCTCTCCGGGCGCCGTCCTGACCCCCCGTCCCGGGACTCACCGCCGAGAGCAGGCACCCAGCGCAGGCAGAGGCACACGGCCGCCAGGAACGCCTTCCTCCACATCTCGCCTCCAGCCGCGGCACGAAAGTTTCGGCGCGAAAAGAAAAAAAAAGGAAGTTTTTTAAAGATTTGAAAGTAAGTAAGTTTTTTGGGGTTGTTTTTTTTTTTTTTTGCTTTAAAAGCTTATGGTAACTAAAGAGAAGCGCGGCGCAGGAGCTCGGCGATGGCCAGGGCAGCGCGGGGAGCGCCCGGCCGGCCTTATGTCCTGGGCAATATGCAAATATGCAAATATGCAAATGAGCATGTGAGCCCCCCGCGCCCATTGGGCATTGAGCGCGGCGGGGGCGGGGCCGGGCAGGGCGGGGTCGGGGGTGGTTCGGGTTCGGGTTCGGTTCGGGCTCGGCGCTCCCTGGGGAGCCTGGCAGCACGGGATGGAACGGGACGGGACGGGACGGGACGGGACGGAACGGGACGGGACGGGACGGGACGGGACGGGACGGGACGGGACGGGACGGGATGGAACGGGACGGGATGGGACGGGTTGGGACGGGACGGGACGGGACGGGACGGGACGGGACGGGACGGGATGGGACGGGACGGGACGGGACGGGATGGAACGGGACGGGACGGAACGGGACGGGATGGGACGGGACGGGATGGAACGGGACGGGATGGGACGGGACGGGATGGCCCCGGCTGGGCAGGGCAGGGCGTGCATAGAGCCCTTGTCTCCGAGCCCTCCTGTGCCTGGCCCCGCGGCTCACCCCCTAGGTCCTGTGGCGACCTAACTCTGCTATTGTGGGGCCTTCCGCCCCATTCCTGGTTTTGCACCAGCAACCAGCAACAAACGGCATTTTCTGGACAGTGCTTGCAAGGGGCATTCTGCTGTTCCCTTGGAAAATCTTTGCCAGAACCTTGTTTTACCAGCACTCGAGGAGATACAAGTTGGAAAAAATATTAATTCACTGGAGATTGCATCTGTGCTCTTGAGAAATAAAAAATCGATCCCTTGAGCTTTTCAACTCTCTCTGCCCTCCTTTTAGAAATGTGGTTTGCACTGAGATTTGCATTGGCAGCCACTGGGTGAAAGATCAGTTATGTAAGGACATTAATTTAATAACAATACCAGTTTTCATTTCATTGTGCATCTCGTTGCCAAAGGCCCAGCTTCATAAAGAAGCTTATGACACAAAGAATGAGGACTCCCTGGGTTTTGCAATATGAAGCAAATGGGATTCACTTCAAGGGTAACATATCTTTCTCATACCAGACACCTTAGGAGACTAAAACATATCTGGTTTATATTAGTGAGATCATTGAGTAAGAGATTGCTGAAGTGTAGCAGTAGTACTGGATCACCTTTGTAACTTTAGGTTCCACTAAGAGACCAGTGAGATCTGTAAGTGAGAATTTTCCCCCAAGACACAACCAGTGTTTCCTCCATCAGCAATTCCTATTTATATCCAGAAGGCATCAGAAGAATTTAGTGAGGGTACAAGCTGTTCATGCTGAGACTTTTCCATTGAGACAACTGCGTGGCAGGAGGAGGAGAGGGGCTAGCACAGTGCGTGAGGCAGGGAGAGAGTCTGGGAGTCCAAGCAGGGAATTGGAGGTGAAGGAGTAGGAGAGACCAGCCTTCCTCCCCAGAGGATGTGGTGATGTGAGCAGGGAAAATATGGTTTGTGCTGCAGCTCGCTAAGTAGTGAGCATATCCTCTGACAGACAGTGTTTGAGACCCTCTTGTCAAAACAATAGCAAGATTTTTTTAGCAGCTTTCTTTTCCCCAAGTGTGGACTAAACAATGCATTTCTCTTGATCTAATTTAGCTGAAACACTATAGCATAATTTCCCCCTTAGAAATCAGCCTGAGTCTATCCAGGGTCAGACATCCTTCCTAGAAAATTTCATTCCCTGATGGCAGCATAAGGCAAACTAAAAGAACAAACACTTTAAAGCAGGCTGCTGTTAGGTAGACTGTCAAGTTACTCTAATCACAGGTGATGCTCTCTATCCATCAGAGCAGAACAGAATGTGAAGTGTCCTGATATACACAACTACACCCATGGCTACTGTAGGAAAAACAACCAAACAAAAAAGTTTACAATATTACATATAACATTAATTTTGTGGAAAAAGAAATAGTGTTGTTTTAACTACTTATAGTGATGCCTTAAGTTCCAGAAGGCATCAGTAGGATCAGGTAGAAAGGAGCATTGGCAATGCTTGGCACACCCGCCCTGGATAGATTGCTGGCCCTGTATGTAAATCCATGGGCTGTAATCATACTTGCAGTTAATTCCCAATATAACTTGTGAAAACCATCAATAGCAAGGGCAGGCAGCAGATTTACACAGAATGAAATCTAATTTGTTACACTGAAAAGCTTGTTTGCATAATGTTTTCTTCATGCCCATGCCTGACTTTAAGACATAGTTATGTATTTAAGAAAGAGTTTTGAAAAGTGTCCACCAAAATACAAAAAAAAAAAAAAAAAAAAAAAAAAAAAAAGAAGAAGGAAAATTAAAACAAAATGCTAGAAAAACCCTTTCAAGAGATGAAAGTGGGGGAAGCGGATAATTCTGGTTTCTTGGATCTTGAACAAATTGCCTAAGTCTGTTGTAAACTCAGATATAAAATAATCTGAAATAGATGGGACACAGCACATTTTCCAACATTTAAAAACCCTTTTTCCCTTGTAGATAATCATAATTGGATGGAAAAGAAGGTTCATGGCATCGACTCAAGGTGTTTCACTGCAATCATTAACTGGACTTGAGTTCCTCTTTCTCTATGAAATACATAATCCTAGAAGGGAAAGCAAAGCTCTGTCTGTAAAACAGAGTCTGGTTTATAGTATTCACGGACTCCAAAGTGGGTAGAAGGTACTACAGTGTGAGCTAAAATACATTGCTTCTAATAAGGACTGGGGAAAGCATGGAAAACGGAGAGAGAAGCTGCATAACTAGACTGGTACTTGCACCCACAGACCATGCAGGAGGTTAAAGTGAAAACAAGCCCAGAAGTCCCTCCAAAACAACATGGGCAGCATTGTGGTGCAGCTGTGCTAAACCCCGAGCAAACTCACTGGCCTCACACAATGACAAGCAAGGGGAGAACCAACCAGAAAATTTCATTTCCACAACAATGCCCCAAAGAGAGCTTGAAGCACAGTGAGAAGGGAAGGGGAATGACACAACATGACACTTTGAATGTTTTTGTACTGCTTTAACATAAAAGATTTTATAACTGAGAGTGAGAACGCTTCCAACAAAAGTATCTGCTTAGAAACAAGGAGAAAACATTCTGGTCTCCTTCTGAATAGGAAATAGAAATGGTAAGACTTTTTTTTTTTTTTTTTTTTTTTTTTTTTTTTTTTTTTTTTTTTCTTTTTTTTTTTCTGTAAATATTTGAATTTTTTCTTTCTCCACCCAGAAGAAAAATAGTGAAAATAAAGCCAAAAAGTCAGTATTACACTTCCAGATTAACAGAAAAAAATGATCTTTTTTCTCCTACTTTTAGTTTATTCAAAGATATCAATGAAATTCTTTTTTTAAATTTGTTTTCTGAAAATCAGCCATTTTTAATGAAACTCCAGTTTGGGAATTTAAAAATTTCTTTTCCCTGCCTGTTTCAATAACCACTAACCAGGCTACAGCAATAATTTTACATGCAGCAGATGTCCTCTTGTCCTGAGCTGAGCCTCTTTGCTTCAAGTAAGGAGCGACAGAACATCAAGACACCCAGGGGCTTGAGGATGACTGTTGAGCCTGTCCCACCTACACTCTTCAACAGGCCCTTTCTGTGACCCAGTATTTGCCTGCTTTCACACACTGACAGTGAGTGAGGGCTGCAGGCACCTTTCAGTAGAAGCAGGGACAGCCCAGTGACAGGCAGGTGTGCAGGCAGGTGAGAGTTACAATTGCACCAATGCTTGTGTGTGGTGGTTATCCCAAATCTCCCTAAACAGGCAGCAGTGGAAAAGATGGCAGCAAGACCTGGATGTCTGCTTAGGAGCATAATATGTGCACCTTCACTAGTGCCTGCTAGCTCAAGACATAGAAATATGGGGATCCATGCAGCAGCTGCAGCTCTGACTGCAGCAGACAGGACACCTGTTCCTCCTGCTAACTTTTGTTTCGCAGAAAGACTCTTCCAGTGTTTGGTGTCACTTAGGAAACAAGAGGAGGCTTGTGTAAAACAGTCTTTAGCTGTTATGTCTTGCCATATTTGTCCTTTCTATTGATGTGGTATCACTTGCTGTTCTGTTCCCAGGTTGTCTTATCTCACAGACAAGGTCTTCTCACTGATTAGCACAAGGATTCATTCCTCTCCATCCCACTCTGTTATTTTCAGTGCACTGTGTAAGCTACTAATTCTTTAAAAAAATTTAAAAAAAAAAAAAAAAAAAAAAGAGAGAGATGGAATAAAGCAGGATATCTTGCTCTGGTAGTGAGTTGTGGTTGTGGAGTAACATACTGTGATTTTCTCAACTGCTCTTTAATTAATTATCACACTAATGGCAGTGCCTGCCAAAGTCAGCTAGCTGTCTTGCCAGACACATCTTTCAAAATGCAATGCCAATGGAGAGACATTCCAGTACCCTGTTTGGGGTGGCGTGTAGGGGAGTGTAGTCCAAGTCCCTCATTCATTGGCCATGGGGCTGGTGTTCTGACCAACTACGGTCCCCCTTCGCTGTTCCTCACGTGGCTCCCAAGTCCTGCCTGCAGTAGGTTAAAGATGACGTTGTCTGAAACTTTGGTGAGGTTACGAAAATGTACAAGGGCATAGGGGAGAAGGAGAGAGAGAAGAGACTTTGCCTGACTACAAGTGCTCAGTACTAGTGTTCAGGTGCCTGTAAGGGCAGAAACAAGTTCCTGCATTTTGCCAGCAGTGTGCCTAGTGGAGAGACTTCAGCATCCCCTGTTCCCTCATGTTCTCCTGAAATTTGCAACATTTATATCTCTAATCCTGGGAAAAGAGCCTTCTCACTCAGGTCCCAGCCTGGCAGTCTGTGTTCCTGCTTGCCAAGGGGAGAGCGAGTAGGATGAGAGAGCAATGCACAGCAACACCACCGTGGGAAAATGAATGTGTCATTTCCGTTGCAAGGAATGTATCAGAGAAGAGAATCCACTTCTCTGGCCTCTGGGCTATCCAACGAGGGAGAGGATAATCGCAACTCTCTGCTTTCCCTTTATTTCACTCTACAAGGTTGACAGATGGTGTGTGGTGCAGCCAAGGCTGGATTCCAACTTGTATCTCCTTTAGTTGCTTGCAACTTACTGAGAACAGATTCATCCTTGGGCTGACATTTCCATCTCATCCCAAAGGGGATTTGTTTTAATTTTCATTTAAAGTTTTGGCTGACTTAGCATTGCTTCTCTGTAATTTTGCAACTGGTAAGGAAAAACGCCCCCTTGGCCCAACACTCCTGCCGTGGACATCCAAACCCAGTGCTCATGGAAGTGAGGGGTGTGCTCCCCAAGGGACAGTTCAGCCCACCTGGAGTCAAAGCACACTCATGCAGTTCCTCCAGGAACTACAGAGAAATCCTGCAGTGATTTTGTGCTCTTAACCTTTACAGGTATTAATTTTACTTCTCGTGGAGGTTTAAAAGATTTCAAGCAAAGTCTGAGCTCAGTTAGTGATCTGCCTTCAAACTGTGGCCACAAAACAGGCTGAGTTTACATATGCACAGTAAAATTTCCTGATCTGTTCTATTTGCCACAAGCAAGTAAACAAGAAATAGTATTTATTTCCACCAGCTTCTTTCATTGCATTACTTCACTATCTTGACACATATGCTGACATTTTTAGGAATATATGCTTCTGTGGTCACTGTCCCAGAGATACTCCTGTCAAAACTAAGATATGGCAACAAAAGAAGAAACACAAAGAAGAGGAGAAGGTGAGAGGAAGGACAAGGGCCACATCAATAAGATCTCATTATTCATCCATCAACTCCAAACACAAACTATGGGAGAAACCTGAGAAATTACAGACTTGAGTCCCTGGTCATGGAGGTCTTCAGATCCCACAGACTGGATTCTCCAGGTTGGAAAACGTTTTCCATGTTTTCCCTGGGAGCCTTTTTTTTTTTTTAGAGTCAGCTTGTGATGGAAGTACATCAACTTATCCTTCAGGGCACCAAATGATGCCATGATTGTCATCTAAAGCCACAGATTTGGCAAAGCTTTTTTCTGTTTTTAAAGTTGCAAAGTGCTCAGTTTGTCACTTTTACTGTGCAAGTCACGTGCCTGTCATTGAAGATATTGCCACATAACATGCCACAGAAAAGGCATGTTCAATCTCCTGCTGGAGTCCAGGGGCACCAGCTCTGCATATCAAGGGCAGCCTTGGAAGCAGAAAGTACACCCAGTCCACTTCAGGGTCCTCTCCCACCAGCCAGAGCACACACAGAGCAGATGGAAACTTGGCTGATTTGATGGTCTCTGACACCACCTTCCTCCTGACTCACTGTGGCTGTGCCTCAGCACTCCTGTGGGATCCTAGTAGGCAGCAATTGAGATCCGGGTAAGAGGAAACCACCCTCTGCAGCCCCTAAGGCCTTGTGTAAGTACTTTACAGGAGAGTGAGAAGCTCAGGCACCGAAGATTGAAATGGCTTGTTCCAAAGCTGTGCTCAAAGTAAGGAGTATAAAGAATTCCAAAGTACAGACTGTCCTCAGCAGGGCAGGCCCTCTACTTAATGACCTTCCTGAGGGATGTAAAACCAGGGAGAAAAAAAAAAAAACCCAAACAAAACAAACAAACAAACAAAACAAACAAAAAACCAAAAAAAAACAAACAAACAAAAAAAAACCAAACAAAAAAACCAAAAAACCCCCCAAAAAACCAAAAAAACCCCAAAAACACAATGGAAAAGAGGGGAAAGAATTTTCTGCCTCCATCTCCTCTGGAAGGCATGGATAACAGGCATCACCAGTACCTTCATCTCCTCCATACTCCCAGAGAGTCTTTGGTAATTTTTGTTTTCATGTATAGTGGTGAAAAAGTAGTCACTTGTGTTTATACACAAGTCTACAGTTGTGCAGATGGTAGGACATCAAACGAAAATGGTTATTCTTATACACCTTCCTGTTTTCCTACTATGGCAGCCACCTGACTAAATGTTCCTGTGTTTAAAGTTATAAAGAGGCCATTCAAGGGATCACTAAAAGGCTTAGAAATCTCCAAGGATCAGACTCCAGGCATGAATTAGGTAATGGTCACATTAGCAGAGCCTGTTTTTCCAAGGCAGCTGATAACATTGTAACTACCAAACTGTGACATAAATTTGCCCCAGGAAACAAGCAAAATAGCTCTGTGGGTTGTTTCAAATTACTTATCCTGCGGGAATTTTAAGAATTCCTGTTAAATAATTAGGGACATGTGAACTTGATTTTCAATCTGTCTGATGCCATGAGAACTCTGGGAATGCACTCTTTTAATATATTGGTTCCTTTGTTATTGAGTGAATTTCTTTCTCAAATTTTCCAGTGTTAGGATTTATTCACATCCTTAGGTATTATTTTATATTGGTGTGAAAACTGAGGCTTCCAGTCCCGTGCATGTAGGGAATTACGTAGGAACATAAAAGCACATTTTTTGACCAAAGGCAAACATAATTTTTAATTTTTTTTTTTTACCTAGAATTCATGGGTAAATAAAATCATATGAAGTTCCCAGTGAACACAGTGTTGTGGACACAGATAGCTGAGGTGAGGCTGTGGAAGCAGTGAAAACTCACTTTGACTAAGTGGGAAGGTCCCAGGAACATGTCTGCTTTCCTGTTGGAAGTGGATCCTCACACCAGCCACTCACCAGCCCCCCTGGAGCAAAGCTGAGCTTTTGCTGGGCACAGGAGCACACCACAGGTTAGGTGCTGCCTCAGCCAAAACACTCACGGTGCACCGAGGCCTGTGGAGCTAAGCTTTTCCTCTCCAGTGAAAAGGAATTATTAACTCTCCACTGCTGATTTGTATTTTCCTACAAGCACTTTCCTGTGGCCACTTTGATGTAAACCTGACAAAATTTTCTTTTGCACAGATTTTCCCACAGACTACCAAATGGCCTCAGCCTTCTTGGTGTTACCACTCAGCTCTTGTTGGATGTCTTGACTTGCCTCCAGCCCAGAACCAAACAAGCACTTTCCCATCCAGGAGCTCTAGCACAGATTTTTATGCAGAAAGCACTTTCTATCTTTTCCACATGCTCACATTGCTCCTAACAGAGATGGCTTTTTCCAAGGAAAACTGCATTTACGAGTTACTCTGGAGATGCTTGGCTGCTTGATGCTTATGCACCACAAAGGCCAAAATGAGGACTCTCTTCAGCAGCAATCCTGCCCTAGATGTGATCCTGAGTTCAGCTCTTAGAGATGCCACTAAATCGACTCCTAAGTAGTGCTGCAGAAAATGTGATGAGAGTCTGGGAATGGGATGACACTGCCCCTTCCCACCGGAGAGACTGCTCATGCATGAACCCATCCCATGCATATCTTGTGGTGTTCCACCACAAGGAGAAACAGATACAATTGTATGCATATCCTGGGGCTTTCTAGAAGTCCTACAGCTGAAGTATGGGGTTGAGCTGACATGCCTGAGAAAAAACTCCAGAAATTGCAAACTGCAGAAAGAATGACTACTACTGAGTCTACCTTAAAAACTGCTAGGCTTTCTTTGTTTTGTTTCAAAGGACAAATGCTAGGCTAATTTTTATTTGCCTTCTGGTCTTTAAGGTTTAACATTCTCAACATCAAACCGTCCTTTGTGTCCATGAAGGCTAAATATTTACTCATCTGTAATGCAAGCTCTGAGTCGTAAGCACTTGAGGGACTGGACAGAGAGTTTTACATAAACTACCTGCTTCTGTAAAATATGCCCTCATTCCTGAAAGATTCAACCGTTTTTAGAACTAGTGACCAGTTCATAAGCTGCCACTGATTTTCACTTGCTTGCTAATCTCTCTCTTTTATCATTTATTTATATTGATGAGCAAATTAGTGAAAAGCCACTCTCTGACTCCTTCAGTAGTCCATATCTGAGTATTGTGGTTTGCCACCTCAGCCAAGCAGGGTTGGTTTTTAAAAAATTTTTGTATTTATGTCTGTATGTCTTTTCCTTAACAGTTTTGAAGGAAAAACAAACAAACAAACAAACAAACAAAAAAAAAAAAAAACCAAAAAAACAAAAAAAAACTTTGTAGAAGGAAAAAAACCAGCCTGAAAATAGCTTCCATTAGTGAATGTGGTAAAATCAGTTCATATATAAAGTTTTTCTTTCACTACAGGCATCTTAAAAGATTCTTTCCTTGTGTTTTATGGGCATTACAGGACTTTGATTAGAAGGAAAAACTACCCTGTGAGTTGCTTTGCAAGCAATTGAAGAGGACAGTCGTCCACTGTTTGGTTCTGGGCTGTCACCTTTATTCCTTCCCAAGATAAAGAAGAGACAGACAACAGAGCAAACAAAGCTAATGGATTAAGGCAAATTTGGGGCTGATTAGGCATGGTAAAGGAAGGACTCAGTGCTCCATGGATAATTCACGATGAAACAGCTGCAGGCTTCTCTTTTGAGGCAGAAGTAGAGCTCAGCAAAGTATTTTCAGCCTAAATAGTTCTTGGCTTTGAAAAGTTAGGCTATGACTCAATCACAGTATTTTGCAGTTTTGGGTTGAATTAACTAAATTGCTCAAGATTAAAAAGTAACTGCATCCAACCTTTTTGTTTTGACACTTTTAAAGCACAACACTGGCTTTTTAAAAATTCTGGTCTATAATCTCCTTTTAAAATTGTTTTTAGAGTAGAAATGGAAATGACCACCCGGCCCTTGAAATTAAATTTGAGTAATGAACAATGTTTTTTTTTTAATTTTCTCTTTTTTCCTTTTCTTTTCTTTTCTTTTTTCTTTTCTTTTCTTTTCTTTTCTTTTCTTTTCTTTTCTTTTCTT
>CM031878.1:43168719-43290310 GCA_018697195.1 Certhia americana | reverse complement strand
TTCTTTTCTTTTCTTTTCTTTTCTTTTCTTTTCTTTTCTTTTCTTTTGTTTTATTGATCACTGGTTGTTTTAAGAAGTATTTGTGTTTGGTCTTAGGGAGGAATTTAAATTTATCTGAAGGAAAAAAAATGTAGCATTTTCTAATACATTTGTTATCAAAAATGAAACATATATCCCCCAAAATTAATTTCCACAGCTTTATAATATCAGCACAGATTTTAAAATTCTGGAAACAGAATCTGAAAATGCAAATATATGAAAAATATAAATCATAATTCATAATTTGGCATTTCTGTAATTGTTACACTTGCTCTCTGTGAAAAAGTATTTTCTTCTGGAATAACACACTAAATACCATTTAAGTCAGCTCTAATTAGCTACTAGTAACTTTGCAATATCTGGCAGTGAAGGTTTCCTTACACTGAAACAAGATCTTTTACTGTATGGCTTTTTTCCTGGACAGATTGCCCTCCTACAATGACAGGTCTACACGTGTGGAATACAAAGTGGTATCTCCTTGAGGAGGAATTACTGATTATCCCTGATAGGATTTGCAAGGGAACAGGCTCATTCCTCCCACATACCAACCTGTTGGTATGTTTTGGCGCTGCTGAAGCACAGGGCTGGGGGCATAGATTGACTTGAACAGGGAATAGTATTAGTTTCCTAATGGGAGCCTGCTGAAACATATCAGTGTGTGTATCTGTGCCTGTTTATTCCTGCTGCACTTGCTGACGCTCTTCCCCATTTTTTTACTGTGGTTGGATGCAGGCATAGAGAGCAAGAGACTTACAGCAATGATGCATTTCCTCTCTACCTGTCATCCAGTGATCACAGTATGCATTGTGGGAGCTAAGTTTCCAAAACCTCTGTAGGCCAGGTTGCCCCACAAACAGGAGAAAGGAAACAGTCTGGAGGGAGAGGACTCTTGCATCCTGAAACTGCAAGTGAAAGTTATATGGACAATTCCCTAGGAGGTTATGGCCTGCAGGATCACAAGAAGCATGTAAAACAGCTGATGAATACAGTGTGTCCAGAGGCACGTATTCCCTTGTGTCAGCCAGCTAACTAGTGTGTAAGTATAGTGGTCTACCTGCCAGCCTTACCCTAAGCACCTGTTCTGGAGGCAAAATTTTGGACTGCACATCAGGTGGTATAGCCTGGCCAACCCATCAGCCCCTGTTGTTCACAGCACTCTGGTAACATCCGACCCAAAATTCAAAGTTCTGAGGTTCATATGCCTGCCCTTGTGAAATGTGCCACGAAAAAAAAGATTCTGAAGTTCCAGTAACTCCAACCCTACAAAAGATACAGCAGATTCATGCAGACGGTTGCCACTTTCTATGGCAAATAATTCTTATAACATCTGTATAGCACAAAAGTGGCTTTCCCATCTACCTAACAGGAATTCAAGTAGGACCAACTCACCAGTATGGCTGCACAAGCTGGAAAGATGTCTGATCTTTTAAAACACCCCAGATATGTGCTCAAACTAGGTAGGTTTGGAAAAAAAAGGGGTAATGAAAAAGGATTTCTTTCTTGCTAAATTGAAAAATCCTGCAGAGAATAACAATATATACATTGTAAATTCAGTTTTTGAGTTCTTCCTCAGGTGACACAGCCTTCTTTCATCTGTTCTCATAGAGTCTGTATTGCAGGAATACACCCCTTTTTCTAATTTTTTCTTGAGCTCATCACTTTTTTCCTGCCTCATTCTCACTTTAGAACATCCTTCTCTTTCAACACCGTAAAGCCAAATTTGTGCTTAGGGGTCTTTGCACTTGGGTAAATCATCTCAGTAAATGACTGCATAATAACCCAAGGGGAGAATCAGGCCTATTCCCCTCTAGCCTTGAACTTGCTTAAACCCCAGGCTGATGTTTTGTTCCAAGACCTTACACCATCCTTTCTCTATCTACACCCACATCCACTGGAAAATTAACCTCTTCCCCAAGGATAGAGAAGGGCTATCTCAGTCCCTTGGGAGTCCAGTCATGACCTTTTTAAAAGTTAGAGGCCTTTCTGCATGACACAATACCCTGGAGAGAGTACACAGTTGAAACTGCATGAACTGTGCTTGCAGCCAGCCTTGCCAAGTGATTGCTAAATGGAACTCAACATCCACGGCAGATAATTATCTATGCAAACCCCATCTCTCTGTGGTGAATCTGGGAGCTGGTGTGGCTTTGGAGACAAGCATTCGAGGCAAGGCTGATGTGCACACCACAAACAGAAAACACTCCATTGTAAAACTACTCCTTGAATGCAGCTGCAGCATGTCCTCAGCACCTTCTGACACTTCCCATTCATTTCTTGGGTCCAGGCATTTTGGCTGTCTCGTGTGTTTGCATCTGTTCCCACATAGGCATATGGAGGCAACTCACCTGGTTATTGGGTACCTTCCCCATGAAACCTCATGGTAAGCTTCAAGGAGGGCCTCCAAAGTGCTTTATGCCCTTATGCAGAAATGTCCTGATCAGCACAGACTTACTACAGTGAAGCATTTCTCTGCATCTTGACTGGAAACACAACAACCTCTTAAGACTTTGGTTGACTAAAGACCACCCAGTAAGGTCTGCTGAGAAATCAGAAAATGTGTCTGAGTATCATGTCTTACATGTTTTTCCCCCTCTTCCCCCACAGAGGGCCAATACTCACTACTCTAAGCCCCACCAAGCCCTGAAATGCCATGGCAAGCACCGCAGCCCTTCCCACTCACATGTTCAGCCCTGCAAACCTCAAGAGAGTCAACTGAAACAACTCTCTGGGAGAAGGATGACTCCGTTGTTATCCCTCCACCTACTCATGTTCCTACCACCAACTTTTGGCAGTTGCCTTCTAGATTTTTTCCCTTGCTTCTTGTCCCTCAAGAGTATAATTCAACCTCCAGAATGCCAAACACAAGCTCCAATTCAGCCAGAGGAAAGTTCCAGTTATTTTTCTTAGATTATACACAGGATTAGATGAATCAGAAAACAAAGCAATTTTAGGGCCTCATCCAAATCAGAGAGCTCTCCCACTGTATTCTGTGTGAAATTGGATGTCAATACACAGATCTCATACTAATTGATGAGAGGTTTCATAGTTTCTTAGGGGAACCCTTGACACACATCTATTTCTAAACTGGGCACCTAAATCCATTAACTATTATGGAAGAATTTCAAATCACTAGAGAATATCAAAATTAAACAGGATGTTAAGGAAGGAACTGTCTGCAGGAAAAGCATGGGAGTTCCTCTATGTTCCAGGTTGGGTGTTCAGACATGAGTGTTAAAACGACACACAATTCTGGGAAATCTGTTACTGGTTTTCCATGCCCTCCACAAGGAGCTCAGGAGCATTTCTGTTATAACAGGTGACAGCAGGGGAAATACTGAGAAATTAAAAAAGAGTTGGCAGTCCCAATACATACATCATTAGCTACAAAAGGTAAAGGAGGAACCCTCTTGGCAGCTACTGACAAGACGACAACTTAAAGGTAAAGAGGGTGCAGGTATTCCTATAAGTCTGTATCATAACTATTGAAATGTGAAAGAAGAAACAAAAATCTTCATACAGAAGACCATCATTGTGTTACGGAAGTATCCAGACTGTTGTGAATATTCAGGAAAGAACAGCATGAATCGGTTAATTTTGCAATAAGACATAAACTCCTACCATTCATCCCTAGTGTACAGTTAGGAAAAAGCCAGTATTACACAAATTACAAAACATATTGCTAGTCCTGATCTATTTTAAATTTTCTTCATTATGACTTAAATTAAATGCAAGCTAAGAAGTTCAGAAATATTTCTTAATATGTTTTGGCCTCAGGAAGGTAATCTTCTGCAGGAGAATTTACTTTAATGGCATTGATCAGTATCTAACACAGACAATGTTAGAAAAATTTACCATTTTACATTCTGTAGCTCTCTTTCAGCTCTCAGGTTCTCATCATAACCAAACTTACCCAAGACAACTTACTATACTGTGGATAAAACACCATTTAAATCTTAAAGCTACTTGAAGAAAGCAATCCCTGTCCTAAAGCAAGTAATCCCAAATCCTACCTTCAGTTCAGGTATCGTGTTCAATATTGAGCTTGAAAAATTCTCTGCGGTAATTCTGTCTCATATCTTTTCTAAGAGGCATACCCTGCAGGTCTTGGTTATGGGCATTTCAGGTCTGCAGGAAGGAACAGATGTGGCTTTTAAGTGAATACTAGGTGGGTTTTTTTGTGGTGAGCTGTTGAAGAACTTGTGGTCCTCAGGAACTGAAATACATTTGTACTGTCCTAAAGAGGTGCTGAAATACTATATGACATGACCCTGGAAGGAGAAAGGATAGCATAGGGCAAATCTTAATTTCAAACTTAATCTGAAAGACCTCAGTCACTAAAACCCCGGACATATGGGCATCAAGTAATGTTCATGATGGACAAAAGATCTTGCAACCACTTTCGCCCACTCTGAGGCCACAAACACTACCAAAAGAGGTGAAACACTTCACTATGCCTCAGTTTCCTCCCTTGGGTCTTTCATCTGCCAAACTCTGCGGGAGACACATTGAGGTCCACAGCACTACACAGCTGAGGTTCTTGGCCAATTGGTATTTCTAGGAGAAGAGCAATCACAGGCATATTCAATGTGCATTCTTACACTGCTCTGAAAACACACAGCTCCTTGCCAAACAAAGCCATGGCAACTCCTTACCAATAGCTAATGTGGCCTTAGAAGGACCTACTCCTGAACTGGAGGAGAAAGGCCTTGAAACCCAGTTCAAAGGAACTCCATTGCTCATGGAGTGATTTGATAAGAAGTTGGGTCTCTGGTTTTATGCTCAAGAAAACTAGACCTCATGGACACTGAAAAACTATTTCACTATGTGTCTAGCATGTGAAAAGAGTAGAAAGAGGACCCTGGTCTCAGACAGCACCTCCAAGTTCCAGCATGGCATAAACAGCAGCATCTGGCACAACTCAGGTAAATACCAGGCTAAAAATAGAAGAAAAAATTTCTGGAATTAATTGACTAGAGGTACAAAAAACCCCACGGCCATTCTCTGTGGTATATCTGCCCAGCTTCTTCTTTCTTCTAATGAAGAAATACTCATTGGCTGAAAATACAATAGTCACACATTCTTTCAGGGACACACACAATGTTAGAAAAATTTGCCACTTGGTATCCTTTTCTGTGGCTGGGTGTTTTTTTTTAACTTTCAGGACTCAAGAGAGGTCTTAAAGAGCTATGTATTCTGGACACATCTAACAGCAGAACAGGCTCCCCAGTCTAGTCTGTATCCATCATGTGTTTTGTGCTGCTGCTGCCTCAGGAGGACTCTCTTAATCAAAGGAATAGGCCCCATCCACAGCAGACTGATCAGTGAGATTTTCAGCCAAGACCATTATGGCCACAGATAGAGGAGCTTCCCTAACTGTAGACCAAAAAAATGGGCGTGACACAGAATATGGAATTTATGTGCCTAATTATATGTGCCTAACCCTAGGGGGTTAATTTCCTCATAACTCCTCCAATGTCAGAGAAAACAATATGCAAGAAAAAATGTAAACTGTAATCAAAGTGCTAGCTACCAAAGCTGTACCTTGAGGTCAATAGACTATGAATCCTGTGGGCCCACATGTGCCACACCAGATCTGCCTATTTTGAGTGCAGTGTTTGGACACTCTAGGTATACCTAAAATGTTGCTGGGTACATGTGTTTAGGAATCTGAATCATCCTGAAATTTTCTTTGAGAGTCTGCAACCAAAAACGGTAAAGTGACTACGTAAAAGACAGTCTCAATCCACTTAGGAGAACATCCCACAGCTTGTCATACATCACTTTCTAAGAAGAATAGACTCCAGGCTTTGCCACAATTTAAAATTGAAACACAAAAATGTAATGTAAGTAGGCTCCCTAGAAATTATATACAATGGAATCAAAAATCTTTTTAATTAATGAACATCACCTGATGCTAATTATATTTGTCACTCATGAATCTTCATTCTGGAACAAAGGAATATTATGAAACAAACTGAAAGATATTTAACAATGGTCATCTGGTAAGGAAATGTATTCTCCATGCCTTGCTCTTTCTGCACAGCTGATGTTCAGGGACCAAAATCATCACCTCTTGTCAGCAATTTGAGACAAGAGGTAGAACATGTAACATTTCAGGTATGGGTGAAGAGAAGAAGGTCCTAAAGTCACTGCCTGTGTCCCTGTGTCCCCAGAAGTTCCTGATGGGGTGTCTTCCACATGGCTTAGGTTCTCCTGCCAGATAAACCACACTCCTACTCCACCAAGACCAAGAGTGGCATCTCAGTGGGATAGATGAAGGATCCCAGTGGCACAGGAGAGACTACATAAGGCCTGGTCCATTTGAGCTATTTGAACTCCTGAAAAAGTAGACATGCACTCTAACAAGCCATTCCTGGTCAGAGAAGAGGGACAGCACATAGCAGAAGAAGACTGCTATAGAGCCAGGAATAGCCTGTTTGCCTTTGCCATGGGCAGATTGCATGATATGCAATCAATATTCCGTATCTGCCCAATATTCATTATTTGTGTCAGCTGCCATGCATAGTTCAGAAAATAGTGGTCTACCTGCTGTGCAAAGGCAGAGTCATCCTGGGTACTGGAATGTGGTGCTGTACAGTGTTCCAGAGCTAAGTTGGACCTGGTTCTCATTCAGACAGCTGCTCAACATCTTTGTGCACTGTCCTCTGGCAGCAGTGAATCATGCAGTCTCCCACCAGCATGCTCAGAGCATACCACATGAGCAGGTGAAATGTACACACCTGCCATGTGATGACACAGAAATATTTGGACAAAAGTTGTCCCTGGACCTCCACTTCCCTGAGCCAGCATGAACAGCAAGATGGTTAGCCCCTTGCTTGAGACAGGTGTCCAGGGTGATCTTGGGCATGTCACATACCCTACCCATTTCAGCAGTCTTCTCATGAACAGACCAAGAATATGTCTTCTGCTCATAAATCTAATCTGGTGGTTTTGAGCACTCTGACTCCTCCAGGAGACTCCTTGACCAGAAAGAGATAAGAGATGCTGAAGTTTACCCTGGAGTTATGTATGTGTCTGTGTAATTTTTCCTGGATGCAAGACAACATTGAAAGCAGTTTGCACTTAGACTTCCAATTGCCTTTGTGCTGCTTGCCTTTCTCCTCATACACCACCCTCTCTCAGTAGCCTGTAGGGAGTCATCTCCTGTGATGACACCATAGCCGTCCCAAGCCTGCCAAGCTGTCTTTCCTGGAGTGCTGATTCTCAGCAAAACTACATTTGCAGTGCCAGGAACTTTCAACATCCACTTGGGAAAATCTCTCCAGTCTTATTATGATGAAGAGACCATGTTCCATGTGCTATATTTTCAGGACAGGAAATGGTTATCCACTGGGAGAAAGATGGCAAGGCCACATCTTTTTCAGTCTGTGCCATGGAGTGACATAACATGATTGCAATCAGGGTTACAACCCAGCACAGAGCTGTAATTGCCAGTGGCACGGCTCCATTGAGCAGAGTGCATCAGCACACCACTGTAAAATTGGCAAGATCATAGATAATCTTCCCATGGCACCTTGTTCACAAATCCATCATGTTATGGCATAAAAGTACCTAGTTTTTCTGCTTCTGTAATTTCAGCAGGGGACCACTAACACAACTTCATTCCTCCTGGAGCTAGAAACCAGGCTGATTTCCAGTCAAAATTTAGATGCTGGATTTGGAAGCTGTTGCAGTATTGGGAAAGGCCATGACTTTCCAACTAGGTACTACTTCTAAAGGCTCGGCCAAAAGTTTTGCTTAACTTTTGGCCGTTTAAGAGAGTAAGCAATGCCACCTACTGGCACAAAAAAGGAAAATATAAACACTCCAGTGGGTTGGTGCGATGGAAAGATCATAAAGGAGAAGGCTGTCAGTGTTCTTCAGATGGTCTTTTGCAGCTGAAAGCGAGGCGGAGACAAACAGGAGCTTTTCTCCTCACAAGTGTTACTCGGTTAAGCTCAGGAGGAAACATTTAGGAGATGAGTCACTTGCTTTTACCATTTGAGAATGAATAATGAGTAAAGTAGCAACTAGGCCTGGTGTTGATGTGGAGCCTGAATGCCAAGGCAGTCCCTGAACATCCCCAGAAGGTGAACATGCAATGATCAGGTGAAATTACACACTTGCCTAGCAGTATTTGTGCTTGAGTGCAAACTGGACTTAGGAGAAGCCTCTGAGGAAGGCAAGAATCTCATACAGTTTCAGTGACTGAAGGATCAGGACTTCATTTCAGAAGGAGAAGTCATAAATGGAAATTTTAGGCTATGTCTCAAACATTTAATGGCTTGGTGGATAGGCAGGTGAGTAATTCCATTCTCTTAATAACATGGATGCAGAGAGATTTGCAATTAATAGGCTTAGAATACATGAAGAGAAATAACAAAACCTGTAACTAAACTACAGGATATTCTTGTGGCAACCACCACTGCTTGTGTGGGTTCCCTCATCCTGTGTCCAGCTGTCAGGTGCACTGACGTAAGCAGTCACACCAGAGTTAATGCACCAGTGGAGAACATTTCCAAGGTGCTGATTATTTCCCAGTCCTGCTCACTCTGACGTCCAAAGAGCAGAGGATGCAAAAACCCAAGAGACCATTGCCAGGAGCCAAGCCAGAGAAGGTCAGCTGTGTTCTGTCCTGTGGCAGGACAAAGGAGAGTGACAGTACTGAAGAAGCCCTGGGAGGGCAGATTCCAAATTTTTCCCTCAGCAGCGGCCATCCTGCTTTACCATGACCCTGTTAAAGGTAACATTTCATCAGCTCTAACCATTTCATCAGACCCTGTTCTTGCAAGCACAAGTGCTGCCACAGACACCCACCCCAGAGCCAGTCCTATGCCCCTGGCTGCACGCAAGGACTGAAGTTTCCTTTCACCATCCTACTTTATGCCCATGACACGGATAGTCAAGTTGTAGCAGGGATATACACAAAGCCAGTGTGTGAGCACAGGACAAGAATTGGTCCTGCATTCCTTCCTCTGACTCACTGGCTGAGTGAAAGCACACAAATATTTGTCCAGTTTTTGATGCAGAAAAAAATAAGTGTGAGGTCTAGAAAAGGGTGTTCTTCTCTGCCTGTTTCCCATCTTCGAGGAGATGCTGCTCTCTGTCTCCTTAGTACATTATCATAAAACAGGGCTTTTGGTGGATGTATTAAAACAAAGGATACTGGTGCTGCACAGCCATACCCTCTGACTATGCCCCATGATCAAACAGAGGCAGGCAGCACCATGTAGTTTGCAAAGATCTGAGACAGCTGGAGACAGATTGGAAAAGGGGCTGCAGTGACCCCAGGGCTGTGACCAGACTGCTGCAGAGGTGACACAGAGCACAGCAGTGGCTGGACTCAGTGATCTTAGAACTCAGTGATCTTAGAGACATTTTCCAGCCCAAATAATCCTGTGATTCTATGCCAGCTTTCAGAAAGGCATACTTGCTTTTGTCCCTCTCTCTCAGAAGCTCATCAACATTGGCCACAGCATGACAGAATTCCTTACTCCCTTCTGGGTAGCCACCATTCTTCCAGTTCCTTCAGGTCCCATTGCGTTCTGTTACTGTCACCAGTGGGGTGACACTGTCAGAGCTGCCTAGAACATCTGGACTAAGGCAGCAGCCAGTGATGATGTACTATCATCAACAAGGTCTTTTTTTCCCGAGAGGTTTCCATATGGAGAGCATTGGAGTTCACAACCTGAACAGCATTGCTTATGAAAACTAGGATCATAAACCTGTAAGGACTTCTCCAACTTTTCTGTTGGATCCCCTTCCCCATACTCTCCTTGTCCACTTCTGTGGCCTAGCCAATTGTACAGCTAGAACAAGCAGTAAAAATGCTGCTAGGTCCATGGAAAATCCTTGTTGCATTTTGGAAATACAGAAGATCAAGTCTTACAGCATTTTGCTAATGCTTGCTAGAATCCACATGCAACAGGAAAAAACCCTGAGGTGTTGCAAGTAGCAAACTCAGAAACACATACAGCAAAATAAAGCACCAAGCTGTGACAATGAGGCGGTACCAGAGCAGCATGCAGTACATGAGACCCTACCAGCTGCTGTCAGTCCTTGCAGCTGGTGTATCATTAGCTGCCAGTGTACATTCTTCTCTCTTTCCTGAAAAATTAATGATAGAATTAAAACAACAATATTTCATAGATACAGGTTGTCTTCTTCCAGTACCCTGGCTGGGTCCTGCCCTGTGGTTTTTCATAATTTTTCTGACTGTCCTTAATAGGAGAAATCAATACATGCGGAGTGAAGTAAAAATGGCCCCAAGGAAAAACAGAGAAACACTGAGATGTCAGTGACTAAAAAAGACGGAGTAAAATATATGAGGTCACATCATTTTACACAGTACAGTGTCTTCAAATTGTGCTACAGGTACAACTTAATAAACTGAGTCAAGTGCATACAGATAGTTTGTTGTTGCTGAATTCCCTGTTCAGCTCATGTTAATATTTTGTGATATTAGAACCTATGCAAGTTAATAAATTAGAAGTGATTACAATTAATTGCTGTTTATATGGCTGAGATTGAAGACATCTCTATAGAAGCATTCACCCTGACACCTGTTCCTGAAATAATTAGTTGCAAAGGAAAAAAAATTAAAAAGCAAACAAAAAATATAAAATCTGACAGACTACAAGTCACAGCTTTGCTAAGACTGTTTTATTTTCACATCAGCTTCAGTTCAAATTCATTCAAGCACAGGCTAAAATTACATTGAAGCCACAAAGCCAAAGGAACTGAAGTCATCCAGAATCAGCAGCCAGAACCATTGTAATAAAATAATTTATCCATGACATGAAGTGGATTTAGGCAGTGATTTGGAAAAGATGGACTCATTTTCCTTATCAGCCATATTATTTCCTGCATAGGCTAACACTCTTGGACGTAATAGGATGTGTACCTCACAGCCTAGTTGTTTTAATATTACTTTATGTCATTGGTGGTGCAAGATGAACTATGCTTAAATGTACTTTGTCATTTCTGGTGCAGCAAAACCTTTCCAGGAGATAAACTGGGCATCTGACTACAGTAATGTCTTAAGTCACCTAAAACTAACACCTAAATCTAAACTAAAACCGTATCATACAGAGAGTGCAGGTTAGCAGGGTGTTCTCATACTGCCAGGATAAGTACAGTAGCAGAGAAAACCCTGACTGAGACCCTTATGAGCAATGGAGACAGCATGCCATCATAGAAAGTACAGAATACTCTCCCTGGACACGGGGGGAAGAGGAGCAGAAAGATGCCTCTTTTTCTTGCCCACAAGACAACCTGGCAGAGCTGTGGCTCACCTGAGGTGCAGCAGAGCCCTCCACTCAGCCTCACCATCCAGGCCCTGGGTGATGGTACCTTACACACACACCAATCTCCAGCGAAGGCACTGACTCTCAGAATTTAAGCACAAGCTCCACACATTTAAACAAATGTCTCTTTCAAGACAGCTTGTTGTGGGTAACCCAAAATGTTACTGTATTTCATATCTATGTATGCCCAAAAATTTTTGTTTCTCTAAGACCCTGCAGCCAGGAAATGGAACAGGTGGAACTGAGTGTGCGGAGAGGGCTGGTGCTGTGAGCGCTTTTAAAGTCTGCTCAGGCAGGCAGCTCAGCTTCTTGTGCCACATTATTTTTGCTTTTTCACTTATATGTACTCAAATCTGTTCCTTATTGGTGAAAAGGGATTGGCTGAACCTATAAATGGAAGCAGTTCATTTGAGAGTGTTCTCCTTTAAATTGCCTAAAACCAAGACAGAGCATTATGGGCATGAAAACTCAGGCCATTCCCCCACTATTACCTCTGCCCAGATGTTGTGCTCAACAGTCCACCAATCTCGTTCACCTGTGAGGCTTGCCAGTGTACTGCCTTGTTGGCCTGATGTTTATGGATGTGTAGAGCTGCTGACAGACTCAGCACAGCACCTACTGCAGTTAAGGAACTCACTTATGATCTGGCAACACCTAATTAATTCCAGGTGGGAGATGGCATCAGTTACAAGCTATCAAGTACACATCACCCATGGAGAGACTAGAAATCATGCACATAGACACCAAAAATCATGCATGCAGAGATGTCTCCAGACCAACTGGCAAGCCATCCAGCCTTTATGAACAGCCAAGCATGGGCTCATGCTGATTGTTTCACCACCACATATTTTTCCTGAATTTGGGAAAAGATTTCAGTTATGATGCAAGAACAAGACCTGCATACCTCAGTTCTTTGGGAAAAACAAGGAATAATCTGTTCAACACAGTGCCAGCAGAAATATCATCCACATATTTTCATTGCTGAGGGCAAGAAGAAGCTCAGGGTCAGCCATCTGGAGCAAATTCACCCAGAGACCACCATGGAGCCCAGAAAAAAATGCAATGTTCTGTTCTGGCTATCAGCACCAACTATTACAAGCAGGTTTTTTGCCTCTGCAGAGAGGCAAGGGGCAGGACAAGAATTGTGTCTCTGCACCCCATGTGAAAGAAACCAAAGGCATAATAACTGTGTCTGAGAACACTATCCTTTAATGCCGATGAGTAGGAACAACAAGAAAACTAGAATGAGTATTTGAGGCTAAAATCAGAGCAGATGCCTGGTACTGAGAAACGGTGAGAGCTCAATCTGTTTAGCTCTTCAAGAAATAACTAAATAGGTCGTGTCTGCACTGCAAAAAGCACCTCTGCAGGACAGAAAATTCTGGATCCTGACAGGGTGTTTAATCAAGCAGAGAAAGGCACAATAGAAACCAAAGGCTATTTACAATGGATTTATAAATATTTGTAAAATTAAGGTGAAATTAACCATTTGTGGGAGGTAATAAGTGCAGCACATTTAGACCCCTTCACAGAATACAAAGCTTGCTTGGCTTATCCATTATACTGACATGCACACTATTGAGGCAATGCAGTACAAGTCTAAATGGTATCACAGCACCTCCATTGCACCTTCCCCACCTTTGATTTCCTTCACATTATGCACCACAGGAAGTGAGTGAGGATGGACTGCTCAGAAACACCACTACCAGCAAGCTTCTGTTTAGCCATTACAGCCTGCTGTAGCATTTTTCGGTTATAGCATGCTATCCTCCTTAGGGAAATTTTTTTGATATGTCTTCATGCCTCCTTTTTTAAAAGGATAGAACACCTCCTGGAGCCCTGGAATCTTACCCATGTTTTTTTTCCTTATGGCTCTTCTGATGCTTTCCACACTTCTACTCTTAGGAGAGCAAACCTTCGTTCCCAGTTCAGCCCTAACAAGTGAGAGAAGGACACCTTCATCTAATTTACATCTAAGTGAGCATTTGTCAGAGTAAAGAATAAAGGTCTTACTGTGCAAAATGGTTCCTGTGGCAGCACTAATCAATAGTTGCTTGATGGATTGCCTGCCAGGAGTCTTTTAGGCACATCATTTCAGCTGCTAGACTTTCTGCTTGCTCACTGCTTAACAAAATAAATAGACATGAATCATGGTATTTAACATAAAGCTCCAACTCAGAATCAAAGCTGTTTAAAATGCACAGTGGTTTGCCCCACTTCATCCTTCCCTTCCCTTTGCTCACAAAAAATGTTAAGTCCCAGCTTTTCTAGAACAGGCACAAAGCTTGAATGATAACCTCTTCACCAAGGACTGCCTTTTCTTCTGCAATCAGTGACTGCATTCCCTATACAGCATTCCATTGCTCATTGCCTTCTGAAACAGGAGCCATTTGGAGAGAAAAGAATGGAGATGTATGTCTGTGTGGCTGATCGGAGGCTGGTATTTCACATATGGCTTTCTTAGCTGCTGTCATGCAACAGCACAGACTGTTCCCTCTGCTCCAGCACCCATTGTGCTACAAATCTGTGTGAAAGCTCCCACCACTGAACTGTCCCCACGTGCAACTGCATCAGATTTCAAAATATAAGAAGCAACAAGGAGCCAAATTTTTCAGAAGCAATTGGCTTCTCAGTAATAATGAATACGTGTTTGGCTCTCCAGAAATTCCTATTTCTATTCAGAAACATAGTTTGTTTCAGATTTCTCTTAATCTGACTTTTAAATGGATAATGCTTTTCTTGAAACCCTGTACGCCTACAGTCCGCTAATAGCCTCAGAAAGGGTGAATAATCACAACAACAACTTTTTTTGGCCAAAGAGCAACATCCAGCTCCATATAGCAAGTTCTGCCCCCTCTTTTATCTTGCTATCAACACCCTGTGGCACAACTTGATCAGGTGGGAAGCTTGAAGTGATGTAGGATGCATATTCAGGCTCTGAGTAATGACTCATGTCTTGCTGGCACCAACACCAGCAGAAGACTTCCAGGCCCAGGCTTGGGACAAAGAATGGAGGTGCCAGTGTTCCCCCCATCCTCCTCTTGCTTGACCTTGGTCCTGCACTCGTTGTAAGCCTCCCCTCCTGCTCCTTCATCCTCTGACAGCCAGGAAAACTTATCATGATCCTCTAATCATGATTTCTTCACAGCACTGAGTTTTGGTTGTTACCCACTGCTCAGTCCTTCAGCCCATTCTGCCTTTCAAGCCCTGTTATGGCAGATTTCCCTCGCTGCTCTCCCAGTGCACCACCATCCCTTGGACTGTGACCAGAGTTTTTGTGTTCTGTCAGGACATTTTGAGGTCTGCTTTGGCCCTGCCTTTTCTCTCCCTCCCCATGAGCATAGGGCATCCATGGCTGCAGTCACTAATCCCTCACCCCTGCCACGCCAAACAGGACCAGCCAGAAGAGCAGCCACCCAGAAGAGAGGCGAGCTCTTCATCTACCTCTGGGAAGCACTGCCCACTACTGATCTGATCCTTCTGACTCCTCCAGCAGCACAGGACCAGCACTCCTCCTGGCACTTGCTGTGCAGGGAAGCACAGGCAAGTGCCAGGCAGGGTAATTTTTCTGTGAATGGTGCAGATCACACTGCCCCCTCCCTGCCTGGCAGCTAAGCATGGGGGAGATTTCCCTGTTCTATCCAGCTCAGGGGAGCCAGGAGGGTGCCACTAGTGGGAGAACTAACAAGGAGAAATGTGGGTGCTTTGTTATCAACAAAGAAGAACCTCAATAATCTGGGCTCAGATGAGAGCAAATGTCTAAGCAAGACAGCACCTGCAGCTGTGCACTCACAGAGAGAGTCCAGGTAGCTGGGAAATCCACAGGAGAATGATGAAGAGTGAGTTTGGTAGAGGTGATACACCCTGCTGCAGCTCAGGATTTTGGAGCACAGCACTACATGCTGGTGTGCTGTGGGGCAGCAGAAGCACACAAGATCTGGATGTTCCTGGGGCCATGCATGCTTAGTGCTGAGGCATGTCATTTTGGAAAATCAGAGGGGAAATCTGACTTGGAAAAGTTGATGATTTACAGACATAGCTCAAATCCACCAAGGAACAAGAGGGACTTTCAGCTTGAAAGCTCTTCCTCTGCAACCCCACTTCAACATCCTCCGCTCACAACAGAGGCAGTCCAGGGATGCACATGGAAAGCCAGTAAGAGCATAGCACTGGGAGATACTGGAACTATGCACTGTCATCCTGATGGATGGAGTCCTTAATTTTGACAATGCTACAAACACCTTATGGATACACCGTGCATGAAGAGCACAGCATGGCACCTCTTTTTCAAGTGAAAAGTAGTTTAACTAGGCACAAGATGGGTTCCTTGAGAAATTTTCATTGCTCAAACTCCATTTCCATTTCCAAGCTCAAATGTATGGGAACTACAAGGTGATGTTTTCTGGAGCAGCCTTTGCAAAAGCTGTGATGGCACAATTGCACACAGCGCAGTCAGTCAGCTCATCTGTTGTCATCATACGATGACAGGTAAGTGCCAGCAATAATAACTGCATGCAGTGCTTTGCAGACTGAGCAGTGCTGGCTCAATCACATTATCATCAAGGTCATTCCTAGCCATAGTATCAAGGTTTATTTCTTATTTGCATCACCCAAGGAAAAATCTTGCACTGTAAACATTTTGTTATAGTTTTGGAAAATCCTTCTGTTTCCAGTATCCTTGTCCCTCTTCTTCAGCTTAGCTGTCATCTGACGTATCCATGTTTAATAATTCCTGTGTTAGCAAAATTCTTTAAATTATACATAAAGAATTCAAAAACAAACAGAGAAGAACTTGAATATTTCATGTTAAAACTAAATGCTTTATGATTGCTTATAGAGTAAAATTAATAAGGAGACTGTGCCAATGCTGTATAATTTACATTGTGCTTAAGTAGAAGAACAGAAAGGCTCTAGGGCTTAGCTCTGTTTGAAGTTGTGCTTTACTTTTCTCACCTGGTATAATGAAGTGCAAGGGCAGAACTGCTAGGGCAGAGCTAACACCTACCCTCACTCATTCAAAAGAGCTCCTATTTTTGTTTGTTGTGAGTAAAAACAGCTTTAAGAACAGTTAACAATAACAATCATCTGATCAGAGGCAAATAGCCACAGCATTTCTTTGTCTTTGTTTTTCTCTTTCCTAGCTATTTTGTCTGCTAATCTTCATGCTCTGCAGCCAGTCAGTGCGCCCTGACCCGACTAAAATTTAATGGCAAAAAGTCCAATAAACCTCTACCCTTGAATTTCAGTTTGGGCATAAATCTTTGGAACAAATCCACAGTCTGGAGGTATGGGAGGCCTACACATTACTTAGCATAGCAGAACTCTGAACTCAGATGATGACTGCAGCACAGGTGACCACAAATACATCTGTTCAGTTCCACTGCTTGGTACAAAAATGGGGTTCTGCACTGAGCTAAGAGAACTACTCATATAATAAGAGGTGTTAGTCAGAATTGCAGAGATTCAGCCAGTTGCTGAAGTCTTCCCTGATGACGATTTATAACTAAACAAGCTGAGAGCAACAATGAAGGGTAAGACTAAGAAGGGATGATCTTCATACAGGAGGTAGAGCTGTCAAAGTATTAGAGGCAGCTAAAAAAGGAGTATGACACAAAGTGATTCACTGTTTTTTCTGGAAAACGGGAATTCACCTTCCAGATGTGCTCACAAATTACTGTGTGACCCAGTTACTTAGGCTTTATTTCCCTTTAGAGGACATAGGGAAAATCGCTCACAGAGAAGATACAACCTTATGTGGTCAGTTAGAACAATAATAAAAGTACTAAGGGGCACAAATAGACAAAAAATTACATACTCCAATGACACCAGTAATACCAGCAGGCAGAACAGTAACAGCAAAAACCACAGTAGCATTACAACACTCAAGGTGAGACAGAGCAAGGACTACAGAAATTTACCAGGTCTCAAGGCGTACGTGCTGAAAAAATATGGAATAAAACTTTTAACAGGAGGTACCTGAATGGAAAAGAAGGGGGCTTGGGCTTTTTTTCCCCCTTCTCGTTTCAGCACCCTGTGGCAAAATGAGGGTTCCATGGAGTCAAATGAGAAATATGTAAATCCTGTTATTTGGCACAGAATTTGGTTTTCTTCATCTTTTTAAAGCCATTTAGATGAGAGACAGATCAGAGCAAATAAATGGAAAATTTTGGGGGTTTGGCACCCCAGTGCATCTACAGGTTTTTTCCCAAAATGCTCAATTTTCAGCTGATAAAAGCTAGTACATATTCTCAGTTTTTAGCACCCAAGTGATCTTTCCTTGAACTGGGAGCTGGGATCAGTTCCATCACAGGTCCAACTGTGATTTCAGCAGCCAGAATTTTTAAGTCAAACACCTTAAAAGCTTGAATCAAGTGGTTATTTAGACCCCTCAGATTCAAGGAATCAGCCCTGGTGAGTCAGAGGAAAAAGACTGCTCCGGTGATTGATCACATTTGTGACTCAAAGCCAAGTACACATTTGAACAAGCTAAACTGTCCCCAGGGCTCATAAAACACCATGCCAGGTGTTTTGCATTAAAGTCATACCACTCTCTGAAAGCCAAGCAGTTTGCAAAATATTAGGATTAATATTTATTGGTATTCAATGAACACAGCCAAAGCCCCTGCCCTGAAGAGTTTGCAGTTTAAATAGTACAGGCAGAACTGGCAGGCACACACATACCGGCCCTGGTCTGCTCCTGGGGAAGCTGAGGGAGAAACCTCTCAGGCATAGAGGCAGATCACAGTGCAGCTGCTGGAGGTGATCGCCCCTACCAGGAGCACCAGACCCTCCTCTGTAATCATGAGAGGTTGAGCCTCAGACTGCACTGTCAGCACACAGGAGCCCCTGCAGGACTTTCACAGCTCCTAACCCTTGGCAAAAGAGGTTCTGTCAGTCATGCTGCACACTTAACTAAACATCAAGACATGTTTGATGAATCACAAGTGCAGCAAGAACTCAGGAGGCTGCAAAAGACCTCCGGAGACTTGTTTGTTCTGGATTTCTTAAGGAGCTTGAATTAGCTAAAGATGTGAATCAAATTGCTATGGAATTTAGAAAATGAGATTGAGCTTTTATGTCCATATTTTGAAAAGGCAATCATGTTGTCTTGCCCTGGAAGTTATATGGAGGCCACCCTGCCTCTGAATTAGGAGGTCCACACCAGTGTTCAGTGCAGTGCAGCTCATCCATTTTAAAAGCAGAATTACCTCACTTGATGCGTAGCTATCCAGTCCAACCCTTGTGGTGACATCAGACTTGGGAGTGGGGCAACCTTGACTCACAGTGGAGCTCAGCTATTATGTTCATGAAAATTGTCTCCACTGAATGTCATCATGGCTTCAAAGGTTGGACAACTCATCTTACCTTCCTGACTGTGTATTGTTAAGCCCTAATAGAAATAAGGAGAAACCAAATAAAAAGTGAGCAAGCCAGTCAGTGTAAACCAATAGTACCCAGCATGATAAGCAGATACATATCGTGGGAACAATCCAACAGTCCCCAGTCTTCACACATATGGCAGTGTAAATGCTACAGCTGTGAGATTTAAGCACCCCATTGATTAGAAATGTGACATCTCGAAATCCCCAGTTCCAACTCTTGTCAGCTATTTGGAGCTCAGTGGCCCAGGATGGAGAAAGGCAGAGAAGCTCACTGAAGCTGCTTACTACGGCTTACTGAAGTAAAGCCACACTCCAAGAGGAGCTGTCATAGATGACACAGCTCCAAGACATAGCTCCAAGAGGAGCTGTCATAGATGAAGCTCCCAGGAAGGCAAAAGCTGGACCAGAAGCATGTGTCTTACTGGCTGACTGGGTCCTTCAAAGAAGAGGTTTTCCATCTACATGAAAAATTCCCTTTATATTGCTGCAGCCCAACATTCTGGTCTCTTGACCACCTTCACTGCACTCAGAGGGTTATATGCTCACCTGCAGGGGAACAAGCAGCTAGGGATTATGTACCTTGAACAGCTACCTTTGTGACTTCACGCCTCTTCTCAGTTCCCAAAGTTGCATGTTCCAACCCTAAAAAGGATCTAGTGAAGGATGGTCAAAAAACTAGCCTAAAAGGGGTTTGGAGAGAGAAAGTGGCAGCAAAGGACAACACAGCTCTGCATGTTTTCAATGTACCAAGTCCTCATCATCTGCCTACTTTTTGCCCACACACCCTTTAATCAGCATGCCAGGGAGCCTGGCTCCCTGCCAGTGGGAATGCGGATTCTGACAATTTGTCCAAAGTGCAGTCAGAAATTGCAGCTAAAAGGAAAGAGCACTTCATTTTTTAATTTTGTGTGTGTATGTATATGGACTTTTTTCCCCCATGAAACAATTACAACCTCTAACTGCCGCCCACACTTCAGTTGCCTGAGAAACGCAGCGTGGGAATGGCTGTGGTAACAGGACTCAGGTCTTACACCATTCTTGCTATCATTGGCTAGCTGCAAGGCCCCCACAAAACTGTCCCAGCAGCCAGACATGGGAAGTAGTCCTGTCCCAGGCTCAGACCACTGCAGATTTCTGCCAAGGTGAGCACCTCTAGTGTCTTTGTTACTCAGGTAATTATGCTAATGGCATTGGCTCAATCCATCTGTGTCTCAGTACTTGTACTTACAGGGTGTTCAGCACAGTTCAGCCCAGGATGGGATGGAACAGGAAGCAGAGCACACCAACAGCTGGGTATCACACATGCACTTCTGACTGCGGAGGAGCATTTTCTACACCCACCCTCACAGCAGCATCCCTGCCACCACCTTGATGAAAACCAGTTCTTCAGAAAGGACAGGGTGCATATCTGTGCTGAAGACTGCACTCACAGCAAGTGTTCAGCAACACACATCTTGCTTTACAAATCCTGACTGGAATTACCCTGAAAAGAAGAAGCGTACTTTTTTTTCACTGGACATTTGGGCAGAGGAGAGGGTTGCCCAAGCTGCCTAAAAATATTCACTTTTCAAAGAGCTGACAGAGCACATCTACACTGCACTTCTGAGTGAGGTAGAGCAGAAAGATGATTTTTGGCTGAACAAAAACATTTTCTTGGAGAGGAAGAAAGCAAACTATGTCCACCCACCTAAACCACTTATTTTGAACAATCTTAGTATAGTGATGGTGGGAAACAGGCTTCAGCTGGGTTTTGGGTTTCCTTTCCGTTCTTACTGCAAAGACACTCCCCATCCAGCAGACAGGGATGCTGCTGTCTTCAAGCTACTGGGTCCAGGAAGGAGTATTACCTTGGCTAGCTCTGAGAAGTTTACCCCTGAAGGCCAGTGCACAGCATGCTTTCCTGACCCTACAGCAAGCCTTGGCAGTATTCAAAATGCCTCTGCAGACAATGGGAGAATAAGAACTCACCAAAAGAGCACAGATAAAGGGAGTGGGTAAGCAACCTTCACAAGAGGCTGGTCCTTTCCTATTAATGGATTGTCTTTTCCAAGTGGTAACTGAATCTGTGTACTGTTCAGTTGCCTCCCATGCTTTTTCTTTACAGTTTTGTTCAGGTTTTTTTTGCCTTACCTCTGGCTTTCAAAAAAATCCTCTTCCTTCAGGCAAATCCTCCTTGAAATCTTCTTTTCCGCAGAGTTTTCAGTCTTTGATGCTATTTTCTGCTCTCTTCTGCAGATTTTTAGCCATCTGTACATTTCCCCTACATTTTAAGACTGCACATCATAAAGATGAAGGCCCTTCAGTACCTTTACACATGCAGACAAGCAGTGTTAGCTGAGAAAACAGTGCTTGTACACTATGAAAGTATTTCCCTGAGAATTTAACTCACAGACCTCACTTTCCCTGTATGTCATTTTTATGGTGTTTGCATTCTCAAGACTCATCCTATATAGCTTGTGGCCTATGGTCACTGGCCTAGTTCAAGCATTTACAAACATTCCTGCAAGCATCCTTGCAACAGTCAATGTTGTGGCTGAAGCAAATTAAGACTGGGTAGGAAATGTTCTTTCCCTCAATATAACTGCTACTTCAGGAAGCAACTCCCTCCATTTAGATTGCAATATCAAGATGTAAGTGCTATAACAAAATTACTAGTTTTAGTGATTAAGCAACATGCTACAAAGGAACTGGTCAATCTATTAAGTAATCAATATACTGACTATCAAACAAACACATCACTACTGCTAATCTGCAATTATATTATTTTCCACCCTATTACACACAATTACAAAAAGTGTTTATTTCACACTCGTAAATCTTATGAATCACATACACCAACTAGTCACTTAACAATCCATCACTTTATCTCTTTACACACATATCGCCGCAGTGGAAATCTATCCCTCTGAAGCCCACCCTCTCACAGCACATTTTTCAGACTCAGTCCTGAAGGGAATTCCTGGTGGATCAGGTTGCAAATCATCAGCACATCTCCTTTCAGAAGGTTCCTTTTTCTTTTGTTCTTTATCTGATTTTTTTGCTTTATTCATCATTGTTTCTATTTCCTGGAACAACATTTTTGCCACTCTTGTGCCTCCCCTTCTCTGGCCAGGTTCCTCCCTAATACACACCCATTGTTGGTTTATCCTCACTGGCCAAATTCAAGAAAATCTGTCCCAAAGTCTGGACTTCCCAAGGTTGTTATTGGGGCAACTCAGCCTATTATTGAAACACCCTGTCTGGGAAGAGGGGACATAAACATCCCCACTTCCAATTCATAATAGCAACATATTGCCTTCACATTCTCCAAGGCAAGTAAGTCTACTTAGTCTTGATTCCTTCACCCAATCATAGTTTAGCTCCTTGTCTTTTCATCTTATTGTGAGAAGCAGTCCAGCAAAACAAAAATCTGCATCATTTATATACTGATCTATCCAAAAACTATCTGTGGAATGGGACCAAGAAAAGATGTCCTAAAATGAATGTGACCATGACACAGCAAATCTGGTAAGGTGGATAGCTGTTGTGCAGTAACTCATGTTTTGTAGGATGGCACTTATTCTGGGAGAAATAGTTAGCATAGTGACTGACATAATTTGAGAAACATCAATTTAGTAACAAACTAAAAGAAAATGGAAAGAAATAGATGCAACGTGCAATGACCTGAAAAATGAAAACCTGGGTTATCATCACATGATTTCTCTTCCAGCTCTACCTTAAAAGTTACTGGGTATTTTTGCCCTTACCTTGTAGATTAGGAGGTCACTGCAGTACATCAGTGCTCTGATGAGTAAGAACTTTCTTCTCATTTCCAATCTGGAGATAACCATTACAATTTCAAACCAAACTGTGTATTACATTGGGCTAAGCCACTTTCTCATGCCACATCATTTATAAATACCCAAAGAAATGTCCAGCTGCTATAGACTGTGGAGGTTTCTCCTGCATACACAAACTAGCCTTTTCAGTCTTCCTTGATAATTATATTCTGTACTTAGAAACTTGAACTGAAAACGGACAATGAAGAGAATATAAATGCATCTGTCTTTCACTTTGCACCTGTTCTGTCATTTGGTTCTAGCTCATGGCATTGTGAGCAACGTGATGTGACTAATGATTCCAGGTAGAAAAACCACCAGAAAATGTTCAGCGTTGACTCTGTCAGCTAGGAAGAAACAAGAAAAGATGTGGTGAGCAGTACTGACATTAACATTCAGACACAGTTCAAACATTCATTTGGGCTTAGAGGAAGCATTTAATACATCTTTGTAAAATACTCCCCCTATCCTTACCACAACTTTGTTTAGTCTTTTCATTAAAACATATTAATCCAGAAGCATGCATTAGAATAAAAAATCCCAAGTGTCTTAAAGCAACCAGGATCGTACATCAGTGAAAAAATGTGATATCCCAAAGGCATAATGTAAAAAAGCCAAACAAACAAGCAAACAAACACAGGGCGATCTCAAATGAGGAAGTCTTACCATTCATCTAAAGGCAACATGATGAGGAAAAATATAAAGAAAAGAGTTACCTCAAGGTAGTCAAACATTCATAGAATTCTTGGTAAGAAACAACATGTCTTCCTCATTATTGTTCCAAGTATAAGCTGTAGCCCTATTGTAAAGCTTGGGCATGCCCCACCTCTGTTGGACACATCCTCTCCATCTGCCCCGTGACCCACCTCACGTAGTGTACTAACCTCCCATGTTGAGCTATGTTCAACCCAAGAACTGCAAGCACAATGTTGTTTGCTGTGTGCTGTACAAACTGTTTCTCCATGCTTTGGAAAGGCATAGTTTTTTAACCACTCCTACCTCTGTCTTTTTACACTCCATCTTTTTCTTTAGTGTCTTACTCTTCTGCCTTTCATGTGTCCTTTCTTCCCATACACCTGTCAGCAGCAACTCCCACATGAATAGTGACCTCCTCATACAAATTTTGAGATCAGCTCCCTGTCATTTCTCAACAGCTGTTTGCTGCAGCCTTGCCCTTTTAATCTACATGCCAGTAAACCCGTTTTAAATCAGTGAATTCTGTTCTTGCTGTCTCTTCACAGCAAACAGTAGTAGCTCTGCAGGCTGCACACTCTGAAACAGCTGGAAGGGATGCCACCTCTTTACAGGTGCAGACGGAAGAGAGATGTGCTCCAGCTGCCCTCACACAGGGTTAATGTGCAGGAAGTGCCACTGGCTCCATTGGTTAGCCCAACTGCAGGTCACACCCAGACTGTAAGGCAGACAGTACACACACACTTCAGCTTGAAACTTTGAAACCACTGACTGCCAGGAGTCAGAAGTAGGACACTGTAAAGCCATCTTCATGTTCTTACTTGTAGGAACATCTGTCAGGGTTCAAATAAAAAAACATTCAGCTGCAGAACGCGAAATACATTTGGTTTATTTCTTTTTAAAGTTTGTACATATACATATATCATTATACGTATGTGAGATCCTTCAATAGGGTTGCTTGAGTTCAATGACATAAAAATTATTGGGAAGCTTGCAGGCTCTTTGTTGCCCGTAAGCAACATTTATTCCAACTTATAAAAACACAGAGGAACAGAGTTATAGTCAGGAACATGGACACAAGAGAGAAGTCTACTTTATATCTCACAGTTTCAATACATCAAAGGCAAATTATTTGTCTGTATACTGTAGGCTTACTTTATCAGCAATGATAAAATAGAGGAAAATATTTATATACAGTCACCTCAAGTGAAAAATAAAGCAATGTAAACTTAAATTCCAAAATATTATTTTAAATGATATAACAATATCCCCAAAAGTCCTTCTTCCAAGGGGAAGAGGACTGATTAAGTGCCTTCATTTATCAGGAAATGATCATTCTAGTACCAGATACATGAAGCAGAATAAGGGAGGGCATCCTGTGATACCTGTAGAAAAGAGTGACAACTCTGCTTCAGGAAAGCATCTCTGTGTAAGCAAGTGTATGTTTGAGTCCTTATGGACATCAGCAGCACATGGAAAAATCTCCCCTGAACCAGGGCTTGACTTAAGTCTGCAAAGCTCTGACTCCAACTACCCAGTATACTTTTCTGGCCATGCCTACTCCCAGAGACAAACGGGGTGTCCTGGTGGTAGGACAGCATCAAACCTGAGATGATGACCTCCCCAGGAGTCAGAACAGCAAGTTCCATGCTGCTGGAAAAGATTTAATGGCTACCTCAATGTTGTTGCTTCACAGCAGACCAAGAAGATACCACAAAGCGGTGAGACTGGGACTGTGTCTCTAGTGTATTACATGAAAAACACTCCAGCAATTCAGTGATGAGAGTAAACTGAATTCAAGGTTACCAGAAAGAAGGTTCCTACAGATCACAAAAGCGATAGGAGACCACCCAGAGGAAAGGTCTTGCAAGGACTGCTGTCAAGCCCTGTAAGGTTAGTTCTGCACACAAGCGATGTATAAGGTGTATATGTACACGCATGTGCAAAATGTTTTTCTGCACTACCACTGCTAAGAATTATGCTTCCCATATGGCTAGCAAGCAACATTGACTGAAAATTCAGTCCTGTTTCTCAGCCTAAGGGAAAAAAAGACATCGCAGCAGCTCAGGTGGAGTGACACTTCTTAACTGCGACTCTGAAATTGACAGTGCTCACCTACATCTTTCCATCACCATGGAGGGCAGGAAACCCAAGGGAGAAGCCCAGTACCTGAAAAAAGATTACAGTACTACAGCTTGCCCAAAGCAAGATGACAGGGTGATCCCCTTCATTTCTGAAGTTCTGAGCTGCAGTTCACTCGTGTCTCAGTTCTCCCGTGTCTCAATTCTGCAAGACACAATCACTCTGGCTGTGGTCCAGTGAAGTGCAAAGGCATAATTTCACTGAAGCTGCTCAAGTGCTTCAACCTAACTGCATGATAAAAGAGTTTTATGACTCCAGGTAAGAATCACACCCTCGGGTTTCGCTCTCTCTTTCCAAAAATAATGCAGATCATGCTACTGTTGCCCTTACTAGAGGGCAACAGGAAAACCCACTGGGTTTCCCTATGTCTTTTTCTTCAAGCCAGCAACTTGTTAAAATGTTGTTTAAGAGAAACCTTTGGTAGGCATAGGAGATGCCCAAGAGAGATATTTCAGCCCTGCTCTCTTCTTCTCCCTGCTGACAAGCCACTCTTCTGGAAATTTGTACAATTGCAGAAAAAAGCCCCTCACTACGGCTGTATCTGCAGGAGACATCACAGGCACCTGTCCTTCTTGGACACTTTGGACATGATGTCCCTTTGCTGAATTTTCACAGAGCAAGGTCAACGTTTTCAGAAGTAAAGCTGTGTATTAAATCCCCAGAGCATGTTTTTCAGAAGAAGCCAGCACAGATGCTCCTTGTGCAGGCATTGGCTGATATAAACAGGGAAAAAGTCAGCCCAATGTTAAGCTAGCAGAAAATTCCACCCACTAACTCTTGCTTAGACTCTCAAATATATGCCTTGCTTTCAACATGCAGAACAACAGGCAGCCCCTGGTGGACAGCACATGAAGATCAAGGCAGCTCTAATCATACCTCAAATCTGCAAAAGCTCTGATAGCTGTTTAACCTCAATTGAGAACAATTAGAACAACAAGCATCCTAACAATGTTTGCAGCTGCCGAAGTGCTTTGACCATATAAGCCTCAGAAAAGAACAGCAGGCTTTGCAGTGCTGAGCCATAGAAGCCATACTATACTTACGAAATACACACATCTATAGGTATCACTTAAACATGTTCACCAAGTAATGTAAGCCTCAGAGTGTACCTCACACAGAGAGGAGTGATTTTGAAGCTTTTAAACATCAAAAAACTCTGTCCTTTTAGCCAAATTATAATCTTAGACTCAAGTAAGACGACACAGTTGTCATGAATATGTACAAATTTAAAAAAAAAAAACAACCACAACCCACCCCTGTTCTCATCCTACAGTCTTTCAGAATCTGACAGCTCTGAGCATGAGATTTTCATTAGTGTGTGAGTTAAGACTTATATTACCAGTAGAGTTTGCCCTGTGTGGTGACACAGACTCCATAGCATTTATCTCCCTCTTCCCAGCAAGAGGCTAAGGGGAATTGGAGGATTTTATGTCAAACAAGTCTCCATGGCAGCTTAGCTAGCTGTTCCTTCACTACACCCTAATAGTCAACTGGCGCAAGCTGAAACAGGGAGTGTTTAGACAAAAAGTATCTTCTGGAGCTGTTCTCATTTAGGTGAGTTACAGACAGGATCAATGCTAAAGTGGCTACTAATTACACTGGTTTATGTCAGAGAAAAATCCTGCCCTTGTGGCCTGTTGCACTTTCAATGCTTCCATTGCTAAGTGATGTACCTTTATTGGTCCAAATAAACCTCTGGCCTGTACCCCACCTGGTTCCTGGCCCAGATTTAAAAGCAGATGCCAAGGGAGGTCCCTCATTGATTAAACATTCATATTTTTTATGGAATAATTAATTGTTCAGAGGTGGAGAAGAGAGAATGCTTTGGCCTAGCCGAAATTTGCTTTTGACCACAAGGGCAAAGTCAGATCAATGGTCCAACCTTTGGGAAAGTTCTTGCTTGTATTTGGTAAGGGATGGGTTCTAATAAATAACTAAAACACAACCTTAATGTAGCTAACAAAAATTTCAGCAAGGGACATTATCTCAGGCAAAGCTTGGCCTGCTTCTTTTCAGTGTTCAACTGTATGTTGCCATCAGAAGAGTGGATATTCCCAGATGGAATTCAGCCTTTTTCCAAGGACCTGTCCTCCTTGCTCTCACGTAAACCTGTGTCCACACAAAGGGACTGTGGTACTGATGGAAAAGGGTGCTGCTGTAAGAAGGGAGAAAAGCAGCAGGTGGTAAGGACAGTTCCTCAAGCATCACAGGCTAGAGGGAAAAGGAAGCCAGCGTTTTTCATTACCCCCAGCACTGAGGGCAGTGCTCACAGTCACCAGTAGGTGACCAGCCATGAAAAGTGGCACTGGCTTCTTCCTACAGCATCATTGTCCTGTGCACTCGTGCTCAGCTCAGGTGGTATCATCTCTCTGAAGGCTGACAAAGCCTATTCTTCCTACAGCTGAAGTCCCCACAGTGAAGCTCCAGGTGAAGCAGATCACTATGCTACACCTATACTGCTGGGAGAGCTCTGGGAGAGAAGAGAAGAGAGGCCAGACGTATTGCTTCTATATGCACTAAAAATAACTTTTAAAAAGCACAAGCTGCAGACTAGCTCTTTCTGAGACAGTTTCTACGGTTCATCCCTCAAGGCAGCCTAGATACCAGATGCTAAGAACACATGCTGGGGAGCAATGATCGTGCTCTGACTGGAAATGTGGACTTCTTAACTGCCCCCTCAGAGCAGATGTGATGTCCCAGAGCCTGGGGAGAGCAATACTGGAGAAAATTTCAACAAGCAGCAAGCTATAAGACTGCTTGACATAAGATGTGTATACTGCCTTTGACCCTGCAGAAGCAGCCAGTGCTTCCAACAACCTGGATACTAGAAGAGTAGGAATGTTGCAAGTGTCTGGTCTAAGTGGGGCAGGGGGGAACTTTGCATCCCTGCAGCACACAAGTAGAGGATCACAGCAGTCTAAAACTTGGTCTCACACCTCCCAGCTATAACTGTGGCTGGAAACACAGGCTACTGACAAGCAGAGTGAAAAAGCTGTTCACAGGGTTATCCATTCAACACAGCACTGCTTCAGAGCAGGTTTTCTCAATGCAAGATGGGAAAGTCAAATTTTCTGGATTTCTGCAAGCATGGAACGAAACAGACCTGTTATACAGAAGCAGCTGAGGTGCTAAGATGACAGACAAGAGCAGCTTGTCAGAAAAGGAGGAGGAGCTGTCAGACTAACTGCAATAAGACCAAAATTCATTTAGAAATGGAGAATGCAGACACAGTAAGCAGCATGCCATCTGCAGAAAAAAGCCTTTCCCACCTTCAAGGAGAACACTGCCATGCAATGCCTCCAAGAAGCCTGATGATAACCCTGTCATCTCTGACCTCCTCCACTGCCATAACCATATCTTCAGTGAATGGCCTGCTCCGGTCAAGCAAGAACCTCATTTCCACACTGGAGGAAGGCAAAAGTTTTGGCTTTTTCAAGCCAGAAGAGCAACGAGCCTTGTTATCCACAGGCATTGGAGCTGGGAAAAGTCACTGAACAATTTCAGTACCTGGAGGTCTTCCAGGCCAAACTCCTCCTCAAAGCAGGGCTGTGTAAAGCACTGCTCTCCAGGAGAGCCCCTTAACACTGACAGACTCCAACCTGGGAGCAGGCAGGATCAGAGGGAAAGTATCTTAGTGATGAGCTGTCACTAATCATTAGAATATTTCTGGTGACCATTTACAAGTGACTGGCTACAGATGAAAAACTCTGAGTTGGCAACACAGCAGAACAGCGTTCCTGCACAACTCTGATACATAAATCACTCTGCTG
Organism: Certhia americana; assembly: GCA_018697195.1. Lineage (NCBI taxonomy): Eukaryota > Metazoa > Chordata > Aves > Passeriformes > Certhiidae > Certhia > Certhia americana. The sequence continues at coordinate 43,261,160 of CM031878.1, read as the reverse complement.
GCTGACTTATCTCTTCACATCAATTAAAGACACAACATAAATACTGGATTTAGAAGCTGTAGTCATGTTCACTGGTTCATGTGTAATTTATCTGCAAGCTGAACACAAACACTCAGCCAGTCCAGGGAGTCTCTTTTGCAGCCACTGATGAACAAAAAAACATCTCAACCAGTCCCCTGCATCCTGCTGACTCATAGAGGAGCGTGTGGTCTTGACTTCAGGAGAGTATCTCACCCACTTTGGTTGCTGGGTGGGGAGAGGGGAAGGTAATTTTCCCCTTCTCCATCAGCTCTCTGCTGTCAAGTGCAGACTAGTGGGGTCTTTTTTTGTCTCTCCTCCCTTAGCTGGGGATAGCAGATGGTTCAGCCCCTGGAGGATGAGTAAGCCAGCAATGCTTCAGAGCAGGGGGGGCCCCTCCAGAACCACCATCTGCACCTTGAGAAAGGGGAAGCAAGGTGTTGGCTCCAGCCTGCTCCCCTCTTTATATTCCCACTCTCCACATGCAAGCAGAGGCTTCTCCTGAGCAATGATAGCACACTGGAGCAGGGAGGGTTACAAGGAAGGATGACACATCCCTGCATCTCCAATGCAAAGGCTCTCCTGCATGCACACATGCTCATAACAGCCAGCCAGTAATTCCTGCTTGCACTGAACACACCCAGAAAACTGCAGACTGCTCCAGTGATTTGCAGCTCCAGTCCCAGAGGAGGGCTAGAAATATCCTTACATACTGCAACCAGAGCTCCTGAGTCGCTGCAGTCAAGCACTGATCTCCTGTAAAGGCAAACATTTCAGCAAAAGGAAGGCAGGGTGCAGGGTACCATGCAAAGCTACCTGGTCAGACTCTCATTGGCACTACTCAAGGAGATGCACCACTCAGACCACCTGAGAACCTGCCGCATCCTTTTTAGTATCATCAGGAGGGAAAAAACAAATTACAGTACTGATTAGTAGATGAACCTATTCCCTAGGGAGGGAAGGAGTCTTAGACTTTCACAATGGGATCACGTTTTCTTCTCGGTCTCCAAAGCATGCATTTCTACATGGGTGTCTGGTATGCTTATAAATTGTAAAGTAACAGAGGAAAATTGCATTAATTAAAACTGGAGCAGAAACTGTAAATTCTAGGTAAACTAATCTGCATGCCTCAGCAGTCTCAGCAAGACTGCTCTAAGCTCAACAAATGTTTAATGACTAAAAAAATGTAGTGAAAAACTGCATTTGATATGCCCAGATGAGCCCTGAAAAAAATTCCCTAATCCGTTTACAAGTATACATGGAAATAGATAATAAATAATGAAAACCCCATATTTTTTGCAGTTCACTTTTTGATTTTTCCTATTGCTTCAAATCATCTTTTCTGCTATAACTTTGAAGAGGAATTACCCAGTTTCTGTGTCAAAGCTGGAAGATGCATTTAACAGGAGCTTTTTGAGCTCTGCAATTTAACTGGAATTTTCAGCAACCAAAGTACATTAAAAGCTACAGAAGGAGAAAGTTAAATGTCACCTCTTTGCCTTTTGAAGCACTGTACTCCATAAACACAAGAGGTTTGCCAAGCATGTTCTAGCCTGCCTTCAAAAAGATCATCTAGTCAACCCAACCCTGAGAGCCAGGTAGGGCCATTTACAGATCTGCACCTTTTTTGGGTTTTGTTTCTGCTGCATGTATCATATTGTTATATAAAATAATGTACTGTTTCTGGCCAGTTTCAGGGCTAATTTTTGCAGTTGCCAGGCAGGGGCATGGCTTGGACTTGAAGGTTATTCTATACCACCTCATGTCATTTTCCAAGAATGAGGGAAGATGTCCCTTCTGGGTCAGAGTACTGTGAAGAGAGTGGTTGGGTGCTGTTGGGCTCTGCGTGTTGAACATTCTTGAATACTGTTATTAATACTGTTGTTGTTCACCATTCATTTTCTTATCTCACTGCCATTTCCAGTAAATTGTTATCTCAGCCTGTGATCTTTGCCTTTTATGTCTCCAAGTCCACTGCAAGGATAGGGAGGGGAAGGAGGTAGCAAGCTAGAACCACATAATCTGGAGAGTCTCAGTGGGAACACTACATTGGGGAATACAACTCCTTAACCATAACAGAGAGCTCAAGCTTTCTTCCCAAATGTGCATTCAGCACTCCCCAATTGAATTTCTTCTCTCTGTTCTGCTTGTTTATTTTCAATCTCCAAAGAATGATAAACAGCTGCAGGATCTATCTTTGTTTCACCCTCCATGAACAGTTGATTACCACTTTTTAATTACTCCAAACAATCCCTCCCAATGAGCACTATTTCTCTAGATGAGTCTCCCCACACAATGAGCTGCACCACCTTACTTTGGGTCCAGCAGCAGAAGATGTCTCTTTTCTTCAAGAAGAGAACTATATGTTAACTTCACCTTAGTAGGAATGCACAACTTCTAAAGCCCCAGCACTCAGGAAGCACTGCCAGTTTCTCGTCAGGACTCTGCTGCTTTTAGCAACTTTGCCAAGGCTAGGAGCCAACCTCCTGACTTTTAGCACAGAGCAGCCACTCTCAGTGGCAGATGCCAGATGCGTGTGCATCATCATCACTCGTGAGAACAGTCTCATTTGGTTTTTCTGCCTGCAGCTGGCAAGGATCAATTTGCTCCACACATCTGGGTGTGCAACACCATTGTTCCAGCCAACACCACAGCTGCACATTGGTACTCAGTACGGGAGGCAAGTCATGCAGAGCCTGTTAAGGGCCTTTTCTCTTGGATCACTCCGAACTCTGCCCACTGGACTGGCAGCTCAATAAGCTAGATGAATTGACTTGGACCCTTGGGAAGCCTCACAGAACACATATCCACTCATGTAGCAATTTTTTTGATGTGTGGCCTTTTGACTACTTCGGCTGAAAACACCAGTGCATTTCTAAACAGGTCCTGCATTGATCTTGATGTTTCTATATGCATTAAGAATTGCATTCATCAAGAAGGCTGTCCTGTGCAAGGCGCAACAGAATGAACAGCAAGGAGCAATATTCAACTGGCCCTAAACATTATCTCCCAAGGCACTCATGGGAAGGGCCAGTTTGGTTGTACTACTTAATATAGGGAAAGGGCGACACAAAATGGGAGAGACCTGTCCAAGGTCACCCTGTGGGCCAGTATAAAAACTGAGATTAAAATTCAGGTGACAGTTTAGGTAACAGGAGAGCCAGCACTCTCTGCAGAGCCATGACACTGCCCAGATAAGAGGGGCTGGGAGGCAAGGAAGTTATTTCTATGTCATCTTTCTGCTCTTTGTGCCTGAAAACTGCTAGCCATCCCAACGCTCTATGGCACAAACAGGGGCCTTTCAGTATGAAAAGATGGTGGTCTGTCCCAGTCCTGTGCATCCCTTGGAAAGCCTTGCACAGGGTATGCACGAACTGTGAGGGGGCAACAGCCTCGTCCATCTATATGTGAGCTAAAGAAGGAAAATGGAGAACTGAGGAAGATCCCTTTCTGAAGAAAAGAGGCAAAGTGCTTAGTCACTATGAGAGGAATTGAAAGCAGCTCTCTGTGCACACCAACAAGGAAACCCCTGGAAGGGGAAGCAACAGGACACAATATATCATAAGGCTCTATATAGCAGCTAAGTGAGAGCGTATAGTTAAAAACTACACAGAGGCCCTTTGTCTTTAATATATATAATTAATATATAATGCTAATGGCTGACATCTACAGCAGCCTTCTCTGCAAATAAATGTGAAGCCCAGATAGCCATTCCAACTGGGTAATCCCTAATCTTCCTGACTGCAGAGACAGCAAGGGTTTGGATGCCTTCCAGCCTGCAAATTCAGGAGAAGGCTCTCTGCTTGGAAGGAAGCAAACAAATGATTACAATGCCATCATCCCAGCATTGCCAGAGGTTTCCAGGTTTCATTCCTTCACACTCACATGTCCAGGGTCAATGCAGTAACAATAAGCAACAGTGACTATTTACTGTACCACCTGCTGCTAAGTACCAGTACCAACATGCCCCACATTGTCAGGAAACTGGTGTTCCCAGCACCCTAGCCTCTAGGCAGCCTTCTGCAGCTGCATGTTTGCACAGCTTTTCTCACAGCTACAGCTCACATTCACAGCACTGCAGCACTTGTCCAGTTATTTTTCCCACCCACCACATAAATAAAGTGACAAGTGACTTGAGAGATGAAAGCCACATGCCGATGGGAGGAGATAAAGGGGGAGGAGACAGAATAAACGTCACAGCGTTCTACCCCTTCCCCAGCTCCTTTAGAAACAGAACAACACAAAAAAGTCCTGATGCTTCAACTGCTAAATGATAAATTAACAAAGCAAAGCAAAGCAGGAGCAAAGACATCTCCCACAATCTGCACAGAAACAGCAAAATATACAATAGAAAATGTCACTAACACCCCATTCAGGCAGATGCACTTATTTTTTGTGAATGACAGGTTATTAAATGAAAAAATTTTGACCACCAATACTTTGCTGCATGGCTGTTCCCCTAGTTGTCATTTCCACCCTAAGTGACCTTCTGCTTAATGCTGGGTGTTTCTGGCCTGTAGTCCTTCCTCTCCGAGACATTGCGTTTCACCTTGGCAGTAACTGGAGACTCCTGATTCAAAGAAGGACTTGAGTGGGATTTCTTCAGTCCTGGTGCATCATTCTGTCCTCCACTCAGCAGCTCCTTCACCCCTTCTTTCAGCAGGCCAACATAAATCTCATAGCGATTTTTCTGGGAAATGAAAAGAAAGGCTCAAATCAGTCTGGAAGAAATTCTGCAGGGGCACATGAGAGACCACCTAAACAACTTAACACTTTCTGCTGTCCTTGAAAGCTAGGAGCTCAACATGTATGTGAGCAATGGTGCAAAATGTGGATATGAACAACAGTAGCTAATGTAAATTAAACAAAGGCCTGGGGAGCTGTGTAATTAGAGGGACTCAGTTCTGCAACACACAAATTCTGATGCTCTGCTGAGTGGTGGCTCCCATTCCATGTAACACCACCAAATGAAAGCTTGCTACTTTAGTCACGCTGAGACCTAAGCTGCACTCACACATACTGAGATTCTATGTGCTCAGGCATGCATGGAGATCAAGTGCACTAAAATCAGGGACAGTAAAAATCCTGCTCTGGTGCAATCCTCCACTCCCACCAGCAGGTCCAGCTTTTCCTATACAATGGGGAAGAAACCAAAGCAGGGTCTAAGTTCAGACTGTTACCAGCATGGGTACCACTAGGCCCACAAGATAATCTTCTAAAAGGCCAGACGTTAACAAAAAGAAGCAGATGAGAGTGCTATGACAGCAGTACAGTATGTTCCCCTGCTACATCACTCACAGGGAATGATGAAGGTTGCTGTCTGTCCAGACACTTGTATTTTTCAACTGGAAAAAGTTCCTTTTACTTTGCCCCATAGGCATTTGCTCTACTCCTTTTCTGGACCAGAGTTTGGCCTCTCCAACAGGGCGATTTTGCTACAATTGCATCATTTTCCAAGAAACAATTTGGCAAGGAAGAAAATGAGGGTACAGTAACAGAAGATCCCTGAAGGTTCTCAAAAACAGGTGCTGGAGCAGGACGTCCTGAGAACAGAGCAATCCACTTCTCAGGATTTATTGAATAACCTGGTCCTGATATATCCACTAAAGACATGCAGGTCTGCACTAAAGGTGCAGGCATTGTAATTACAGTGATCACAGTGTGCTGGGAATCAGGGAAAGTGGATGTAAACATCCATACTGATTGTTAATTTGTATTTCAAAGTGGCAAAACAGCAGGCAAACTATTATGTTCCTGACAGAAGAAAAAGTATTTGAGAAAGTATTTTTAATTTTCTAATAAAATAATAAAGTTCTGGTAAAAATATTTGAGTGCAGGAAGTCAAAAAGCTTGCTAACTGCTTTGAAGTGTGGTATATAAAGTGGGAAAAAAGAAGAGAACATGACTGGCTTTTGAGAATCCTTTGAATAAACAAACCCTCATAGAGGAGAATCATAACATAATCCTCCTACAAATTAAATAAATAAGCATTCCTATGACTTCCATATCTGGAGTTGCAGCTCAACAATGTGAGAGACAAACACATGGAGCAGGTAAGATGTGTCATTTAATAAAAATGGAAATGGAGAAATAGCAAGAAGAACCCTGATGATGATGCACTGAGCTGATGGATGACTCATCATAAAATGAACCAGACACTTCTGCAACAGTGCTCTTAGCTTGGGAACAGTGTAGTATCATAAAATGGAGAGGGGGGCTTTACTGCTGAATGGATTTATGCTTTTACTGGTACAGTAAACACCACCAGAATCTCAAGACTTGGCAATCAGAATGGAAATCCAGGACCTACATGTGTGCAAATGGCCATTTTCCCCTGGACTCTGTGGGGATTTCTATTACAATTAATTCATACATTTCTACTTTGATTTCAACCACAACAAAGCTGGTCTCTCAGTGAACTGACATGTGAAGTTAGGTAAAAGGTAGTGGAACTTTTGCCTTAAAAGAAATTAATTTTGAAATTTCTGTCAAGAAACAAAGCCACCGTAGTTGAAACCATTCAAAGGCTTCTGCAAACATTATCTCTGAAGAATGAATGCACATAATAAAGAAGTATCAGGTAGCCACGCATCAGTATTCTGGCTTCACCTCTCACCTGACAGCACTCAAAAAAATCTTTCTCTAAGTATAAATTTTCTGCAATAAGCAACAAATTTTTTGCAATCTGATGCAGTACTTCCTCAGAGAGTGGGCAGTGAGAACTGTTTCTTCCATGGTTTGTGTAAGCAAAGACACCAGCAAAACCAAATGCTACTGACTGCATACCTGAACAAGGACAGTTACCTCCTGGTTCACCTCCCCTCCATCTCATTTGTCTTTCATCAGGAACAAGAATGAAGGCATTGCCAGTGTGTAAACAAAAAGAAGTTGTAAGGACCTACAGAAAAGGAAAATGGCACCTTCCTTCCTAATGGTACTATGCTTATACCTTAGGAACTCACAGGTGTGTTTCCTTTTGGTGTGTTCCCCGAGATATATCTGCATGGCCCTTTGTACACAGACACTAGGCTTAGCCTGCAGTCTCAGTCTGAAAGAGACAGTTACAAAATCCTACCTCACCTGCCTCTTGACCTTTTCAGTTAACCTCATGCAGCAAGCTCTTTCACCACTTCCCGCCAACCCATGACATTTTTTTAAAGGGAAGGTTTCCATTCACAGTTTCCATTCACAATTTTCACACAGCTCAAGATTTAGGTTTGATTTGGAATTTTTACTGCCTCACAGGATAATAGAATAAACTGAGTTGGAAGGAGCCCACAGGGATCATCCAGGCCAATTCCTGGCCCTGCATAGGACTATTCACAAGAATGGATGTGCCTGAGAGCACTGTCCAAAGGCTTCTCGAGCTCTTTAGGCCTGGTGCTATGATCACCTTCCCTGAGGAACCTGTTCCAGTGCCCAGTCACCCCCTAGGTGAAGAACCACCTCTCTGTAACGTCGAGCCTAAACCCCCCCTGACACAACTTCAGGCTATTGCCGCACATTATCACAGACAGATCAGCCTGCCCCTACTCCTCCCCTCACAAGGAAGTTGTAACTGCAGTGAGGTCCCCTCAGTCTCCTCCAAGCTGAACAAACCTGCAGGTGACCTCAGTTGCTCCTCATACAGCTTCCCCTTAAGGCCCTTTACCATACTCACAGTCCTCATTTGGAGGCTTTGGGGCTTCCTATCTTTCTTATACAGAGGGGGCCAGCACTCAGGGTGAGGCAGTCCCAGTGCAGAGCAGAGTGGGACAATCCCCTCCCTTGCCTGGCTGGTGCCTGATGCACCCCAGGACAGGGCTGGCCCTCCTGGCTGCCAGGGCACTGCTCTCTCATATTCATTTTGCCCTTGACCAGATTCCTTTCCATGGCACTACTCTCAATTTTATCATTCCCAAGTTGTCCACACACCCAGGATTGCCCCATCCCAGATGCAGAATCTGGCACTTTCCCTTGTTGAACTTCATATGGGTGGTGATTTCCCAGCCCTGTAATTTGTGAAGGTCTCTCTGCAGGGCTTCTCTGCCCTTAAGGGAGTCAACAGTCATCTGCAAACTTGCTTACTGTACCTTTCAGTCCTGTCTCCAAGTTATTTATTAAGATGTTGAAGAGCATAGGGCTAAGAATGGAGCCCTGTGGAACCCCACCAGTGACAGGTCCCCAGCCTGATGTCACCACATTCACTGTGGCTCTTTGTGCCTGACCCATGAGCCAGCTGCTCACCCACTACATGAGGTGTTTATCCAGCCAGCTGCTGACATTTTCCCCAAAAGGGTCCTGAGAGAGACAGTATTTAAAGCTTTATGAAATCCAAAAAGATTGCATTAACTGGCTTCTGTTAATCAACTGAGTGGCTTATCCTGTCATAAAAGGAAATCAGGTTAGACAAGCAGGACTTTCCTCTCATGAAACTCTGCTGGCTGTGATGATGGCTCCATTGTCCTCCAGGTAATTTCCAGTGCTTTCCAGAATCACTTCCTCTGTAATTTTACCAGGCACCGAAGTGAGATTGACAGACCTATGGTCTCCAGTGTCATCCTTTTTTCTGTTCTTGAAAATTGAGAAAACACCAGACAGTTTCTAGCCAATTAGGATCGCTCCAGACTGTTCAAATACCATCCAGAGAAGTTTTGTGATGACATCAGACAACTGTTTGAGGTTTCTTGGATGAATCTCATTAGGCCCCATATATTTGTAGGGATCCAGATGGAACCGCTGATCCCACACAACATCAAGGTTAACTGGGAACTGATCATTCTCATGGTCCTACAGCTCAGGGCACCAAGATCCCCTGGTCTGTCATCCATATTGAAGACAGAAGCAAAGACTGCATTAAACCATGTCCCTGTTTGTCAGATGACCATCCTTGTCCTGTAAGAGGCTGATGTTATTTCTACACTGCCTTTTGCCATCAATATATTTTTTAAAACTCTTTTCATTGTCCCCCACAGTTCTGGCCAGCTGCAACTCCAATTGAGATTTGGCCACATGAATTTTCTTGCTACAATGGTGAGCAGCATCTCTGTATTCCTCTCATTCCACCTGACCCTGCTTCCACTCAGCATAAAACCTTCCTTTTTTGCCTTAGCTCCCAGAAGATCCCAGTTACCCTTCTGCCTCATCTGTCTGACTTCCAACATTTTGGAATTGCCTGCTCTCATGGCCCTTGGAATGATGTCTTGAGAGTGCAACATGGCCTGTGAAATCTGTGCTTAGTGTGAAGGTAACACAGCACTGCACACCAGCACCTTGAATTACCATTTCTCCCACATAACTGAAGTTGTTGCCACAACTTGCCTGCTTAGGTAAGCATTCCAGCAAAGCTGAACACTTATCTGAACTGCACAGCTCAAATGCTGTTCCAGACTCTCACTAGTAAAGAGGACACCTTTTGTTTCCTGGGCTATACTTTTTCTGATTTGTACTGAGGTACCTGAGGAATATATCAAAAGATCACCCTGATAAAACTGACAGGTGTTGGGGGTTTCGCTTTCTTTCACAGAATTTTTTTCCAGAACTCGCTAGGAAACTAATTACTGGATACTTATGAGTACTTAAGAAAGACAAAAGAAGTAGCTGAAGTTGAGAGAAGAGTGTGGCACCTGGCTACACTTTTCTCTCGGTGAGTTTTCTCTTAGAAGGACAGTGACATCATAAGAATATGAGACAGGTAAAAGACGGGGCTGGGCCAGTGCTCTCCTGTTCTTTGGCATCAGAGGGGACGGCTGGCTGTCGCATACTGCGGGGATAATTCACCGGTAGCACTGGAGTTCATCCCTGAGGGACCCATCACTGTCTGCTGGGTGCACCCCGGGAATCCTGACTCTCGCCTCTCCCAGCCCTGCTCGGAGCTGCTGTCCTGTGCCCGCTGTTCCTTCGCTCTGCTCTGGGTTTCTCCACGCTGTGTCCCTCCCTTCCTGCCTTACTGGGACGTTTCCATGGCTCCAGCTACCGCCACTGAGCTTCTGATACACCTCATCCAGCGCCCCGGGACTCCTGCTTGCTCCAGCCGGCTGTGACAGTAACTGCACCAAAGGGGAAAGTGCCTGCAGCTGAGAGAGCTGTGACTGGGTCTCTGGTTCTGTTTGCTGTTAATGCCCTAGTTATTGTTGTTCTGTCTGTCCAGTTTTACACATTAGTAAAGAATTGTGATTCCTAACCTCGTATCTTTGCCTGAGAGCCCCTTAATTTCAAAATTTTAACAATTCAGAGGGAGGGGGTTTATATTCTCTATTCCAAGAGAGGCTCCTGCCTTCTCTAGCAAATGCTTGTTTTTTGAACTAAAACAACAGGAAACAAAAAAAACCCCAAACAACCCACAACACTCCACTCCTTCATCAATCTTTCTATAAACGTTTAACACTCCAACCTACATTTCATCCTAACTCACCAAGCTTCTAAAAGTGATAGAAAATAAACTTTGCGTCAAGAACCCAAAGCTAAGAGACTGCTTGATCTTCCAAGTTTTACAAGATCCCCTCCACAGAAAATATGTGGCTTACTCTGTATATCTGAGTGCTCTGTTCAAAACTGACGCCTTGCCATTGATCACAACCCTTTGATCTCGACTGTTCAGCCAAACAACCTCACAGTCAATTTCCTAATCCATGTCATCATCTTGACTACAAGCACATTAGAGGAGACAATATCAGAATTCTTGTTGAAGTGAAGAATACACGACATCCACTGGTCTCCCCTCATCCATCACACCAAAGATCACATCGTAAAAGACTATCGCATTGGCCAGGTTATGATTCCACCCTCATAAAGCTATGCTGACTGACTTTGCTACAGCTAAGTGAAACTCAACACAGTGGATACAACCTTCTGCAAAAGCAACAGTATGCACTGAGTTCAGTCCAAGAGTAAAAAAGAGTCCCTTTAACAAAAACTGATAGCACGGGGTACAAGGCTTACGTCAGTTTTAGAGGTTTCTGTTGTGTTGCCTCCACCATTAGTTCTGGTGGTCTCATCTGTCTTATCTGCTCTTCCTCTTTTTCAGACTATGTATTTTCCTTGCCAGGTAGTGCCTATCTAGAGAAGGATTCCTTCAGACTCAAGGCAACACTGACTCGCAGTCCTGGGGGAAAAACCTCAAAGGTGTAGTCATAACAAATACCAGACATCTGCTGGGTTGACGATTCATTCCCACATAGTCCTAAAATGTGACAGGCACAGTTATAGATAAAAGCTGCTGTCAGATACTCCAAACGTTCTCCTAACACATCTGCCTAAGTTGCATCAGTCAACCCTGTGATCTTTAATTTTACCGTTTGCCTTCTCATCCTGACATCCATCTCAGTGGTATACAACACAAATTGCTCTGACGAGGAAGGCATGCCTATGACAATAACTTCAGCATATCGGCTCCTTCAGAACCTACCAATGGAAGATAATTATCATGATTTTCATTCCTGCAGAATTCTCGAGAGACTGAGGTTCCAATAATTAGGTAACATAGTTTTACAACACGCAACACTTTGTGCATGAAGATCTTATAATCTCTTCAAAACAGATACATCAGGAAGGACAGGAGTCTAGTTTCTATCCTCTATGTTACATACTAGGAGCTACATTCATAGCTAAGGAAATTCTCATCAGAAAGAAGAGTCACATCCCAGCATCTGCAATTGCTGTGACTCTTCTGTCTAGCAAGAACACACTTCCTAGGGAAGTAAAGGGAAAAATGCAGAACTTGAGGACTATGCCCCAAATACACAACCATCCACACCTAAGAAGTAAAAGTAATAATGTTTCCCCATATGTACCTCAAACTCCAGATAGTGGTCCTTCAGTTTGTAATCATCTACTTCCTTGCCTTTGAGCTTCTTGTCAGGAGGATAAGAACGATGTTCAGCAAGCTCAGTGGAGATCTGCTTCAGCTTAGCTTCATGGGACTTCAGCTGTTCATCCTTCAGAAACACATTAGGCACTTAAGTGACAGAATCTAAAATATCCAATAAGTAAAGAAAAATAGAGAGGTTCCTGTATAATAATACCTCACAGTATCTTTTTCTTAGATGGGCAGGGTCTGTCATCCCAGAGCACCGCCACCTACAGCACTCAAAGGCACTCAGACTGGCCAAGTTTGCAGAAAAACTCAGCAGCTAGCAGATGCCACTGGGAAGGAGAGCAAACCTGTCATCCATTGCCTTGCTCTGAGCAACGGAAGCAGCTTGCTGCCGAGCAATACTGACAACATGACACTTTTACTCTAATACATTTTTTGGTAAATTAATTAAGACTGTTCTGTATGCAGACAAATTAAGGGCAGAATGAGACAGGCAAAGACCCTGTCTAAGGTCTTTGCAATGTAAAAGGAATGGAAATAAAGATTTTCCAGGATAGAAAAGATAGGGAGTCAGGGTCCCTCCTATTTCTGCACTGCCAAAAGCTCTGAGGGTGTGGTTTGTATTTGTTTAGAACAATACAATGCATTCAGAAGAGAAAGGGCTGTCCAGTCCCCAAAAATTATCTCATTTTGCTAAGCTGCTACCATCTTTTATCCCACTGTGAAGTTGGAGAAAATGAGGAGCTGCTACTCCCACTTTCTAGGCAATTTCCTTTATCATAATCCCAGGCCCACTCACTTCCTCCAGTCCATCTGTCAGCTAACCTTCCCTCATCTCAGAAGGTTTCCATCTCCTGCAGAATGGGCTTCTGTCCATTTCTAGGCTTGGATTTGAAACTATGTTTGGATCAGGTAAGTCCAAAATAGACACATGAGCATACAGATATTGGTGAATTAGCCAAGAGGCAGTACCCAGGTCAGCTCCTGTGCAGACACATCACCTCAGAGCAGGGACTGCCAGTGTTGTCCCTCAGTGGTACGGTTCTGAGCACGGCACACAGCTCAGATGAAGCCCACAGCTTCAAACCTAGCTCAGACATGCCTGCACTGCACTGAGTCACATTGGGGACTGAGCCTCTTGGCTCACTGAGCTGGAGCTGTGGAAAACAGCAGAAAGTGGGGGGAAACTTCTACAGATGATGATAGCTAAGCCCCAGCTAATTTTGTGTTTCAACGCTTTTGCAGGAGAACTGAAGGAAGGAACATGTGGGATAATTTGCCTCCGCCTAAACTTGGTAGGGCTGAAACCACTTGCTACTGATTGCCAAAAAATTCTTGTTGCTGTTAGTTACTACCCTAAATGTGCATGCTCTCTCATTAGTGCCCAATCACACTTTACATTGTGCTGATTTCCAGGGACATCCTGTGGTAGTGAGTTCTACAGCCCAGTGACAGGAGGTCTTTGAGCAGCTATTAATACAGCACTTGTCATTTCCAGGGCACCAGCTTTGGAGCTTTTGTGTGTGCCGCACATTCTCAGAAAAAAAGGAAAAAACCCAACACCCTAGTAGATCTTTTCTAGACTGGTCTGTTCCTTTATATAGAGCTTTGTTACATCCCTCTTGGGTTGGACCAACCAAGATCAGACACTGCTCTGCTTTTGAGAGAAAATATGGTACAATGACCTTGCAAAATCTCTCATCATGTCCAACTTCTCTTCCTTACCCATGTTCTCTTCCTTACCTTACCCTCACTGCACACCAACTTCGGGCTGACCAGGAACAGACTCTTTGAAGAAGTAGTGTCCATCATGATTCATCCCACAAAATCCTACATATCAACTACAGGGATTTGACAATTTGTATTTTTTTTAAGTCTGCCAAATGAGAAACAGCCTGATGGCAGCTTTTCCACACTGACAGATGAAAGTAGACATGTTTCTTCTTGCCTCTGAATTTATCTACTTTGAACACTTAACATTCTTCTGCTTGTCTAAAACAGCTTATCTGATTCTACTTTTCGTGCCTCTCCTTCTTCAAGATAAAAACCACAGAATTGTGATCTTTTCCCGTTTCCAGATTAAATGGAAACAATGATACTCGAGAACAACACACTAAATAGAACAATCACACAGAACAATGAGTAAAAAAGCTTCCTTTGGTGACCAGGGGTAAATTATGGAAGCCCCATACTGTATTTTTAAAAAGGTATGCATGCGCAAAAAGTAAAACCATAAGGATGAGACAAGTTAGTATTATTTTTTACATAATATGCTTTGAACTTGAACCCAGAACAGAAGATTGTAAGTTAGTCACCACATTTTAAGAAGAAAGGCTACTGTCATGGAGACAGAAAAGGCAGGGGAAACCTAAAAAACCCACACCCTTAGAGAAACACAGATTTTGAGACAGTGGTTTCTAAGGATAGTTGCTAAGCTATGAAGATGTTAAAAAAACAAAAACAAAAACAAAAAAAAACCCAAAAAACCCCCAAACAAATGCATTTAAGAAGCAATCCAGCATGGGCAGATCACTTTAAAAGCTACAGGAAGATGTCATGAAGCATAACCTCCATCACTCTGTCAATCTCATCACCACAATCAGTATTATGCTCCTGCCAGTGCAGGAGGAATTCCTGGCAGGCACTGCATCTTCCAAAGTACAAAAAAGCTATGAGTACAAGCACCTGAAACAGCCAGTCTGAGACAAGCAGAAATATGTGTGTTTGTTCAAGAAGCAGTAGAGCTGTGAAACTCCCTGCCATGGGATGCTAAAAGCTTATATGATCACAAGGGAGACTGAAGACATTAATGTAAGACACAGTTTATAAATATATTTTATACAGGAAACCCCTGAACTGATAAATGGAATCTGGAAAATCTAGTCGGAGAAATGTCATTGATGCTTGTCTGATGCATCAGCTTTCACCTTTTATCAATTCAATAAGCCAAAGACCAGGAGTATGTCTACTTCTTCTGAAATGAGTGGCTTTCATAAACACTCAAATTCTAAAAAAATTCCATCAATCAGTATTTGAAATGTCCTCTGTAGGGCCATAAGCACAAGAAGAAAATTCTTTATCTGGTACTATTTTCTTCAAAAACATAAACCGATTGTATTTGAGTATGTACCTTTTCTCCCGCCACTTCAAATCTTGCATGAGGAAATGAGCAGAGATTTACTATGCAAGCCTTCTCCTCCCAGGACTGCTAGTGGCAACAACTATAGAACAGTGACAAGGAATACCACCCAGTCTCCAGCCAGAAAGAGAAATCATCATCACCTACCCTCTATATAAAAATGTCTCACCTGAGATAGCTTTGTTGTGGTGGCTGGCAGGAGTGGGCGACTGAACTTCTTCTGAGAGCCAATGGCTGCTGGAAATGGTGGTGCAGAGAAGACAGCAGCCACACAGTTGATCTTGTTGATCCAGGTCTGCATTTCTTCTTGACTCCTAAGGAAGCAACACATATTAAACACTTGTTGACTCAGCCTATTCCACCTCTTTCCATCCTTTCTATAATATTTTATAAGTCAGAATAACCAGAACTGGATAATTCTTAACAGTCTGCTCTATCTTCCTGCCTATGTTTGCTAGCAGCTAGTGCTAAGTAACTCAGTCACAGGCTGGCTTGTGTTAGGTCCATATCTCACCCTAGCACACATCTTTTCCTAAACCAATCCAAATAAAACAGGTAACAGAGCCAACTAATGCCCTGATGCTGACACGTGTCCTAAGATATCGGTTGTGCTGGACACCACAGATCTCTAGGAGGTTTCACATGGATCTCAGTAGAAAAGGGCTCAGAAGCAAAAAGCAGGTTATCTGTTCTGTGTAGATATCAGAGCATGAAAAACTTAATCAAATCATGCTTGTATTAAGTAGTAACTTTGTTTCTAACCACAGCATACCTTCTAGAAAGACATCTGGCTAGCACCTGATGACATCAGGAGACAGACAATCCAAGACTGCCTTTGGTCATTTGCTTTAATGATTAATCATCCTGACTGTTATAAGTTTGTGCGTTATTTCCAAATTGAATTTCCTGGAGCTTCAGCTTCTAGCTGCTGCATCTTGTTATGCCTCTCTCAGCTAGATTAAAAAGCCTCTTAAAACCTGATGTTTCTTTCTCATGCACCACTTGTGCACTCTAATCACATCATTAGTTAATCTTATTTCTGATCAAATAAACAGATTGAACCTCCTAAGCCTCTGTTTTAACCTGTCCAGGCAGGAATTCACTCCTCCTTCAGCACTGCTTTCTGTCCTCAATGAGTGGCATGAGGGGAGCACTTACTGGGCTTGGAAAAGCAGGACTCTCCAATCTGCTGTTTTAAGCTTGAGGACATTGGGTTTCTTCTCATAGTCTGTTGCCTTGGATGCCAGTGCATGGTGCACACTAACGGCATTCTTCAGATCTTCCTCCGACAAAGCCTTTTCTGGCTTATATTCATCCTGCAGAAAATAGCAGGGGGAAAATGGCATTTTATTTCTGCATGTGCTATTCCTTTTTCCTTAGCCTAGGGAAAAACCTTGTTCCAGAGTTCAGAAATAATAATAAAGTATATGAACTAAGTGCAACCTGACTCTCACACTTGTGGTTTCCACTACCTTTAACATGTAGTGTTTCTCTTTCTCTGTTTTGATTTCTTTCTAAGAGAGGAAAGTATTTCCACTACCTGCTTGACAGGAACAGATGTAAGCAGGAAGTATTTGACTATGAAAACAGCTGTGGATTATTTGTTTTTATTTTAAGAATCCTTCATAATCAGCTCCCCTCTTCCACTGCTCACCTACTTGGGTTCTCAACCTCTACTGCCTGATTTTAATTTTTCTCAACCAATTACCTTTGTAAGTGCTCCTAGGCAAACCCTCACACACTGCAAAACCCACCTTTCCTGCATCCACAAAGCAAATTACAGCAAACTCCCTTAAATCTCTCTGATGAGGGCCTACAAATGGCAAGCACAGCTCCATGTGGGTTTCTGACACAGTAACAGCACCACTCCTAACACTAGATGACAAAAACAGGGACTCTTGTTTTGCAAGCATCAGTCTGGAAGCAGTCCTTGATCTCCTGAAAGACAGAAGCTGGACAAGAGCATAATGTAGCCACAAGTTCCACCCAAAGCTCACATGACTGCAAATGGTTTGGGAAACCCAGGAGCCTTTTGAAAAAAAAAAGTGATTTGCCAAAAAGGCTGCATCACTTTGTTTCTGAAGGGGAGGCCAAAGCAGTCGGTAACTGACTCCATTTTTCCCCCTTAGTGTATCACAGAAATCAGTCTCACCTGGAATATGCACCAAGTGTGACAGCTGCCAAGCAGTGAAGTAACTCCCTGCAGGCATGGTTACTATTGATCCTGCACTTGAACACAATTTACGAGATGAGGTTTAGCAGGAAACACAGTGCAGGACGCAGAGTCTGTGCAGGGACAGCACTAGCTTCAACATGCCGGGAGGCACACACCTGACAGAAGAGCTCGTTAATGAGCATGAATTTGTTTACAGAACTTCTCTGGCAGCATGCCGAGCAGGATTTTAGCCAGAGGAATCCATGCCACTGCCAAAGGTATCTGAGCTTTTCCCCAGGATGGGCTGGGGCTCTCCAGGTCAAGTTTCAGTGGATGGGGTGTCAGCAGCTGTGGTGACCTTGCAGTTAGAAGGCGGGAGAAAACATCTTGCTCCTCCTGCCATGCGTCCCCCTTTCTGATGGAGGTCCTGCTAGTGCAGGCCCACAACTTGCCACACTGCTGCTTAGACACCTAACCAGAGAAGAGGCAGATACCCAGCAGTCCTGCCACACCACCACCTCCATCTGGAGCTAGGCAAGGGCACAGCCCACCACAGGTCTGGCAGGTCCAGCAGAAAGACAGAGCATTACTGTACAGGTGACTAATGGGCAGCCTCCAACCTGAAGATCTGTGATGTAAGGGGATTTCAAGGGCTGGCAGTGAGCAGAGCCAGATGTCCTTCCTCTCTCATAATTTGAGACTCAGTAAGATTTGGAGGCATCTGTCTACCTTCAAGGATTTTGCCTATGCCCTTAGGGTATTCTTGAAACCTTTTTCAAGGAAGTCTGGCACACCCTGTCTTGAAGATGGAGGAGGCAAGGCCTCAGGTCAAGTCCCCTCCTTTAAGGGAAGCTGATTTATTTGATGGTAGTTTGGGGGGAAATGACTGGCTTCACTGTCCAGGAAAACTGGGAAAACCTCAGAACCAGGAAATGAACTTAGACAGGCCTGAGATATATTATATTCTATCTTACATCGAATTACTGCCTATAGACAGTCAGCTATCACTTAGCTTGCTGCTTCCTAGCTTCCTCTGTGACTTGCATCCAATGCCTACAACCTGCTCTGGTGACTAAACCTGTTTCCAAAGAAATCCACATTTGGGCAGTCCCAGAAGAAGCCCTGGCTGCTTCTTTCCACCATAAAGCATTCACAGTAATCCTTGCTAATCCCACCAGATCAATTGGCTGCAATCTACCTTGACAGCTGGGGCTCTGCCAGCTTCTCCAAAGGCATTGATCAGCATACCGGAAATGTCCCCGCATAGTTTGCCAGCCTCAGAGAAAGTTGTAAGGACATGAATGTGCTGCCAAAATTCCTTCTCCAAGGCCTTCAACTCTTTTTGACTGGTAGGGAATGCAAGGGGAGTAGGAACATCCATATTCGCTTAAGCTGTCAAGGACAGCATGTGCTATGATGTGCTGGTGTCAGTGTGCAGGTCTCTAAAGTTAGACCTAGACAGTGGCAAGAAAGAGATATAGAGCCAGAAAGGAACTGTGATCTGTCTGTCAGCTGAAGCCTGACGTTGAGTGCTGCATACAATACAAAGGCATGCTGATTTCATCATTCTCAAACTCCTGGAGAATGACTTTTTCACATCCTGATGACCTAGAGTCAGCATATTTCTAAATTTTTGGTAAACCAGAGAATGACATTTGTCTTTTCTTATCGGTCACTGTACCATGCATGGATATCTCCATTTAGCTGCATGTGACAGCTGGAAAACTTTCAGAAAGTCTCACCACCAAATACTTTACATCAGTCGGGCCTTTCTCTATTTTTCTTAAATTTTTAACAGAGGAAATTTGAGAAAATTTATGTAAGAATACCCAAAGCCTGCAAGATTATTAAGTGCCACATCGAAGAGCAAAGATGTTGCAAACGTCACAGAAAAAGGTTCGTGTCCTGCACTGTTTGCCCAGAAGCCATTTCTGGCAAGGAAGCGAGGTCAGCCTTATGTCCTCTCCTTATAAGCTTCTCTTGTGTATGCACATCACATCCCATGTCAGTCTAGTGAACAGACATTCTGTCAAGCTCCTACTTTGCAATTTCCTCTTGCTATGAACAGAGGGCAGAAAATTAACCTTGGCCTGAGGATGCCGAGAGACACAGCCAACATCCAAAACATGTCAAACTTCTTATTTTATATAATACTGTGCAGGCATGTTTAGTTGGCTAATGGTGAACATTTACACTGAACTCCTCTGGTGCTTTCTGTGCTCACTAACTCAGAAACCATCTCTCCTAAATTCATTCATTTAAGAACAAAACAATATGCACCACAGAATTAACACTGGAATAATTCCAATGGAAAAAAGATGGGCAGGAAGACAAGGCTGCCCAGAAAAAGTCCTCAGTAAATCTCAAGTGACCACCATTGACAAAACACTCTCATACATGGACTTTGACAACGAAACAAGGAGAATAGGAACACAGAGTGACAGCAGAACTGGGATCACACTGCCCACTGGGGGAATCACAGCTGCTATGAACAATTAATATTTATATTACAATAATGTCTTGAGGGAACAGCTGACTTACAGATGAACACAGAAAGCAATACTGCAGAGGTTTGTACATGTGTTTGAGCATAGATAGCACATGTACAGTGCAGGATAGAGATTTCTCTCTATCCTGATGAATAGCACTCAATGCAATGAAATCACCATCACAGATGTCATCTCCACAGATATGTAGAGCATGAGAGAAAGAGGACATGCATGTGAATGCACCCTGCCCTACTGCACTCATAATCAGTACAGAAAGTGAACCTAGACAAGCAATCCTTTGACCAAGAGTATTGACAGAACTACGCACAACTGCAAAGAAATCAAGCTGTTCTAAAATGCGTCAGTACTTCCTAAAATTAGGATCATTTCAGTCTCTAGTATATTACAGAAGGAAACAGCAGCTCAGTCAACCTTTACTATAACTACTTGTCCGAGCTGTGTATTTTTAACTCTAGCAACTTCACCTTCTATGATAATACATCCCTAACAAAGCAAAGTTTATTTGAGCACTGAAGGGAAGCCCTGGTGGACCTCCTGAAGCTGAAATCACAGGCTTTTTCACAGCTGCATCATGTGTCTGAGCAGGGGCCAGAGGCACCCTGGGGAGGCTCACGGCTGCCCCATCACTCTTGGAATAAGTTACTTCCCTTTACACCCTTCTGTCAAGCTCTCACAGCACGAAAGCAAAAGCCTTGCTTGTCAGTGTCGTACAATAAGATGGCATCAATGCAATGGATGGCTCCCATGCAAATGGGAGAATGCAGCTATGCAGAGTACTGCCCTGTAATCACTGAATTCAAGTGCTCTGACAATGCAAAATATACAAATAACAAATAACAAGAATTCCAACAATGCATTTCATTCTGCAAAGATGCAGTCATATGTGAAATTACACCATGCTCCTGAAAGCATGGAGGGTTAACAGGGGGGAGGGCAGCATTCTGTAGAAAATTTGCATGCTACATCAGCATCTCTACATTTCATTAAACAGAAAGCATTTTAAACTAATGTGCCAGCAATACTCATAAAAATATTTAATTAAGGTGCTAAAATAGACCATATCCTCAGTTCTTTCCCTTGAGTATCAAATAAGAAATTAATTACTGTAGTACAAAAAAAAAAGGAGCCTTCTTGCTTCCCAGAGAACCATGCAGTCTTTTCAGGTAAACACTGAACACTACTTATTTCTGAAGCAGAATCTAACTGAATCCAATATGGTCAGAAAAGGGCAAGTACTAGCCTGCCATGAAGGCATTTTTGTAAAACCCGAACTTGCTCCCAGCAAAAGACTTGGGATACAGTCTACTTGGTCTTAGTCTCCTGCAGTGAGCATACCACATCCAACTTTCAGCCCAAATCTTCTCTCCTGACCTCAGACTGTCTGTTTCAACGCCCTCAAAAAGGTACTGCACCCTGAGCATTCACCTTGGAAGCCTCATGCTGTAATAATTTGATCCAAATCACCTTCTCTTCTCAAGAGACTATTTAGGGTGACTCCAATGAAACCACCAACTTCAGAAAGCCACAGCAGGGGAGGAGGAAACAGTATGTACTTGCACCCCTGATAGTTACAAAACTATCAGGTTTTTGAGTGAAAATGCAAAATAGATTTCAAAGAAGCATACCTCTGCAATATAAGGCTGTCTGGACAAGCAGCATCCATTCTATGAATATTTCATCTATATTGGAGGGCAAAAAGCCTTAACAACCTACTTAGCTGCTGCCATTTATTTGATTTTGACAGTTCTCACTCATATGTTGCATTTTATGTTCTAACAGTGCAGTTAAAAATGTACTATAATATATTTAAACTTGCAACAAAAGGCTCGAAGGGTTTCATCTGACTTTTTTTTAGACATCTTGCTGTCAGGAAGCACATTTTGTTAGAAACCAGTCATTTCTTGCTTTGTGGGAAGAAATGTATCCTTTTATCCTTCAATTTCGCAAAGGAACAGAAGCTGCAGATTCCTACCAAAGCCAAGCTGTTGTTCAATTGTTTTGCGGCAGGTCTTGTAGGCACTGCAGAAAAGTATACTATGAAAAGGTGGGAAAGGAGGACAACCTTAGAGAAGGGGAAGTCATGCATATGAAATGCAAAGTTAGAAGCAGCCTAGAGGAACATGTGCATGACACAGAGAGGCGACACTGTCTTTGCTGGTGAAGCTGGCTATTTTTTTCAGCCGTTGAGACAGCAGTAGCATACACTGGAACTTACAGTGTGCACATGTGGATGTGAACTTGAAATCGTGAAAGGGGAGAGGGTGTCAATGAAAGGACTCATGCCTGAATGTGTGTGTTAATAGAGTGGGGGTAGGGAGATCAGCCATGCTGTGCATCAGAGGGAAAGGAGCCTGGAGGTGAACTGAGAGCCTGGAGAGGATGCATGCTGCTTTATCCCTCTTTAATTAGTTTTCAAAAGACAGTGATTTCCCCTACCTTCTGCAAGTACAGGACCGTTCCCTTCAGCACAGCATAAAAGGTTTTCCAGCCTCGTTTTCCCCGGGGAGCTGGAAAGAAAACAAATGAAAACCCATTTAACTCAGATCTATTTTTACACTTTGTCTAGGCTTCAGGAGAGCTACATTAGTCCTGTGTTAAACCTATTTTGTACTATCTTTTTCAAAGGACAATACAACTTAGCACAGTGCCTGCACGTACCTGCTGTGAGAGAGAGTAATACAACAACCCTGATGACAGTCCTGGACTGGATAGGAAAGGAAATAGCAGCAATGCAGAAAGCAGGCTACAGAAATCCAGTCTTTCTGCTCTTGGTGACAGGCAGATAGTGGCCCTACACAACTACATCTGAGCTCTGCACCACAGCAGTTTTCAGAAAGAAAAAGTCTTTCTACATGCCACAGCAGGCTGACAGGCACCGCTCAGAGCCAGTGGGATACTACTCAGAAAGCAGGGTCTCCCTAGAGCACCCTTCCCCTTTACTGCTGCTGCACTAAGCTGGCACTGAGAAAAGGAGAAGGGTGCCAATCAAAATCATATGTAAAATACCCAACCCCACAAGAAAGCCAAAGTTAGTTAGAGGTTGAAGAACGTAACAGAGACACAACATATCTAGCCCATAAATTCCTAGAGACAAGCAGGGGGGGAGTGGCAGGGGAAGTAAATTCAGCATGAAGGCTGAAGGATCCAGTCTAAAATTTAGGGGCAGAGGGAGAGAATTAGGCACAGGCTGTACAGTCACACCACCAGAGACTAGAAGCCTGCATCTAAGCTCACTCCCCACCAAGCACACACCACTGACCAGCATCCACATACTGTATCACTGATGCTATGCTGAAATGACACCAGAAAGGCATCCCAATCTGATCTGAAGACAGAAAGCAAAGATGAAGAGATTACAAATCCCTTTTCCCAGAGGTTAATCATTCTCGTCTTGCATAACAGGCCTTACTTCTAATTGGCATTTGTTCAGTTCAGTTTCCAGCCAGTGGCCCTGGTTACATTCTCCTCTAAGTGCCTAAGTGTTTTAGCCCTCAGAACTAGGTTTCTGAGAAAATACAGATGAGCTTTCTAGCACATTGGAAATCATTAGAAATCCCACACAAGCTAATCGCTGCCCTGCAAAAACTTTGTTAGGAAATGAATATGAAAAGGTCTAACAAGCAAACAAACAAACAAAAAAGAAAAAATATTTTTATTTATTTGCACCTGGAAAGGTAGAATGCAACTTTTTTAAGAAAGACAGACCATTAAATTGTACAGGAATTTCTGAAATTGTGGCCCTAATTACATTACTCATAAAAGAGTCATCTCCAGAATGCTAGTGTCCAGTGTACTGAATAATGAGCAATTCTGGTATTTATAATTTAAAAAATAATTTAATAAAGGCAACTAGATAAAATTACTTATTAAGGTTGAATAAGATGTTTAATAAAGACTAGTGTATTTAGAGTATCCAGTCATCCGAAGAATTAGGTTAGCTTGATTTTGACGCCTCTCTCTGGATCCAATTGTCCAGCTGTCAGCTTCCATCTTGAAAATACTGACCTCCAGTTGTACCTTCTAAAAGAGACTAGCAAAACATGTAAACAACAGAGAGCTAACCCAGCTAGGAGAGACTAGCTGTTACTGGAAACCCATCATGAAACCAGACTTCGTCTTTGGGATTTAGCCCAACATGAGTAGGCAATCATCAACAGTTACTGGGGAAAACACAGATGCTCTAACTTAACCTAAGCTTTTTCCAAGATCTATAGGCAACAAATTAAGATATCCAAACAACAAAACACACACAGGGGCATCAGACGCCTTTGATAATTAGTGCATCACAAACAAAAGTAGGACAAGAAGGGAAGAAGGTAATTAAAGTAAGTAAGAGACACAGTAGGACTATTACAAGAAAGGGGCAGGAAGGAAGTGCATAGTAAGAAGCTGGCTGGTGACAAAAGCTGCTGCCCTTCATTGGATATGTGACTCAAGGCAGGGAAAGAGGGAAGGAGACAGCATCTTCCAAACAGAGGTAAAGAACAGCCTTTCTTTGAAGACAGACCCAGAGAGGAGGGGAGATTTGGAACAATGTGGTATCACATAAGGAAAAGAAGAATTATTAAATTACTGCAGAACAGCTACTGTAATTCATTTGAAATTGTTTTCTATTCTGCAAACTACTACATTAATTTTCTTTTAGCACAAAAAAACCCCACATTGCTTTGCTGTATCACATTACCTCTTATACTCATGCATTAGAGCTGCTGCAAATGGGACTGAGCCTTGTAAATTTTGGCCTTAACAGTGAGAGTGTGATAATCCAATTGTTGTGTTGCCTGTTATTGCTGCTATTTCCCCTAATGAAGCAGCACTATTTGCCTTGAGAAGTACATGGGCTCATTGTTAAGTAGCATTGTGAAGACCTAACAAGAAAATAACACATTAGGATTGAAAAATTACTTACTTTTCTTTCCATCCATATCTGCATGGATTTTCCGGGCCAGAAATCCAGCTTTATAAACGGCAGCATTGGGGTCATGAGGGATGTCCAGGAATGGGTTATTTGAATTGCCAATTCGACTGACTGCCTTTGTCTGGTTCCCATTATCTTTTTCATCTGTACCATCAGGGTGAGATTTTTTTTTCTCTTCTTCATCCCTTAAAAAGGAGTGAAAATCATACATGAAGGATGGACTGATCAGCAAAGTTTCATTTCAATAATTTTTGAACACTCCTTGTCAAAATATACCTCACTCTTTATAGGGTGCTATATTTAGGGAGAAACCTAGAAATAACAGCAAAATACAGACATATCACAGCAAAACTTCAGTAAACCTACTTCACCAGCAAAGGACAGATTTTCAAGAAAGCCCAAGTTTCCATTATTGTCTCAAAATATAAGACTTCAAGAGTGTTCTGTGTCCTCCAACTTTGCCTATTTTTAATTCCATGTATTTGAGTGCTAAAATGGGAAATATTTACCTGCTGGGTTTAGCTGAAAAATCCCCAATTTTTTCATGAGTTCACAGGTATATGAAAAGAATACAATGCTACTGATCACTGTGGCTTACCCCTCAACTTAGCATATGAAACACAGACTCTACCTCTTTTTCTTTATTTTCCTCTGCAGACTAGCACAAAATTAGTAATTTTAAAATAAAAACTACACTAGGTGAATTATATTATCTTTACTTTGGAAACAAAATGCTGCTCAAAATGTTATTTATTAGGGCAATGTATTCCACATAGCTCTTAGAAACAACAATGCAAGTCACAAGCATTGCCTGACTAATAAACGCCTTTTTGCTTGTCACAGGCAAAAGTCAAAAAGGACTAGGCAACCTAGAAAATAAAGGATGGCTATCACGAGAGCAGGACAATCTGTTTTCAGAGAACAGGCCAGATTACAGAGTAGCCCTTCATCCTTTGAAGTCCACATACATTCCCCTCCAGGTGACTAGGAAAGGTGTGTCAGAAGTATGAAGGCTGACATTGGAAAGTCATGGTAGCAATACCTCCTGAGACCAGTATCTGATTTAAAAAAAAAAAAACAAAAAAAAAATCATATATATACTTAGATATACTATTTTTTAAATTATTATTAAAAATTTACCATTTGAACATAATGATGGCTAATATTGCCAGCCCATTGGGGGTAGATGATTGGCATCTAGATGAGATGACTGGCAGAAAGAGCAATCTCAGGCAGATTTTGCAAATACATGTGTATGTTCAAAGGCATGTATTATGCAAGGATTAGCAAGGCAGATATCAATCCAGAAGCTCCTTTAGGCATACACTGCTACCCCAGCTGCTTATCGGAATGACAATTCAAAAGAATGCCCTCCAAGAACTGCAGGCTACAGCAATAGATCTATCTTATCCTCAGCTCTGCTGCAAAGGAAGCCCATTATCACTCTCTACAGCTAGCTGAAACAAGTTTCTAGCCAGGTGGGGGTTGGCCTTTTTTCCCAGGCAACCAGTAACAGGATGAGAGGACTTAGACAACCTGTGCCAGGGGAGGTTCAGGTTGGACATCAGGAGAAATTCCATCACTGACGGGTGGTTAAGCATTGGAACAAACTTCACAAGGAGATGGTGGAGTCGGCACCCCTGCAGGTGTTCAAGAAACAAATGGATGTGGCACTTGGTGCCATTGGTCTAGCTGAAAAGGTGATGTTCAGTCACAGGTTTCATTTGATGATCTCGGAGGTCTTTTCCAAACAAGATGATTCCAAACAAAACAATTCTATGATTCTATGAAATGGTCTTCAGGGGAATAACTTAGTCTAAGGAGGTAAAAGGATAAGAGATTGGTTTGACAACAAAGAAACCAAATCCAGAAATATGGGGGCTGTATTAGTAAACTCTGTAGTAGCAGGGAATGTTCCCAAGCATTTGACTTTAATCACCTCATATGAATTATAGAAATACAGTCAAGGAGGGGCATCATATCTTCATGATGTTGTCTTGCAAGGACTCCTAATTAACAGGAAAAAAACTTTTACTTGAAGATCTGATTCCTGCAAGGAAGAGCAGTCCTTGCACCTTTTCCCTACTGATGTGTGCTTTCCCACTTCAGCACAGAAAGTTCTACAAAAATTCTTTATTAGTAAAAGCAATAAGGACTTCTTCAAGTACACTTCAGTTGAAGCCCTCTCCCAATTGAAAAAGTATAGGCATTTCTGACAATTTTGGTTTGTAGTAGACCTTTCATGGGTCTACTACATTCATCAGCTGCTGGTAAGTCTGAACCACTGTGTTTTTATGAGATCTTAGATATATGCCCATTCCAAAATAAAATTCTCACAACATGAGTCTGAGGCACTTAATCCAGACTAAAATCTCTCAAAGGGCATAAGCATGCAGGCTGATTTGTCACACAGAAGCGCCTTGTGAATTCTGGGATTTTAGCCAAAGATACAGCAGATTTCTCCTTGTTAAGAGAGACCAACTGCAGTAAAAGGCTTAACACTTTTGCTGGAATAAACTATCTCCTTTGGAGCTATAAGAGTGAATTACTGTATACTGATCAATTGTCCTGTGGGAATATACTTGTGCCCTTAACCAAGCAGATACAGTGGTGTAATGAGCAATCCTGGGGGGGATCCTGGACACCACTAAGAGCTGGGGGCAGTGCTCTTAAACTCAGCACTACTCCTCAGCACTAGGACAGCTGTTAAAACAGGAATTCCTCAAAAGACATGATGGAAAGGTCAAAATAGCATCTGCTGTCATGACTGCTAGCAGCACTGAACAAACCTTTAACTGGTCTTTTTTTTTCTATCATGAAAATGAGACACCTTTGAGACTTCAGGCATTTCTGAGAGCCGAGTGCTCTGACAACATGCACAAGGCCAAGATGCAGGAGTCAGTCTGAAAGAGGCAATGAAGGGAGACAGAGGCAAGGAGGACTCATTACAAACAATAAGTGGATGAAACCCAGGGGATCTGGGATTCATTTACTCAAATATCCCATGTTACTTCAGCGGTCAGTCAGAAGGAATGTCAAGCAGCAAAAAAAGTTCAGGTATTAGCTTTTCCTCAGGTATGTTTCCAAGCTGGCTGAATAGATAGTTCCCAAATAATGTTTATCAGGGATTTAACAATTTGAGCTTACTTCTAACAAGCCTTTAGGGTACTTCTGCAAAAAAGTACTGCAGAAAATTTAGGGGGCCTCTGAATACATAAACCTGAAAGCTGATCTCTATTTGAAACCCTAAACTGTGGGAAATGTGACTACTTGTCCATCCTCCGATGACTCTTACAGATCATCCATGTGCTGTAGCATGGCCAGTGTGAAGGCCTCCAGTGATGTGGGTAAGAGTCAGTGGATGGTGATCTCTGTGCAGGTGTGTTCAGACTCGTGGACATGGTGTCGCACAGGTATAGCTCAGGTCCTTTTGAAGAGCAGGACCACTGCCTCTCTTTTCTATTTCATACCAGAAGTAGCACAATCCTTTTGCCTTTCGGGGAAAAACCCCACAATGCTTCCAAAACACTTTTCAGTAGGAAAAACACCATCATGAGGGTTCAATTAGGCTTGCAGAAGTCTTACGAGATTTTCCACCCCTGATCAGCAGAGTAAGATCATTTCCTGCTCTGGGTCTTGAAGCAATTCCTCTGGCAACTCCTCCCTGGTGACTGAAAAGGGTTGATAGCTGTAAAACTTCTTTTAAGTCCCACTTTCCATTCATAGGAAATGGGACCCACAGTGTCTCTGCTCTGCAGGGTACAGGTGACAGGAAAAGGTTACCATCTGTAGAGTTTCTCTAAGACTCTGCTTACAGCACATGATGTTTGCAAGACTTCCTAAAACAAGCAGCTTCAGTTCCACCTCCATAAACCTGTCTCTTTGGAAAAGAACCTGCAGAGAGAGCAGTAACCAGCCCTCTGGCTGCCCATAAGAACCAGCACACCAAAGAGAGATCTGCATGTGCTATCACTTGTAGTCACAGCATTGAAACAGCAATATTTTCCTTCCCAAATACATGACAACTGTCAACCAGAAAGAGTTTGCCCCTTACTCTCAAACACAAAGATGTGAAAAACATAAAAATCCAGATGTTGCCGTTTTGGTGATGCACTTTCTGCCTCTCCCAAGAAGATCCTATAAAACAAAGTCCCATTTCTATCTTCTGGGAGAAAAGCGTCATCCGATTCTCTCAGTAACAAAATTATTTCTGTACACTCTATGGTCTGATTTGAGGCTCTGCATTTTTTAAAATTTTAAAATCACTAATCTGGAATGATGTGGTCAAGCCCTTCATTTTTAAAACTCTGCTTCATCTCTGCATTTGTTCAAATAGCAAACTTATGTGATCACAACGAAAGTTACTCATAATAGGGAGAGACTTCTCAGTTTGATGTAGAAAAAGGTAAGCTTCAGCACGGATATCTTTATACCTACCCCAATCTCAGCATCAGTTTGATTTGGTGGCATTTCTTTTCCACCATCACTATCTGAATGATCTGTTTTTGTTTTGGCTGAGATCATTTTTGGATGTAGTCCACAAAAACGAAGAAAGAATGTACCAGGTCCCCTTAAATTTCTCTGGGTAGAGAAATGTATCATTGGCTAGTTAAAAACCAAGTGATTTTCCTGAAAACTACACTGTTCTGCTGAGAGGAGGCTTTTGGGACACAACTAGCTCAAATACAGCCATTTGGCTTTAGCAATTTTGTAAGCAGTGCTTTGGGAATTCATATATTAATTCTAGATCACCTATTTTAAGAGGATGATTTTTTTTTCATTCCTATTACCTACAACAGTAAACAGACACAATATTATAAACAAAGGGAAACAGTAATGGCCACAATGATATTTCCATGTAGATATCATTCAAATAAAACATATTTAGCTCTGGCAACTTTGTGATCAAATGGATTTTTTTTTTCAGCTGAAACCTGTCAGTGTTCTGTGTGAAAGCCAAAGAATGAGAAACACTTAAAAGCCCATAGATATAGGTTAGATAAAGGGATATAGTATTAAAGACAATGAGGGGATGTTAGGAGAGCAGGCACTGTATCTCTTTGCCTCTATGGCTGGATCTCCTCTTCCTAACCCATTCCAGACAGAATAACCAGTTCACAAAAAACCTCCAATTAAAGCACTTCAGTAGTTTATCCAAGCAAACCTGTGCCTTGGTTTAAACTGATAGAAAACATTTTTAAAGGCTGATTTCGAATTTCCCTTGTTTCAGATTTAAGCCCATTCACAACTGACAAGAACAGTCCACACCTTTGGGGCTTGCAGTGTGGAACAGAAGTGTGCTTTCAGGATCCCACATTTACCTGTTCTCTGTAAATTCCAGGTCAGATATCTTTATTTAACAGATCATAGTATGTGATTCACTTTTAACTTTGTGGAGAACTTGAACCAGGCACTACTGCAGAAGAGCTGTAATGCAATTCTCTTTTCAGAGCTGTACTCATGCTTTCCTATTCAAAAAGGATAAATGAACACTCCTACTGAAAGTCTCTGGAGAATATCTGCTGGTTAAGGAGTCACTTCTCATGATTACAAAATTGAAGTCAATGGTAGCCTTTTCTTTGCGTGGGCTTTAGATCAGACTATAACTCTACTGGAAATGCACTTCAAACTGTTTAAGGTGATAACACACCTAGCTCAAAACTAGTAAGATAAGGATTAGATCACAGTCTTTCCCCATCTTGTGTTTCACCATTACCCTTTCCTGCCTATGGACTTACTGATAGCTATTAATCCACTAAACCATGTACTTCCAGAGCAGCTCTTAAACCTTTGCTTAGCTCATGTGTGTCTTAGATCCTCAAAGGATTTCTGGCCAGAGGAAAGGCATTCCTTCAAAATGTCAGCATTGCAGGAGGGCTTATACTGAGGTTTGCAGTTCTACCTTCACCTTTACCTTACCTCACACTTCTTACCCTGCCAAGTGCATCAGAGAAGCAAAGGAATAATTTTTGGAAGGGAGAGAGGATTTTCTTTGGTCTCACCAGAACAAAATTGACCATGTCTCATTCTCATCCATCTTTCTATGAAGATCACAACAATAGAGCAAGGAAGTTATGTGCTTCCTCCCTCAAGCTCAGGTAGCCAGGACTTCTTGGCGTTATTACTTCACACTAACAACACATCTCTATGAAACTCAAGAGTAACATTTTCACACTCCCTCTTCCAGCCAGTACTCTCAGCTCTAAAGGTAATGACTATGCCCAGAATGAGCTTTGTTTGTCGTCATAGAAATTAATCGTAACGTCAGTCCTAGCTACATGTCAGTCTCAGACTGTAACAAACAATTGACACCTTTGAGCATTCTCCTGTAAAGAGAAGAAAGAAAGTAGCTTTATATCCACCCAAAGCCTTAAAGAAAGAGTCTGAATTATCCCTCTTCTAGCCTTCTTGGAATTTTCTCCCAAACAAAGGACATGGACGAGACCATGCAAATGCCAAAGCAGTTACCACCTATACAGGAGCAAGATCTCATAAATCACCTTGACTTGAGGTTCATGGGAGCAGAGCCAGTCATGAGCCAGTTCCCACCTGGAGGCTGCCCAAGTGCATTAGACACAGTATGGTCTCTTGGCAAGAGCTGAAGGAAAATTCTGACATTGAGAAAGTCATATAATGGATTCTGCTGATTCTAAAGTACCTGTGACAGTGCCTGGCAAACAGCTTTGGTGTGACATGTTAAGGTTCACACAGCATGTTCCAGGTCCAAGACACAGACTGTGAAAATGTCTCCCACCATGACTTCTAATGCTCATCAGAGATGGCACTTCTTGCTGATTCCCATTAATAGCACACCTTCTTTACTACTCTGACATCACCTAACACATTTCTGAACTGGTACAACAATCCCACTTGGAACCAGCTGCCCTAGTGAAGCTGAACACCCTGGCAAAAAATTTTTTCACAGACCATGATCTCAAAACAATGAAGATAGAGGCTCCTGGACCTGCAAGCCCTATGGCAGTTGCTAGAACTTCTAGCACAAGAGGTGCAGGAGCATGTGTTCCAGACATACATTGTTCCCATGAAGGTGAGGTTTCAAACATGTAAATACATGCTGGGAAATACCTTTGTATAACTAAAATATATAAAAGACATGATTTTCTTATTTTATACCAAACTCCATTGTTCTGTAAGTGACAAACTCAAAGGAGACATTTCTACCCTTTCCTGGCATAACTAGACTACATGAAACCTAAGCACAGAGAAATGTCAGTTTAACACAATCAGAAACTGAAGCTTTTTCTTGATGTAGCATTTACATAGTTAACAGGTGTTAGCATGTCAAAAGCAACTAAGGATTGGAGGGAGTGATATCAGACTTTGTCCAATTTATCATCTTTCACATTAGGTTGTTGTCAAGTTATCCATAGTTAATCAGGAGACAAACCAAGACAATAAACCAACAGCAGGAAACT
Source organism: Certhia americana (assembly GCA_018697195.1). Taxonomy (NCBI): domain Eukaryota; kingdom Metazoa; phylum Chordata; class Aves; order Passeriformes; family Certhiidae; genus Certhia; species Certhia americana. The sequence goes on along the minus strand of CM031878.1, from coordinate 43,229,190 downwards.
CAATCCAAGAAGTGTGTTTCTATTCAGCAGTTCTGACACAATGAACAGAAAGATAAAGGGAGACGTCAACTTCTGTTTTATTTATGCAGTCATAGAACAACAGAGGATTTAATTTCTCTCTTTTCAGGCTGAAGTTTCCTACTAAATGAAATGTCCTCTTTCCTTACAAATGCAGTTGGCTCCTATCATTGACAACTCCCTTTGCTGGAGAAACAGATGAGGCTGTGTTGCCAGGTCATTCATTAGCAAAAAAGCAAACTCATTATGTATGCTGGCTATCTTCTTAAGACTTTGGAGCCCACACAGACGGTGACATAGGATGTATAAACAGATTACTACACAGGAACTATCATTAAACTTCTAATTTCTACAACAGAAGTATACTTACACTGCCCATTCCAACTTCTCATTCTTGATTGAATTGTAGAGGGCCTGCAAAGGGAGAGAAATGAGATGGAATTATTGTTTGAGCCCCTCCTACATTAATATGTTGCGGAAAGATACCCAGCTAATACCAGCAAGCAAGTAGTCTCTGACTCTAGAAAGTCCCACATTTACTAATGGCAGTGTGAGAACCTTCAGCAGAAATTTCACTTAAGATAAAAGTACTGAATGCATGTTTTGAGATCTCAAGCAAGTTTTTGGCGTTTCTGGTTTGTGCCTTTTTAAGAACACAGAATTATAGAACAGCCTTGGAAGGGACCTTAAAGACCATCTAGTTCCAACACTCCTGCCATGGGCAGAAACACCTTTCACTAGGCCAGATTGCCCAAATCCCCATCCAACCTGGCCTTGAATGCTTCCAGAGATGGGCATCTACAACTTCTCTGGGTAACCTGTCCCAGTGCCTCACCACCCTCCTCACAGTAAAGAATTTCTTGCTAGCTTAGTCTAAATCTATTCTCTTTCAGTTTGAAGCCATTGCCCCTTGCCCTTTCCTTACACGCACTTGTAAAAACTACTTGTAGGCTGCCTTCAGGGACTGGAAGGCCACAATTAGGTCACCCTGAAGCCTTTCTCTTTTGCAGGCTGAACAATCCCAATTCTCTCAGCCTGTCTTCATTGGAAATATGGTCCACCCACTCAACCACCTTGGTGTCCCTGCTCTGGACTTGCTCCAACAGTTCCATGTCCTTCCTGTGCTGGGACCCCAGAGCTGGATGCAGGGTTCCAGCTGGGCTCTCACCAGAGCAGAGCAGAGGGGCAGAATCCCCTCCCACCCCTGCTGCCCACACTGCTCTGGATACAGCCCAGGACACATTGGTCTTTCTGGGCTGGGAGTGCCCATGGGTGGGTCACGTCCAGCCTCTCACCCCCCAGCACCCCCAAAGCCTTCTCCCCAGGGCTGTTCTCCATCTGTTCATCCCCAGTCTGTGTTGATACCAAAGGTTCCTCTGACCCAGGTGCAGCGCCTTGAATTCAGCCTTGTTAAACCTCTCCCATGCATCCACTTTTCTATCTTTCTATTCTATCTGGCCCAGATCACTCTGGATGCCGTCTCATCCTTCACGTGGGTGCCATCTGCAGAACTGCTGAAGGTACATTCTGATTCCTTCATCCAACATATTTAATGTTTTCATTTCATTAATGAAAACATTAAATAGCACTGATCCCCATATGAATCCCTGAGGGACACCACTTGCCACTGATGCTATCAGGACACTGAGCTATTGACCACTACCTTCTGAATGTGATCATCCAACCACTTTCTTAACCATCTAACAGACCATGCATAAAATCCATCTCTCTGCAATTTAGAGGCAGGCATGTTGTGAAGAACTCTATCAAAGGCTTTACAGAAATTGAGATAAATTACATGTAGCCCTTCCCTTGTCCACTAACATGGTCACTCCTTATTCAAGGCCACTGGGTAGGTCAGGCAGGATTGCCCTTAGTGAAGCTGTGCTGACAGTCTTGGATCCGTCCCTTTTCCTGTGTGCCTTAGCACAGCTTCTAGGAGGAGATCTGTACTGGGATATTCCCAGGCACATAGTGAGGCTGAGAGATCCCTGGGGTCTCCTTTCCACCCTTTTAAAAGACGGGTACAATGTTTTCCCTCTTCCAGTCACCTGGGACTTCGCCAATACAATGGTGAATTCTATGACTATGGTGATTTTATAAATACCATGGAGACATGGCTTGACAACTGCATCAGCCAATTCCCTCAGGAGTCTAGGATACATCTCACTGGTCCTAAGAGACTTAGGTACCTAGCTCCTCAGGTGGTCATGAATCTGAGCTTTTGACTTACAGTCTGAAAAATCCACAAGACTGTGGCCTTGAAATTCAAGGTTCAGTCTAACTCCTGACTCTCAATGAAACTTGTCAGTGACTTTAATGGGGACTTTAAGATTTCACCATATGGGCTAATCTGAAAATTTGCCAGAATAGCTATCCAAAGTCCCCGAGCCTCACAGACACCTGAATGCTTTCCCAGTCACACACCTAAAAATAAATACATTCAGTTTCTAAGTGCAAAACAGAAAATGAATGCTAAGCAACTTTTGTGCTTGAAGATCGCTATTTTGGACTGCTGTCCACTATCACCATTCCTCTTTCAAATCATAGGAAAGGTGCCCAGTAGTTTTGACATCAAAGATAAATGTTTTTGATACAAGCCTGCAAAGAAAAGGGTCTGAAACCTGACTTAAGACTGGGTGAGTATCAGACAGCTGGGACAGTTTTTTTTTTTTTGAGAGAGAGAAACTCCATGTATCAGTTGGACAAGTATGTCTTATTTCAGCCCTCCAGGACCTCATGCATACAATGGTTAAACCCCTGATATTACTACAAGCTAATGGAGTTCTTCAAATAGGTCACTTAAGTGAAGTATTTTGGTATGGAATGTCCCTGATTCTCACACATATAATCTGCATTTGTAATTCACCTTATATACATAGCTAGATTTACTCCCTCTGGCACATAACTCCTACACAGACTCAAAATATGTTAACGTGTAGAAGAACTGTTGATGCACATGATTAGCAGAAAGTAGCACATCAAGTATGAACAAGCCTGAAAATCACATACTATAATAGTTATGACATGACTCTCAACAGAAACAGTAACATTTAGATAGCCTTAAAGCTGACCCAAACCAAAAATAATTTGGAAACTGAAGAGTTGAAATTAATCTTGTGCATATGTCACAGCTGAATTCGCATGAGCAATACCATGAGCATATCCCACTCTTCATCCTCTCCAACCAACAGCTCCTTTCTGAATCTGGAAGTTTGAAGGTCTTTAATATTCAGTTCTGTGGAAATCTGGCTTAATTGAACCATACACAAGCAGGTAAAAAATTATGGTATAATTCACCTCATGCTGATGCTATACAGGCAGAAACTAACTCTTGGTCACAGTGTTCCAAGAAAGTAGGTTTCTTAGAGCAATACAACAGATATGAACACCAGGAATAATCATGCCTCATTTGACTGACACTGAGTCACCAAAGAGAGGGCCTCACCACTAACTGCGCTTCACTGTGTCATTCAGAGAAATATGATGAAGTATTTCCAAGTCTGAAGTTTTCGCTATTTCTACAGAACTTCTCTTCTCTGAAGTTGAATAAGGAGCTCTGAACCAAAGGCAAACAGCCAAAGGTGAATGGATGGCATTTCTGGCAATTTGTAGACACTTGCTTAATTTTCAGATGAAAGCTATGAAGAGATTTTAAGACCATTCTGCAGAAAGAAAGCGAAAGAAAGAGTTAATATTTCTCCTGCCAGTTCAGCAGAATTAGACACAATTCCATTTTTGTACACAAACCAATGCTGAAACTGGTTCCTGCAATCAACTGAGCATTTCTTATACGATTTGGCCAAAGCCCCTGTCTTAGTCTTTTCTTGTTCTTTTCTTCCTGCTACGACTAAAATACTCCCTTACATTTTGAGCCAGAAAATTACTTCCAGATACAAAGCAAAGAGACTGCATACTTCTCCTAGTTGCCACCTCAGTTTTTCAGAAGTAGTATTTTTTCCTCATCTAGCTGAATGTGTTTTAGAAGCAGGAAAAACCTGGCTTGAGGAAACACATTTGTTGCTCTCTGTCCCAAATGCCTACAAGAATGGGTCAAAACCTCTGAAAATTAACACCTGCCCTGTGCAGGTTTTTATGAGATTTCACTGCTAAGCATGTCTCTAGGGATCACTGCAGCTGAAGAGCAGAACACACAAAAGCAGCAGTCCAAATTGATGCAGGGATAATAAATGCCGCAGGCTTTTGCCCTGTGAAAAGAGAGCAATGTTTGTCCCAACCTTTACTAATGAGCTAGACATCTTCTTCCTTCTTTAGGGAGTAACAGACACCACCCCAGTCATATGGCACACATCTGACCAAGGACATGGTGTCCCCACAGACTATCAAACAGTCTGTCAAAAAGTTTCTGGTATTTATGAAACAGAAAGAAAACTGTAGAAAGTATGCACAGCCCAGCCAGCTGTATACACGGCATGTTCTGTGTCTCTTCCAGGCACTGAGACCTCAGCAAGGTCTCCAGGGATGCAAATACTTGAGTTCTCACACCTGTCCCCCAGCCTACCTCTCTGGCAGAGACTGCTGTAAGGCTGCACACTTGCTGCAGCAAGGACTCACCAGCCTTTCAGAACTGCTTTATGTCACTTCTCCAAAACAATTTATACTTTAACATTTTCTTAATGTCTACCTGGGCTCTCATATGTTCCAGAGAAGCAAAATTTCCTCCTGCCATGTTCTGCATGGTTCTTCTGGTTAGAAGCATATATGTACAGCACAGTGCTGTCTCTCTGATTTACTTCACATCTATTCCCCAAGGCCCTGATTCAGACAGCAGCTCTTTTCAATAGACATTTCTCCAGAGCATGACTAAATCAAACAAACTTGGAGACAAGCACTTAAATGCTTCACTAAATTGCAACAAAGCTCATCAGAGATTATGGCATGGTCATGATTCTCACTGTACTTAGCTAGCCGCAAGGACTAGGTTTTATTAGCTTGTATTTTCTCTCTGGGAAATGAAAAAAATTAAGAGAGAAAAAAAGGTCTTATTTAAAGCACTCTTACAGATTGATAACAATCACCACTTCCTACCTGCTAGCCTGGGAAGTATTTGGCAAATTTGCTATGTAAGTTAGGAAACAGGAGGTTGAACCACAGCAGTGAATGATAGAATGAATATTGCATAGGTGTCATCTTGCAAGCTGGACCGATACCAGTCAGAAAGTGGAAAGACTTTCTATCTCTTTTGTCACCCAAGGCTACTCTAGACACAATCCAGCCCTCAGATAACCAGCTACTCAGCAGTGTCTGACTTCAGTGCTTTGACTTTTTATCCCTATTACCCAGAATACAAAGAACTACTCCTTACAGCTCACAGCTTTCCCCTTTCTGTTAAGTGTTGATCTCTAGGTCCACCACAGCTCAGGCCCCGCACGGCTGTAAGAAGTGCAATTTTGAAGCCAGAATAAAAGAAATTGACTGCTGCATAAAGCAGAATAGTAGGCAAAATCCTAGGCAGCTTCCTTGTTTTAACTCCTATGCTGTTTCCTACAGTTCCAATTTGACCCTTAGGAGACTGCAGTGTAAAAACAAAAAAAAAAAAAAAAAAGATTTATTATGTGTTTGTGGGATTTGTTTGTATTTTTTCATAAACTAAGCAAGAAACATTTTCCTTTCTAAGTGGAAGGCTGTAACTAAAAAACTGCTGAATTCCACCCCATTTCCTCTTTGGTAAGCAAGTAGGTCCACGAAAACCCCAGATTTTTACAAGCTCCCACTAGTTGGTACTTTTGTTCCAATTGGAAAGAAAAGCAAATCTATGAAGAGAATGCTTCTGAAAACTCCTGGTTTATTTTACAATGCTACCAAGGGAAAAAAGGTCATTCATCACCCTCACCTTCCTCAAAATCTCATGCACAAACCACTGGACCCATTCAAACAGGCTCCTCTTGTGACCTGCTGGCTGCCAGCGATGCTGTGAGTCAGCCTCTGCATGCAGAAGCAGTGCACAAAAGAAAGGCACAACCAGGTGTGTATGCAGGGACAAAGACATAGCAAATTACCCAGATACTGAGTGGCAAATCATCTAAGTTACAAGTAGGCATAGGGTCCAGAAAGCTAAGCAAGCAGTGTGCAAGATGCTTGAAGAGACCCCAAAGCACTGTACAATTCCTCCCGTTGAAAAGCAACATAGGGCTGACTCTTGAAGCAAGCTACTGACTTTCTGTTTGCAGAAAAGCCCATGCAGAAAAGCCTGCCAAGAGGGAAAGGAATACACCACACATTTTTTACACCTGCTCCACGCACAGAAAAGGAGCCAGAAACACCTGTTCTGAGCTGGTAAATAGGCAAAACCCAAAACAGGTTAATAGAGACAGCAGGGATGACCCAGACTCTTTTCCAATTCTTGTCTCCCATAGTCTTCACTTGCACCCAGTTCCTCTCTGAGTTTTGGAGTCACTGCTGGAGGAATGATCATCTGATCATTGCAGAGTATGCATTGCTGGGTGGCTTTTGAGGCCCCCAGGACAAGGATGCATATGTGTTATGAGCCAGACCCTTGCCAAACTTCCCTGCTGCCATTTGCAAGAAGCAGCCCTGCCTGGATACACTTCTTCACCTCCAGCTGAAAATGGCATGGTTGACTTCAAACAGCAAGGAAGCCCCAGATCTTTGACCTCTGGGCAAAGACATGCTCAGTATTTCAGCCACAGCACCTCCCCCAGTCACTCAGCACCCATCCATCAGCTTTGCCCTTTGGAGCTGAGCAGTCAGACAGGCATCAGCTTCAGCTCCTGCCATATGTGCTTTACTGGAGGGAGAAAAAACAACTGAAGTAGCAGAACTCTACAAAAATAAAACAGGCTACAGAGGCAACATTACAGGTGTCTGCCTGTAGTTCTAATACGTTATTGTGCTCATCCCTTGGACCAGGGTGTAGGTCTGTATCATTGCCTTCTGCCAGGTTTGGATGGGGAGAAACACATTGCTATATTCCAATATATAGCTTGCTGTTTAGATGACTACCTGAAGGCTGGCCCTTCTCAGAATACAGATCTATACTACTCTACCACCTGCTATTTGCCACCCTCCCTCAAAGAAACAGATCTTGACATTTTCTCCAGTCCTCATGCACGGATCAGCAACACCTGGCAAGGGGAGGATAAGGATTCCGATCACTGAGCGCCTGTAGCTCGTTGCCAGATTCAAAGCCCACACACCCTTGATTTCTCATGCATTTCCCCCCCTTCTGATGGAGATGTGGCAAGGATACCAGAAAAGTACCCCAAGAAGCCTGTGCATTAGTCCATGGCATTGCATGTCTGCTGATAACTGCTCTCAATTTTAAATTCCACTGGTTTGTACAACAAACGCTCTTCTAACAAGCCAGCATACATTATTCATAAAACAGCACAGAGCTGTTCAGCAGCATATGGAACCGATGAATGTTGTTTTGGTGTAGGAGGAGATAGGGTTGATAGGAATGTTTTAGGGGGAAGGAAAGGAGATCATTTCACCCAGGGAATTTCAAGTGCGTCACCAACTGGAGGAGAACATTTCGAAGAGAAACTCCTCTGTTAAAAATCTGGTATATATGGAGAAGGAGGGGGAGGGGGAGAAAGAAAAAAGCGAAGAAAGATTGTGCCAGATATATCATCATAAAACAGAAAAGGATGGTTAGCTGTAGTTCCTGAGAGCCAAGAAATTAATGCCACAGAAGAAATGTGTCCTCTATATTGATACACACGGCTTGCTTGAAACGATTTTATTCTGTACTTGCTGAAGTGTTTCATCAGTGTTATTGTAAAGGCAGCATACTGATTTATTACAGAAAAATAGAGAAAAGGATAGAGAAGTACTTCTTGATAGTGGAGCATCTACATAACCTATTTCTACACAGCCTATTTCAAACTGTTTCATTGGCCCTGTGCATTTGCAGGCAGGACAGGCACAAGTACTTGGCAATTCAGTCCCTGGCTGCAAGAAAGAAGTCCACCAGAAAAAGACACTACTGAGCATGCTGGGTCACACAGATGATCCTAAGATCCTTTGACTCACCTTGCATGCAGTCTGGACTTGAGCCTGCCCCCCACCTCCCCACCCCCCAGAGAACAATGGTACAGAATTCACAGTATCCTTTTCACAGGTTCCCCTGCTGGCCTAAGGCTGTGGTACCTGCCTATAATACACACTCAGGATGCAACCCCCTAGTGAAGCCTGTCCACACAGAGGCACTACCTGATGTGTGTCAAGGAAATGAAAGGTACTTGGGCTACCTAGCTTTTCTGATAATGGCAGCAGGCAGACCTCATCTGCAGGCACCATGTTGGTGCTTTGTTCATACTAACTAAAGCATGAGGACACATAATACTCTCTAGCTTACCAAAACAGGCTGAGTCATGTAAATGAAAAGTAAAAGAGGAGTATGTTTTTGAGGCACAAATTGTTTAAATCTATCCCCTGTCCAAAGTCAGCTGAAGCAGTCACAGAAAGTGGTCTTGAGCATTGTAATCACTTTAGATGGGGAGCAGATAAAATACAAGGCAGTCCAGACACAAAGAGGGAAACACACCCACAGAAATATAAAGAGGACAAGTCTACAAGCCAAACTTTACTTAAGACTGAAGAGATCTACATGGCGTTGGTGTCTAGAAAAGCCCAGTCTAGAACTGAAGACATTTCCTGAGAAGTGATGCATGAACACATATACACAGTTACACTGATAAAAAGAGCTCCTCTGTCACACTACAGATTAACAACCTCCAGCAACACAACAGTATCAAAGAGCCAAAACTCAATTATAAATCAGTTCCCTAAATCAGTGACGTCTTAGCAAAATAATTGGGCAGACAAAGATTATAAGGGGAACAGAGAGATGGAAAGAACAGGACTGTCCAAAATCACAAGACCAATCACTTGCAGAGCCGCTTGTCATCTTATCATCCAGGCAGGCACCACTGAATGGAATGCAGGGATCTTCTCAGCCCTCTAAAACACAGCTTCTACACATCTTAGACGCTCTACAGATACAAAAGCCTTTGTCTGAAATAAGGAAACAACACAACAAACTGAAACAAAGCTGCAGTGTTCTTCCCAGCTTATTGAGATAGGCAGTAAAGAAGTGGATATCTCTCAAATAACAAACCTACAGCACTTAGAAATAAGAAATGTGAATTCCACAGAGGAATGAACACAGAGCTTTCAGTACTGCAGTAGTTAACTAGTTGTGTCAGCCATCATCCCTGGGATAAAGTCTCTGCCCTGAGGATGCTACACCATGCATACACAGTGGACACAAAGCCTAGGAGAGGGAAGATACAGAGATTAAGTAATTCACCCAATGTCAAAAGACTTGAGTTTTTACCATATGCAGGAGAGTTTTCGTGCTTAAATCCTCCCACCAAATACTGTGCAATTATTCTCATGCTTAGGGTGAAAGTGATTACAAGAGCAGGGTCCCCAGAGTACCTGCAAGATGCAGCCTTTACTTTGGTATTTGTTGGAGAAGCACATACCGCATCAGCAACAGCCTGAAAACGATGGCCATGCTATTTCTCTGCCCCAACTCAGCAACACACTATTTCTTAGTCCTGAAAACAGAGGCTCATTAATTGAACTGAAAAAATACTTACATTTATTTCTGGTTGCAGTACCCTGTGATTTAAGTTACATAGCTCAGGCTCTGAAATGCCATACAACCTATGAGCTAGCAGAGAGTGATCTGCTAGGAACTACTGTGCAGCACTGGGGTCTTTTCACCGTAGCAGAGTAGGTTTCTCACAAAACAGATAGGATATTTAGGGAAGGGACACTACAGGAAGATCCATGCATGTACCTGCTTTGCATGCATATGGACCCAAGACATAGTTAAAGGCTTGGCTGATGCTTTGAGATACTTCACCCTGAACCAATGCACCCTTGCAAGTGGTTAGATCTATTAATCCCAAGGTCAGAATCAACTGGTAATAAGAATGAAATCAGAGGCACATTTTGGTCACTGCATGAAGTTCATCCAATCCTTGGAGACATGGAGCACCTTTGAGAGGGAGACAGCTCTTAAAGCGCTTGCCAGGAGTTCCTGGGTGCTTCTCAGTTATTGTGTGGGAGAAAGAGGGATGAGGAAAAAAAAAAAGATGCTGCATGGAATGGGGGTTGTTTGCTTAGGATCTGAATAACTGGGCTGGGCTGGGTGAGGAGATGCTGCACACAGTCACTGTAGCAGCTGGGAATAGCCTATGCTACCAACCATTACAATACATTACTGTATTCCTATAAATGCACAAGCAGTGCCTTCCTAATAAATACTCGACAGCAATATTTAATCATGCATGCAAGTGAGACAATATTTTCACTTAGCACACACACCTACTAAAACATACAGCTGTAGATAAGGAGTAAAAATTATTTTTCTACGGAAAACAATTCCCATTAAACAGATAATCCCAAGGACATCACCTGCCAACACTGGTACATTTCCCAAGAGTAGAGTTCCAACTAGCAGTGTCCCTAGCAAGTTTTTCTGTTTACTATTGCACCAAGCTCAGTGACAGGGCATTTAACTAAGACCTGATCATTATAACACCAGAGCTCTTTCACCTTCTCACGTCTCTCCTCAAATGCAGAGATTTTTTTTCATGACCTGACAGCAATTCTGTGATCACTACAGATCATCCAGAGCTCTTAACTCCTGCTAAGCATAGCCTTTTCACAACACCAACCCCATGGCTAACCAAGCAAAAAAACACTAATATTTAGTCATTTACCTTGCTTTCTTTAGTCGAAAACTCAGAGGAGTTGGAGATTTTCATAGATTTTGACCGATGGGACTGCCGCCAGAGAGATTCTTCTCGGGAGTATTTCACCGAACCTGTGGCTCTCACCCGGACTTTGCTGGTGCTCTGAACACTGTTAACTCCAATCATTTCCGAAAGTGAGTGTATGGGATGGGAAAGAAGAAAGCTAATGAAACTTCCCAATCCCCTGCAGAGGAACTGGAAAAGGTTATGACTGGAGAGCCCAGGCTCAAGCAATCAGTGTTTGCTTAACGCACACTAGGCTGTTTTCTCCAGCATCTTCAGGCACAGTGTTTGGAGCCAGCCTGATTGTTCCAGGCATTGCTCACGTCACTGGACGGGAGAAAAAAAAAAGAAAAAGAAAAAGAAGAGGCTGACAGAAACTCCTCCCCTGCTCTGCTCTGCTCTGCTCCCCTCTCCAGCATCAACTCCCCCTTTGTACACACACCAACAGTGAGAGGGAGAGAGGTGGAGAGAAAGATGCTGGAACAAATGCCAGCAGATCAAGCAAGATATTCATTTTCAGTTCACGCAGCCACACTTCCCTGCCTGCAACAGCCTGCCATGCTCATTACTGCCCGCAATAACAAAGAACACTGTAAAAAGAGTCTTCAATCACCTGCCAGCTACAGGCTTCTCAATGTGAGAAATACTGATGGATTCCCAAAGCACCGGAGAAATTAATGAAAACCCACAGCACCATAACAAAGTACCGGCAAGCCCCAGTCAAATCAGCAAATTTCCACAACTCTAGCTCATGTTGCCCCCAAGGATGCTACAAGAGTCTTCGGGGTGCCTTCCCAAGGTGAAAGAGAGAGCAAGACCATTTTAACACTCTAGAAGGGGCTTAGGGAAAAAGAGATGACTTTCCCAAGGTGATCAGTGCAAACTAGCGGCAGAGCTGTGAACAAGTACCTAGGGACTCATCCTCCCACTCGGCACCCAGGAGAGCTGTAGCCAAACACCTACACAAGCAAACCGCATGCTCCAGTGGCTGACCCCACAACTGATGCAGCTCCTGAGTGGCATCCTGTTTCTCCTTTGTGGCAAATCCATACAGCCTAGTGACGGGAGGGCCACTGCTACTGCCAGAGGCACCACTCCAACCCCCAGGAGCCTGACACTAGAGGCCAGGCATGCTCTCTGTGCCTGGAGGCACCTGCCTTCATGCAGGGGGCAAGGGGAGGCTGATGCCAAAAGGAACTGGTACTCTTACAGAGGGGTGGATGCGCTAAATATGGGAAAAGAAAGATGTTTACCTCAATGTTGCAAAAGCACCATCATTTCTGGCTCCTGGAGACCCAGAGTGCAGCAGACTGTGCATTGCCATGGCAACGTGCTCCAATGTGAGAGAGAGGGAGAGAGAGAGAGAGAGAGAGAGATATTGCTCTGCTCTACTCTGCTTAACAGAGTGACAACTGCCGACACACCACAGTGGACAGGTGGAGAAGCTTGTGTGAGCAGCAAGGCAAAACTGGACAATGGGAACATAGTCCCAAAGCCAGAAAAGGCAAACAGGTTCAGAGGGTGCACAAGAAGCTGGAAGAAACTGACCAGGTTCAGCAACCCACCCTGTACCACCATTTCACCAGGCAGGGCAAGAAGAGAAGCATGGGTTGTGGAAGGAGACAAGGGCTCTCACACCAAGACACTCAGGGAGTCAGTCTACGCACAAAGACAGCAATGAGGCAGTGCTGCACTGGCAGGCTGAGATGAATGTCCCGTGCTAAGACACATCAGGCAGCCAAAGGCTGGGTGAAGAGGTTCCAGTCTCTATTCACATCTGAGTCTCATTCCATGTCTGCCAAGCCATGTGAAAGCAGTGAGTTTGTTTACCCCATGTCAGGCACCCAACAGCACCCTGAGGTAAATAAGATGCATATAAACTGAGTGGACTTTTCGCCTGGTTGCATCCTCCCAGTCTCTCGCAATCCTTACAGGGCAAATGGCTAGACAGCCACATGATTGTACTAGGTGAATTTTTGCTCATAAAAGACGGTGCTGTCTCCCCAGCATGACGCAGCCCTCCTGACTGAATTAACCCTTAGCTCATGTTGCCCCCAAGGATGCTACAAGGAGTGTATCCTTCCCATAGACTGTAATAGGTGTGGACCCTGCTGAAGGACAATGGTCAGTGGAACAGGACACAGGTTACCTAAATATCAACACAAAAATTGTCCCTGGTGTGGGAAACTTGTGATTACTCCCAGATTCTGCTTCCATACTGCTTGAGGCACAGATATCTTCCTTCTGGCCAACCAGAAATATACATTTTAATTTCCACAACAGGCAGATCTAGCAAGCCCATCCCTACCTCACACATTAAGATCAAATCCCAAATGTGCCCCTTTTTTACACAAACCTGTCATTGCTAGAGGATAACTGGAAGAAACCTTTTTCTCCGGCAGTAATCATGCTCTGAGTTACTTCTGCCACTTTGCAAGAAAGGTTTTATGTTACTTAACCCATGTGAAATTATCCACTGCTTGTGGGAAAGCTTTTCAAAGAAAATCTCTTCTTAGAGGAAATTTGCACTGCAGTCAAACCGCTCCAGATGAGCTAAGCAGCAGGTCCTGACAGGTGCTACGTAAATGGCCACAAATCACTCTCTATCCTAGCAGTCCCCTGCCTAGCAGATTATTCCTGCTCTCAGATTTATATGGCCAACTCCCCAAGCACCCTCAACACATCTGAAATAATTATACTCCCTAAATAACATACACAGACCTAGGCCAGTGTCAATCACACAGAGCAATTTTATTATTAAACACAAAACTAAACTGAATCAAAGCAACATTTCTCTTCTGCTGCCCACAGCACCATCACTGTTGTCTAATTGCAGCAGTCCATCTAGCATTCTCAGCTGAAGTTAGCAGATCCTCAGGTAGGACAGGAATCATACTTCAGTAAGGAACAAGTTAGTTTCTGCAGCAGTCCAAAACTCCAACGAAGACAGAATGTTCTTTCTTCTTTTTTTCAACCTAGTATGGAAAACACTTCTCTTTGGAGCTCACACCTCCCAAAGACAGCCTCCTGGGACCACACATTTGAAACCTTAAGATACCTTCGGATTGGAGATTCAGTTTAGATTTCATCAGTGTCCCTGACTTTCATCTGCAAGTGATAATATAATCTTGTACTTCTGACTGAGACAGTATTCTGACTGTTACTCTGGGGAAAGACTGTGCCTCGATGTTAGAGAAGACCCACCATTTTAGAAATTAGTATGCACACAGGATTGATTTATGTCTGTAACTGAGCAACAGGGATTTCTGAAAGAAAAGTTTTGTTAAATTGAGGGCTAGAAGGGACGTTTTTAAAGAGGGGCTGAAACAGCTGTGCAGTATCAGAAAAATCAGAGCTGACCATACCCAGGGGACCCTCTGAGTGTGTCAAGAATTTAGTATCTTCCTCTTGTTCAGAGTCAGCAAAGAGGTGGTAGGACAGGGGCAGAATGTAAGTATTCATTTAGTCAATGACACCACTGGAGTGACCAAAAGGACTATGACCATATATTGGGACCTCCACTATCGGTTCCTCTAAGGAACAAACAATAAGCAGCAGGAAAACTTTAAACTTTTTGAGTCAAAACAGATGCAGGAGCAGAAAAACAAGATTCTCTACTATTCCTTCCGTCTCATCATTTTAAAACCATACAAAAGCTTTTCTCTCATCACAAGGCACTATGTCAGACCCCATCACCCACAGAGGAAATGGGCAGCTGTTCCAACTTACCCTGAAATAAGCTCCTTCCCATCTGTTCCTCCCACCAGTCAAGTTTCCCTGGGAGGCGAAACGTACTCAGTCCTTGCTTGGTCTTCCTAATGTCATTCAGTGAATCAACAACACAAGAAGAAAAACTGCAGAATTCAAAGTAAAATTCAATATTGGCTTTTGGGGCACAAACCTAAGGACCACATTACTGTATCTAAAGAACTCCAATGTCCTCAAACAAGTTACAAGTCCTCAAAGTTACAAGAATCTATTAGTGTCACTTAAGCCTAATGTCAATGACAAATACAAACAACTCAAGCTGACAAAACACATAAACACATGCATATAGATTATGTAAAATATACCCTCAAAAGCCAGTAACATATTTGGGCAGCACAAAAATCCAGAACTATTTAGTACTGCCACTAAATGCTATTTGCTAAATAAACAACATTAAATCTTTCCTTCATCCTCTATCTTTCCTTCTTTCATCTTTTTTTCTCCTTCTCCCCAAAACAGGAAGGAAAGGGAAAGTTAATTCTGACAGATAAGCTACTGTTACATAATGGCTACAGAACTAGAACTTAAAACTGATCCACAGTAAAATTCCTGTAATATTAAGATAACAATTTCTGAGGTCTGCTGACTAGGGAGAACTGAAAATCAAGATTAAATCTAAATGTCTCCTGTGAACAGCAGAAATACTAGAGCAATCACTTCATTTCTACATGCACAAGCAACCAGGTCAACAGGAATCCTAGCAGGGTAACAGGTAGCTGGAATGGTGGGAGAATGATGGATGACTGCATGAGGGCAACTGAACTATTTCTGGTTCAGGTTACATGAAAAGAAGGCTGAAAGAGCATCCACAAGCAGTAGCTCATGGTCACAGCACAAGTCTTTACAACTGACTTTTTACATGAATAAGCACCTAGAAGTGAGCAGAATGACAAAACCACAATGACTGGTGGAAGATCAAAGGAAACCTGGTATCACCGTATCTCTGGGATCCACACTGCATCATGTGCCAAAAGAAACCACTCCTAAGCTAAGTGCCCTGCTGAAAATGAATAGGAGAACACAGGTTTAATGAATACAAGCTGTTGGATAACAACAGGGATGCAAAGAAATCATGCACCCTGTTATCCTGATTAACACCACAAGTGAAGAGATGCCTTCAGCCATCTTCATGTTCCTTGTAGCAGATATGAAAACAGCTGTTTCACAGACTCACTGTTGTACTTCCTGGCAAAGCACGAGAGCATCCAGGGGAAAAGTTCCTCTTTTTGAATTCCTCCTTTTAGTAATTATCATCTGCTGTCAACACTGCTCACAGAACTTAAGTGAGCCATATATGCAGACTAACAGAGACCACCAAGTTCCTTAAGTTAAAGCTGACAAATGTAGCTACAGAAAACGGCAACACTTCTAACAAATCCATAAAAGCATCAAAACTCTAAAATTCTGCATAGGTGTGACAGCAACCCACAGGAAAGTGATTAAAGTAGTGATGCAAAATCTACAAACTATCTCAAGATCAGCTGCAAACAATCCCTGCCTCTGTCCCTGCACTGAGCATGTCTAGAGTCAACACCACTGAAATAAAATCCCTGACCTTAGAGATCTGTATTTAAAAAAAAAAAAAAAAAGAAAAAAGAAAAGAAACCGCCCTCCAAGGCTTCTCTCTGACTGGAATAGCAAACACAACACCAACAAAAATGAAAAGATGAAAAGGAGGGGGAGAACAAGGAAGTGGGCAGGAGAGGAAGTGGAAGAAGGAAGGAAGAAGGTGAAAGGAAGGGGGCAAAAAGAAAGGGAGGGGGCACAACAGGGAGAAGCTGGAGAAGCAAGGGGATGGAAGGAAACTGAGGCAACTCTAAGATCCACACAGCTGACAAGTGGGTGTCACCTGTGGCTGTAGGCATTGCACTATGAAAGTGGGAAAAATGGACACAGGCTTTGACATCCCTTTTCTCCATATTTCCATCCACCTATCGAGTCATGTCCAGCTGCCTTGCCCCAAAAGCAGGGGAAATCCTTCTTACGTCTCTTGACACCTTCCGGAACCCATGTGTCAACAAGACAGAAAACTGGTGCCTTGAATTTGTCCCATATTTGTACAAGGATCTTGTGAATACTTAATCATCCAAGAAAGCCTGAACTCAGCAGAAAACTGAATATTCCATTTAACAAGACAGAAAAGGAGAAAAAAAATGTATGAATTTAAGAAGCCTAATAGTCTTGTTTGAAAGAAAACAGTGTAACTGTGTCAGAGAGAGAATAGTCCAATGATATTTGAAAAGTGTGGCGACAAACAGAAGGAAGGAATACCAAAGATTTATACAGCAATAATCCTAAAGCTGGTGGAAGAAATGTTCTCTCTCTCTCTCTTTTTTTTTTTTTTTTTTTTTTTTTTTTTTTTTTTTTTTTTTTTTTTAAGTATGGTATAAATTATGTTCCTACTCTTCCTTCCCTTGAGATGCAGCACAGAACTTAAATTTCAAGCAGATCAGTGGGTGGAAGATCAAAGAATGTTTTTCAGAATTTGTTTTCTACCTACATGGAGGTGGGAGTAATATGTCATAGGGACCAAAATGTACGTGTGACATTGTATTAGAGAATTCCCAGTCTGAAAAGAGCCCAAAATTCCTCTTTTAAAGTGGCAGAGTGCATCATTTCTGGAGACTACCAGTCTGTATCCTCCACACTTGACAGCTGACATTCATCCTTGGGACCTGCTATGCATTTCAGTTACAGTAGTGACTGTGGAGACAAGTGGCTATCTGACAGGATGGAGAAGCCAAACATCAAATAATTCCCTTGTCTGATCAAACTGGACAAGACACTGCAGACAGCTTGCCTCCACAGATGAAAATTAACCCCCAAAACATTGCTTGTGCGGAGGGTAATTGGCCACTTTAATGCAGCCCATAGCTATGGGAATTCTTAGCTGACTCTGCTTGGGTTTCACTCCTTGCTGACACAAAAGCTTAGTAGGCTAAGTGAGATCGTTTGAATAACAATTGGAAAGAGGTGAAAGGCTGAAGGAGCAAAAATAATTCAGAGAAATGCAGATTGCTAAAGCAGAGCAGGTCCATCCTGAAATCCAGCCTGCCTCTTAGTAAGATAAGCCATCCCTCATACCACTCCTAGAGTATGCAGAGCAATCTTAATTCTTGGATAACCTTAAAAAAAATTTGTTTTAAGCATTGTTTAAAGTTCTGCTTTCCCTGCTCAGAGACACCATTGGTATTAGACTTTTGCTATCATGTGGTTTTCTTCAACTCTGTATCTGGGTTTATTTGACTTGATAAAAAATATATAGATTATAGATTTTTCTTTTTATATGCACTGAGGTAAGCTCATGAAATGCAAAAAGAAAATATATTTGCTTTTCAGCAGGGCAGGAAGGTATCAGAAATCTCTGTAATTCAAAGGACACAAAGCAGTACACACACCATAATAACCTGGTCCAATTTTCAGTTCTGCATAGGCATGCTTTAAATGGTTACTGCCCTTAAACAGGACTAATGACAACACCCAAAAACCTCCAGGCTGAAGGAAACAAAGATTATCATGGCAGAAAGGTCCTGAGTAAGGATGAAGAAGAGTGAAGACAAGCCGGATGTCCCCTACAGTCAGTATAGATCTGTGGCTCCTCTGACAGTGAAAGGAAAGTATGCTTTCACAAACAACTGTTTAAGACAAGGATTAATGATTTCATCCTGCATTCCCTGACTTTTATACTGCCAGATTAGACTCTGCTGTCTCCTAGCAGCTGAAAGGGGCCTTCCATAACAGATCTTCTATTTCATACAGATAAGACATGGCCCAAAAATACTACTGCAAACAAAGGTATTTTTAAGAGAAAAAACTTTATTTTGGGGAACAAACAAGGAGGCAGAGCTCTGTCCAATTCAGTGGAGCAAAGACACTTGGTTCTCTCTTCCTCTGCCCACTTCTGCAAGGTGTCAATGTGGTCCTCCTGGGGCCATCCCGGCATGGTGTCACATGCTCTCACCTCCCCAGCTTCATCAGGTTTCCCTCGAAGGTGGGAATCACTTGCCAAAAAGCCACGAAATTGATGAAGTACAGAGACTGCTGATGAGAGCAATTAGGGAGCACACAGCAGTCCAATTAGTGTGAGTTTCTCTCCATAAAGGGGGGTTGAGGCTGTGCAGGGAGAAGTTAGCCACCTGATACTCATTCTCTCTGCTAAATGCCTGAAATGATTGGAATGGATGCCAGTAATTCTCTTTAAACTGAGTGTTTGCTTTGGAGGGCTTTCAAAGGGAATTAAAAAAAGAGAGGGAGAGCAGGAGGAGACAGAAAGACAGTGGCAAAAAAACCCCTTAATTAAAGTGCAGGGAACTGACAGCAACATGAGATAAACCCTATTTTGCAGCTTCTATAGGAAATTGCATATCCCAGGATTCCTGATCAAGAATTCAGATCATTTAGGAAATTAAGGAGGACTGGCTCTTCAGAAGAGTTCAGCACCAGCAACTCCAAGTTATTTTGGTTACTTCATTACAGTGCTTCTGGCAGGAGACAAGGCCTACCCAAAAAACAATCTTTGAGAAAAAGCAGATCTTTTATGCAGGATTGGCATCTTATCTCCATCAGTAGTCCCTAACACGATGACTCTAGCCAAGTTCCTGTAGAGCACCCCAGGTACCTCAGCATGATGGAGGTTCCCAGATGGTATACCTCTTACCAAAAGACACACAGCCAGGTATGACTTCCCCATATCCAGTGTTCATGTCACAGGGCAGCACAGCTACTATTCAGCTCATGTCAGAGGTTGGGTGATGCCCATGATTCCATGAATGAGGTGTCTTGGACACTGTAAATGTAGAGGATATTTACTTATGCAGGACAGGTGGTAGTTTGCACACAGCCTAACAACAAAGCACTCCTCCCAGAACACTGCCTAACAAAAGTAGGAATCCATTTCTTCAGTAAGGCCTTCTTGCAAGCTCTGTGGACCACAGAAGACATTTTCTCTCTTTACATATGAAAGGCCTTGTTACTGCCACCTTCCTGGAGTGGACTTCCACACACCTTGTCTCAAGATGGCAAGAGGAAAATATTGTGGCCAGCACCATACCAGCACTTTATTTTTGGGGAGTATGACCAAAATTAGGCTCTTTCCAAGCCAATCTCCTCCTCATTCCAGAAAATCCTGTGCAGCCCAGCTTTGAAGAAGGCAACAATCACACAGCATAATTCCCTAGCACATCATTGTGAAGATGGTATCACTACAGCAAATTAAAGCTAGTGTGAGCACATGAGAAAGAAATCACTCCTACACTGTAATCATGAGGTTTTTGACACTTCCAAAATGTCCACACTGATTTTATTTTCTTTCTGAGGAGGCTTCCCTTTCTACATAGATGTGATGAATACTACAAGCAGACCCCATGGGGAAAAGCACACTTTAAATCACAGTATGGCATATTTCTCTTTATGGGTCCCAGCTTTAAAAGCAACCGCAGATTTGACTAAAGAAGCGAAGAAAAAGGAAAGAAAATGAATCTTTATGCAAGATGGATGGGTGTACAAAAGCAAAACCTTTTTCAATGTTAAATGAACAGCAATATACAAGGTGAGCAAGATCGCATTAGCATTTCTCATTTCTACTTTCAAACTAGAGTAAAATAATCTGTTCTCAGTGCACAACTAGTGACATGCAGAGAATCAGGTCATGAAGGGCTTGTGGTTTGTACCAAAAGTGAGAACACTGTTGGAAAAAAACTTAATAAAACATAGAGATAGCTCCCCCACAGAGGTGAAAGAAAGGAGAAACTTGATCCAATGTCCCAAGTTTTCTGAGGCTGATCACACAAAACATCACATGTTGATGTCTGGCCCTTGATGTACTATTTTCCTATCCAGACAAAACACTCAGGGGAACATTCTGCATTCAGGGTGAAGATATTGACTGAAGGCAATATTTGATTGATGCCTGTCAGCCAGCTGTCCTGGATAGCCCAAGCATTCGCATTTGGACCCCTGAATCTGGGAACTGGATCCACAATAAACACTGCACAGAGCTTCACAAGCTCTGGACGAACAACACTCAGCTCTCCCTGGCCTGCCTTCCTCTCCAGCACTGCTCAGCTTTATTCTGCAGCTCAGCAGAGTTGCAGAGATTCATACAAGGGTGCAGCAAGGCCACAAGGAGAACACAGCAAGACTGCAGAAGCAGAAAAGCCCACTCACTTTGCCACAGGTCTGCATTAGTCACCAGTGGGTGCTCAGGACCTCACTCCCACAGGGACACACTGCCACCCTGTGGAAACCACTCTTCCACTCCCAGGCGCCTGGTAAGGATGCAGGGAGAAGGCTCAAAGCCTCACCCATGCTCAGTGGCAACACAGCTAATGCAGCAGCAAGCCACACTTGGTGCCATGCACTTTGGTGCCATGCTGAAGCAGGATGCTGTGAATTTAATTTACTGAGACTAATGCAAAAATTAATTTCTGCTACATCTTTGTAATCACACGTTTAGTGGCAGCATGGCTGCTGTGAACACAGTAGCACAATTACTCATACTCACTCCACTCCCCTCCACTGATAAATTAAAAAACAAGGGTGAGTTTATCAAATCTTCAGACAAGCCAGATAAGAAACCAAAGCTCAGTGCCACCTCTGTCTCCAAGACCCCAAGGCAGCACACAGAAAAGGGCAGAAAACCTTAAGGAAAGTGGGACACCAACACCAGACTTCTTTTGTCTGTCTATGTCCAAAAAATCCTGAGCCCTGGTACTTGCTTTGGGTGAAGAGTCAGACATCCCTAGCATTAGGAGGTGAGCACTAAACATGAAGATACAGCCCCAACTGCATCATTCTGTCAGCAGGAAAACAAACAGCAGGTGAGCACCAGTGGAAGTCTCTTGTCAGTACACTCAGGTTATTTAAACACAATCTGGAGATCTATTTATTCAGTAAGGGCTGTAATTAGCTTGCAAATTAATCTCAACACATCCCTCTATGGCAAACTGAGAAATGAGATTCCTTGGGGGAAAACATAATTTAAGTGTGGCTGCTGACAGATATACAGATTCAAAAATTAAAGACATTAAATCTAAAATAAAGGGGGTTGAGTTTATATTCCCAACTGCTTAGTAAGAACTGAAGCAAGAGGGCCCAGCAAAAAGCTCCCTGAAGAAAATGAAGAAACTACCAATACTAGAAGACAAACTTCTGCTGCTTTCAACTATACAGGTACATCTGTATTTCACAATGGTCCTGACACAAAACCCACAGAAGAGATGGCAACTCATTTGGTTTGCTTCAATAGGCATTGGATCAGCTCTCAGATGTGGCCACCTCTTATTTTTATTTCCATTACCAAAAAATAAATAAATTATGAACTCCAGCGCATGCACACCTGTCTTCATTTAAACAAAGTGCTGTTTCATGCTAGCAATCAGACAAAAAAGAAATGAAACATTCTCATTACTATTGACAATAAAACAATGTTTTGTCCTGCTCAGTCTCTTCCCCCATTCTTCAAATTTAACTCCTGGCACAAACTTAATGAACAAAAGCTGAAGCAACACAGCCTGTGCCAGACAGCACATTATA
Source organism: Certhia americana (assembly GCA_018697195.1). Classification (NCBI taxonomy): domain Eukaryota; kingdom Metazoa; phylum Chordata; class Aves; order Passeriformes; family Certhiidae; genus Certhia; species Certhia americana. The sequence continues at coordinate 43,207,114 of CM031878.1, read as the reverse complement.
ATCTGAAATTACATCTCCAGCTCTAATGTGAATACCCCAAAGCACCTTTGATGAAAAAACACACACGCCTTCCAGATTGTACACAGAGATCAGGCCTAGCCTTTATGTATTTGCATTCAACTTGCTGCTTCTGTCCGCTGTAATCAGGAGACAGCACTCTGGGCTGGCATGACCACTGAAGTTTACAAAGCATACAGCTCTGGGGTGAGTGAGACCTGCTGCAGCTCAGTTTTGCCCCTCTGTGCTGCAGTCACTCACCTTCACTATCAAGTGAAGGCAAGACAGAAAACAAGAGAATAAACATTATATATATTATGTACGTTCTAGGAGGAGAAATGTGCCCATTGCTTGTCATGTTCGACAATTAAGATTCAGAAAATGCAAGATGGGTGTTCTATCTTGGACCATCTTTCAGTAAAAATGAAACCCACATTCTGCAGTTAATTCCTTACCTTCAAAAGCCCTCTCGGGAAGTCTTTGCCATCGTTCATCCCCTGGAGGTTAGCAACAAACTCTTGGCAGGTCATCTTTTTCCCAATGTTCTGAAAGGAGTGTCAGAGAAATATAACATCATATTTCTGCTGCTTTCCAAAATGACAGGAACAAGCAACATCAGATTAAATCCTGCTCTCCTTTAAGCCCAAGGCAGGCAGCACTAAGAAACCATTCATGAGATTACTCATAGATTACCATCCTTGTATGCATATAGCCAGAAAAGGGAAAGTACTTTTGCACCCAAAGGCCCTCACATATCCCCCCAAAACACCCCAGCTTAATACTGCGGGTTATGAAAAGGACAGCAAAGAAGATCTCTGGTATTTGCATGGTGGCTTTGATTCCCATATCTCCAGCAGCTCTACCAGTCTCTAATGGAAAAGCTCTACTTAAACCTGCTGCAGGGCACCAGGAAACACCTGACTGAGGCCCTTTCTAGACACTTCTCTTACAATTTCCAATGCTCCTATTCAGTGGCAACTGCCCTGAGTTGGAGTGCGATGCCCAGGTGTGCCATTACCTTTTCTGATTCACAGGCTGAGGCTGCTTTGAAATCTCCATAGGTTTATTCTCCTTTCTGTCTTCTCACTTAAGTTTCAGACTGAAAGTTGCCCAAATAAACCACAAACAGAATCGAACAGTTTGGCTGCTCCTACGTGTCTGTGCAGGAGCCAAACTACATCCAGAGGTTTGGGCCTGCCCTAAACTACTCTTGAATCCCCGTCTCCATCACCCCCCAAACAAAGTGTCTGTCCTCAGTCCCCCAGGCGCTAGAAGGCCCCTGCTTAGCCTGCGGGGAGCCTTGTGAGTGGGCAACAATTACAACACTGCACTGATGAAAGAGGATACCAAAGACATCTGAGGAAAGGAAAGCAGCCTGAGGTGAGCTCTGAAACGTGGTATAGACAGAGGGTAGAATAGGGCTCTGTGATAGTCAAGGTATCTTTGGGGACAGCACCACTGTCAGTCAGGAGATGGAAGTGAAGACTTTTCCACTGTTAGAGCATGCTTTGTCTGTAGAAATACAGCAGAAGACCTCTGTGTGAGCTTTGTCTTTGGCTAGGAGCAGGAGCTCAAATTAACACAGAACTGGAGCCCAGGGAAGGGCACCAGTTGGTAATACAGGTCATTCAGTGTTACGAGTTACATGACAGCTAGAAGTGCATATGCCCTATTTCCCTTCCATAATGTATCAGGAAAACCACCAAATCTTGGCCATCAGCCTCACCTAGCCAGTAAGGATGATCGTATAGCCTGTGGCCAGCACAAACTCACAAAGAGAAGGAAAGCAGTTAACCCTGGAACAATTCATGGTTTCCCACAAAAGGATGGCTCCTGACAACACAGATAGGCTGTAACCCTGGCTCTATGGTTGCAAAGCTTAAAGAACACAGTTCATAACTTCAGTCTTCAGGTGCAGGCTGGAGCCAGTCTAGTAGATTTGCAAGTGCTTCCTTTGTCCCTGCAACTTCAGCCTACTTGTTTTATCCACCCAGCACTTTGCAGTTTCTCCATGCTGACCAAAGCCAACAGCATTGTGGCATTGCAGACAAATGGCTGTTTTGCTGAAGGACAAAAACTGAATCTCCACACATTGCCACAGAGGCTGCAGCAGATGTCCCTGTTGGTCTAAATATACCTCAAAACTCTCTAGCACCAACATGGGTGATGACCTCTGTGCAGAGAAGCAAGCATGCATTTCCAAGACACACCTAGCAAAAACTGTTTAGTTACAAACAGAAGTGTGGCAACACAGAGAAGATAAAGGGGATACCTAAGAGTTTGTCTACAAGAGTTAAAAGCAAGTGTGAACTGGAAGGAGAGCAGCTGCATTACAGCCCTACAAGCAGTGGAGCTAACTGTGAAACAGAAGTGCCTGCTTATGATCAGAATGTCAGTAACAAACAGAGCTCAGTGTATAGACAAGCCCTGTGACTCATTTGCTTCCTGCTCCAGCAGAATCCTGGTAAGGATAGGGCAAAGCATAATCTTTGTTAGGAAACAGGCAATTAGGCATATATCTAAAAGGGCTGCATTCCAAGTCAAAAATGCCAAACTTACCACCTATGTGGAAAAATGTAAAGCAGTAAGAGGAAGACCAAAATGAGAGGAAATCAGAGAGGTTGGAGGTAACACAACGACACAGCCATGCGCATAATACAAGTAGGAGCCTGGCAAATACATACTACAGATGCATACACATAGCACACTGTCAACTGCCAGTGGGATAAGCCTCCAAAGTTACACACTGCAACAACCAGAGTTAGCAGCAGCAATGGTGGGTCAGAGCCAGATCGTTGCTTCCAGCACCTACTGAAGACAGCAGGGCCCACTAAAGCATCGCAAGGAGCTGTCAGGCAATGACCATTATTTGGTCTCTCTCCCTGGACTGTGAGGCCAGGCAGGCTGTAAAGCAGGAGCCCCAGGCTGCTCACCACTCTGGGGAATGGGATACCTGTGCAGAAAGATTCAAATGTGTTCAAGAGAAGCCATGTGTGCTAAGAGACAAACTGGAGCACATTCCTGTACCCCTCGCTCACACTCACACATGACTAACACACCATTCAGTAGGGAAGGCTAAGCCTAAGAGAAAAAAATTCTTCACAACTCCCTACCCCCTCCTGCTTCCACAACCTTTGGAAAAACACATTCAATTAATGGGAAGTGGGTCCCAGAACTCCTTGTGAATTCCTTGAATAAGACCAAGTCTTGGTTTTATTACCTGCACTCTCACAGGGGCTAAGCAGCCCACTGAGACAGACCCAGGGTGCCTCCATGATCGCTTCTCAATCCAACACCCTTAATGTGTAAGAGCTCCCAAGGGACACCTTCCCGGAAGAACCCTTGCAAGTGCAGTGGAGGGCCACAGACAAGCCCCAGAGCCACTTGCCTTTTGCACACTATCATGCCATGCTCCCTGTGCTTTTGCACACTCCATCCTACCTCCAGAGCAGAGGAAGCCTCCCATCAGCATGGGAATACCTTGCATAGCAGGTGTATTGCACCATGGGTGCTGAAATACCCATCCTAAGGCTGCTGGCACCCTGCAGCAGCACAACTAAGAGGACTCAAACCAGAATACTATTTCACCCCGGCAGGCAGTGGGGAGAGGTGTGCAGTGCAAGGCCCCCACTCAGCATGACCACATCCCGCCTCGATTCCCCTGACTCTGAGTACACCTGTCATTTGTCTGTGCAAAGCTCTGCTTCCACCAGATCTTCACCAGATTTGAGTGCCTGCAAATATCACCTTCCCTTTGTGACCTTCCCAAACTTCTTCAACTCCCATCTTTATTCTGCCTTCCCACATGTTTGTACAGACTGTAAAGGGGAAGCCACTTCCAAGTACAGCTTCCTGGACAGGGTCTGCTGCAGGAAGGATGGTAAGCACACCAGAAAGACAGGCCTGAGGACAGGAAGTATGCTCAGACATTATGGCTACGCCACACACAATGCCAGCTTACACATAACTGATCAAGACATGCTGGAAAGGCCTGCCCATGACAACATGCCTAGGAGTGCAGCCTTCTCACTGTTTGCTGTCTGCAGCGGCTTTAGAAGAAAGCCACCAGCAAGAGGACTGTCACAAGACCATCCTGTCCCAGCATGGTGTGGATAGGAGCAGTCTACAAAAAGCCGTGCATACTCACATGGCCATGCAGGTCTGTGTTCAGCAGCATCATGGCACACGTGAGACAGTGAACTCCATCTGCAGAAAGAGAAATAACCAAAGTCACGTGTAAAACCACATCTGGACCTTTGAAAGAAGCTGAAATTGAGACTCGTAGACTGAGTCTGTTCCCTTTATAAGAATCTGTTTTATCAAGAAACACACTTAATTAAATAAATGAACAATGAGGTCATCACACAGCTGCCAAACCAGAACTGTCTTTCTTTCATCTTTTAGTAACTGTCAAAATTGTCTTGCAGCACCCATGGTTGAGGCAAGCAAGACAGGAAACCATGCTATCACTCTTAGCTTGCTAATACCAATATTACAGTCTGAATCAACAACTTCTTCATTTACTTCTGAGCAGAAAGGGAAAAGTAAAACACATTCATTCTTGTGTAAAGAGTGAGTGCAGCAGGGTATCCTGTTTTTCTCCCCCTCTGGCTCAGTCCTCATTCAGAGCTCAATTAGACCTAATTTTGGAGAAGCACAGTCTGTTATTTATGCTTCCTTGGCTCTATGTTGGGCAGAGAGCACTCCAGGGGTTTCTAAGCTGGTCCTGTGGCCAATAAGCCAGATTCATAGAATGATAGAATAGAGTTAGAGGACTGAGAGACTGAAGAAAATGATTACTGGCTCAGAACAACTGAAATGTGTGTGTAGGGGAAGCAGTTCTGCAGAAAATGGGATGTGCACTGCTCCATACCCCACTCTCTGGAGCCTGTAGTTCAGAACTGCCACCAATCACTGGCACACTGATAGCAATGCCCCACACCCTGCCCTGGAGCCCCAGTCAAGCTCTGGGGTGGCCAGATGACTGGAAGCCCACCTGGTGGCTACTTGCCACAGGAAGTCAGAGCAGACCCCAGGACTGTGTTCCTACTGTCTTTGGATTTTATGGAAGCTGAAACCACATTAGGATCCAGGGCAGTATCAACATCTTGTTTTTCATTCTTTCTTTTTGTATCCTTTTCTTCTCCTAATTCTCTTTTTCTGAATATGGGTAATTAAGATTGGAGGAGTAAAGTTTGCTAAGTCAATGCTCTGTGAAATGCTTTATTTTGATTGAATGTTTGTTTTAAATTTTGCCAAATTCCTGAACTTCTAAGGTTTGCTAGGAAAGTTTGGTTGTGAACATTCTAAGAACTTCTGTCAAGACCTTGTGCCCACCTCAGGAAAAAGCAGTAGTACTTTAAGCCCTTTCTGAATAAACTTTCCAAGCAAATTTTGAAGGCACCCTACAAGGATCACAGAGTTCAACTCCTGGCTGTACACAAAATACCCCTAAGAATCACACTGTGTGCTTGAGAGCATTCTCCAAACATTTCAGCTCTTTCAGACTAGTGCTGTGAACACTCCCCTGGGGAGCCTGTTCCAGTGTCCAACCACCCACTGGCAAAAGAAACCCTCCTAATGCCCAACCTAAACCTCCACTGATACAACTTTAAGACATTTCCTCAGCTCCTGTCACTTGTCACCACAGAGAAAAGATCAGTGCCTGCCCCTCCTCCTTCCCTGATGAGGAAGCTATAGACTGCAATGAGGTCTCCCCTCAGTCTTCTCTTCTCCAGGCTCTGCTAACTATGTGATCTCACTGTTCCTCATATGGTTTCCTCCTCTAGACCCTTCTCCATCTTCATATCCCTTTCCAGGATATTTTCTGATAGCTTTGTATCTTTCCTATATTGTGGTGCCCAAACTGCACACAGCACTAAGACCCCTGGTTAAGTGTTCAGGATTTAAATGCTTATTCAGGGTCCAAAGTCACAATTTCCCTCTTGCACCCTGGACTAGAGACAGTAAGATAGTTACATCTTCAGGCAAATCATTATTTCACTCTGGACATGACACACTCATTCTACCTGACTTCCTACCATGTCTTGAAATAAGAAAGGCAATAAATAGACAGAGGCAACACAGGAGCAGATACTGTCTTACTCCCAGTTCTTTCCCTCCCCTGCATGTTAGCCAGTAAAGCTGAAGAGGTGCAAAGTGCCCAAATATCATCTCAGTGCAACAGAAGTAGGTCACAAAGCAAGGGGTAAGGAGCCACAGCTCCTTCTCACTTACACTTGAAACTAAAGGTACAGCTAAACCCATGACAGCCTTCTTTTTCTATCTCTTCCTTCAGTATGTGATCAGCATGTGCTGCAACCACAGGGCCACAAGGCTCTGCCAGTATGTCTGGCTGAACACAGCAGTTATGCCAACCGACAGTTTGTCCTCTTCCACAATCCCAGTTTTCTCAGGTTTGATCTATGTGCTTGTTTGTTTCCATCATCTATTTCTAAGCTGACTGAAAACATTGGCAAGGAAGAGCATTCTGACTGATGATAGCTAGTCGAGATGAAACCATGCCAGGGTCTGGATACAGCACCCAAAATTCACCCCCACAACTGGCAAGAACTGGCACGCCTGACGCCAGTGCATGCAGACACAAGCATTGAATGGAGCACAGAAAGCGAACAACCTCTCTTCCGCCTGACATGGGACCTCTTCTTGTCCACATGAGAGCAGCTGGAGTACAAATACCCACACACCGAAGCCTGTGAGACCAGAAATTACAACTGAAGACAAATCTGGACGTGCCACAACTGAAGATTTATACTGAGGAGGCCTAAACACCTTTCCTGCTGAGGGTTTCAATGCTTACCAGAGACAGATCTAAAGTGAGGTACAGTGACTAGAGAGCTTCATTTTCCAGGCATACATGGTATGTGCTATGGAAGGTGAGAATGAAGGAAGACAGCAACAAGCAAAAGACCTCAGTATCAGAAACAGAGTTACCTTGAGAAGAAATGGCGTTTGGGTTGCACTGGTAGTATCTGCTGGAGAAGTGGATTAAAACTCTCTCTCGTTCCTGAGTTTCTCCAATAAGTGAAAAGGCTTTAAAGAAACTCCTACAAGTGCATTGGAAAAAAAAGTGAAATAAAGGTAATAAATCTCTTTTTGCTTCACACAGTGCACAGAGCAAATCACACATCACAGCAAGAAGTACGTAAGCACACATTAGGTTCCAAGGAGCCTTTCTAGGAAGCTGGACTATCATTCCATGTGCAGTTAACTCCAACATTATAGTAAATGAAGGAAGATTTAAATTACCACCAGTCTCGACCACAGAACATACGAAATAATAAGCAATTTCACCATTTGAAAGAGCTGTTCTTACTTTAAAGTTTTTATTCTTTGGGCAAGGAATTGGAACATATGTTTTTTCATGCATGATAAGATATCCACGATATTCTGTACTCTCTGCTAACTGCCCACCACCCCTGCACCTTTTAACGTCACCTCATTAGTGCTGCTCTCCAAAGCAGAGAAGCTAGTCCAGGTGGTCAAGTCAAGCAAGTGCACAGCACTCACAGCTAACACCAAATGTGTGGTCACGTATTAGTGGTCAGGACCACATCAGTCGGGGAGGAGTGTGACTACTTGACCTGCAGAAAATATCTGAGCAAAAAGGCAGAAGAGTTGCAACATCTTCCACTGAGCTTCAACAGTGGAGGAATAACTTGGCCCTCCTGAGGTTCTTGCTTATGAGAGCCCAGGATGAAGGGCTGGTGCACATCTGGTTACACTTACTGGACATAGCCAGCAAGCTTGTGCAGAAAGGCAGGGAGGACACACATCTTTAATTTCTGTTCTACTACTTGACCACCCTTTCTCTTAACCACATTGCTGCTCTTCCCACTAGAAAAACGCGTCTCACAAAGATGACCTTCTGCATTCATTTATCAGGATGCTTCTAAGTAAATACTGAAAACACAAAACTTCTCATTCTGAAGTAAAAAGACATACGGAATTGTCTAATACACAATTTTTTAACATCCCGTTAGACTGAAACTAACAGCACATCTGAGAGGAATGAATATATGGCTAGAATATATCTATCTCAATGCACAAACTTTAATTTTTTCTCTGCGATGTAAGGTCAGAGACAGGCTGTACTTGCAACAATATCACACCCACACAGAGTGTGATCTGCCTGGTAATAACTTAATTTCACACATAATGTATTGCAAATAATCCAATTCACAAGTAGATACAAGTGAATCCTCACAGCATTTCTCTGTCCTTCCTACTTTGTGCTCCTGTCCTGGTTCTGGCCAGAACATAGTTAATTTTTAATATACGGGCTGATGTTACTTCTAATCCTCTTGAAGGGACCTCCAGCTCATATTTACAAGAAGTGAGAAACATGTACTTTTACTAGAACTACAGAGGCCCCAGCCAGTTAGAAGAAAGGGACAATCAGATCTATGTGCATCCAGTGCCCTGGCACATCAGACACACAGGAGTGTAAGGCTTTATTTCACGCTGGCACATGATGTACCCTGATGCCACCAAGACATAAGGACAGATTCCATCTCTTTCTGGGGTGCCAAGGGGATCCCAACAGCTGACAACTCTGGAAGGTGGAGAGAGCATGACTGGAAATGCATGGCAAAAACACCCCACTGTGACTGGGTCATGTCATCAAAGTCATGTGTCTTTGGCACAGATTTCCTCAAAAGAAGGTATTTCAAGGACCCAAAAAGGCATTGTTAGGATTCTTGGGATAGCTGCTGTGAAGACAAGGGAAATGAGGCAGCTGAATACCTTGCCTGGTCTCTCAGAGGACCCCTCTGTTTTGGGACTGCTGAGGGTCAAAGACAACAGGTACAATCACTACCATGTCATTGCACCATTGACTGCACCACCTGTGCAGGACACTGTGGACTCTGTGACCTCCACCCATGAGATGATCCATGAACTGGAGAGCCAAGGAGTGGCCAGCAAGACTCTTTCACTCTTTAACAATCCAGCGTGGTCAGTGTGTAAGCCCAGGGACCAACAGACTATCATGGCCTGAATGAAGTCACATCACCACTGAGTGCCACTGTGTCCAACAAGCTGGGACTTCAGTATGAGCTGGAGTCCAAAGCGGTGAAATGGTGCCACCATCAACATCGCTAACATGTTTTTCTCCATCACTTTAGCAGCAGGGTGCAGGCCTCAGTTTTTTACCTGGAGGAGTGTGACATATACCTGCAACCAACTCCCCTGGGGGGGAAACAGAACCCCATTATTTATCCTGAACTAATCCAGACTGCCCTAGAAAAGGAAATGAGGAAAAGGATGAGGTCCTAGAATACTTGCAATATATTGACAACATGATCATGCAAGGCAACACAGCAGGAGTTTTTGAGAAAGGGGAGAAGACAATCCAAATCTTCCAGAAAGCTGGTTTTGCCACACGCAAAGTAAGGTCAAGGAGAAAACTCAGTTCTTAGGAATAAAATGTCAAGATGGATGTCATCAGATTCCAATGGACATGATCCATGGAACAGCAGCTATGTCTCCACCAGCTAGAAAGAAGGAAACATAGGTTTTCCTAGGCACTGTGTATTTTTGAAGGATGCATATTTCAGACTACAGTCAAGACTGTAAAAAGCCTCTATCACATGATCCCAAAGAAGAACGATTTCAGGCAGTGTCCTGAACAAGATTTTGAAGAAATTAAACAAGAGATTGTTCATGCTGTAGCCTTTTTACAAGATGTAAAAAATATGCTCCACAGTGCAGCTGGGAAGAATGGTCCTTCCTGGAGTCGCTGCAAAAAGGTACACGTGGACACTCAGTGATGACCCCTGGTGTTTTGGAGCTGGGAATACAAACATTCCAACATACAAAGGATCTGAGGCCAGCTATACCCCCACTGAAACAGACACACTGTCAACTTATGAACGGGTTGGAGCTGCCTCAGAAGTGACTGGCACTGAAACACAGCTCCTCCGGGCACCCCAGCTGCTAGCACTGGGCTGGATATTCAAAGAGAAAGTCCTTTGAGTACATCATGCCACTGTGTAGTAACTGGATTGCTCTGACCACACAGCAAGCTTGAATAAGAAACCCCAGTCACCCAGGTATGTTGGAAGTCATCACAGACTGGCCTGAAGGTGAAAATTTCAGACTACCATGATCATCAGAGAAGGAGATGACACATGCTGAGGAGATCCCACTATACAATCAGCTACCTAAAAATGAAAATAAATATGCTCTCTTTATTGACAGTTCCTTTTGTATCACAGGGACAAATCAAAAATGGAAAGCAGCTGTAGAGAGCCCTATTTGAGTCACAGAAGGAGAAGGTGGATCAAGGCAGGTTGCAGAGCTGAAAGTCATCCAGCTGGCTTTAGGTATCACTGAATGAGAGAAATGGCCAGCAATCTTCCTCTACACTGATTTATGGATGGTGCCAAATGCTGTGTTGGGGTGGCTGGACTGACAGAAAAAGGCCAATTGGCAGTGCAGAGGGAAACCCATCTGGGCTGATGAATCATGGCAAGAAATCACTGCCCTGGTGGAGAAGTTGGCTGTCACATCATGAGATGCACATGTGCCCAAGAGTCAGGCTACCAAAGAACATCACAATGATGGAGAGGTGGATCAGGCCACCAAGATTAAAATGTCCTGGGTTAATCTCGACTGGCAATGTAGGAGCAAATTACTTCTGGCTCAGTTGGCTCAAAATGCCTCAGGTCATCAGAGAAGAGAAGCAACATACACGTGGTCAAGGAGTGATCAAGGGGTGGACTTTACCATGGACACCGCCTCCCAGTTACCCAGAGCTGTGAAACGTGCGTGGTGATCGAACAGACCAAGTGAGTAAGGCCCTCTCTGGTATGGCTGGGGATGGCTGAAATACAAATACGAGGCAGCCTGGCCAGTTGGTTACATCACACTGCTGCAAACCCACCAAGGCAAGCACTATGTGCTTACAATGGTGGAAACAACCACTGCGTGTCTGGAGATGAACCCCGTGCCTCACACCAGAGGCCAAAACACCATCCTGGGCCTTGAGATGCAACTTCTGTGGTAACATGGCACCCCAAAAAGAACTGAGTTGGACTAATGGTACTCATTTCATAATAACAGCCCGACAGACACATGGGTCTGAGAGCACAGTAGTGAGTGGGTAAAACATATTGTCTATTATGCACCAGCCTCTGAGAAAATTGAACAGTACAACAGACAGTTAAAAATTACATTGGAAGCAACGTATGGTGGCACCTTCAAACATTGGGACCTGCATTTATCAAGGGCCACCTTGTTAGTTAATACAAGAGGCTCTACCAATCAAGCTGCTTCTGCTCAATCAAAACTTCTGTGCACTGTAGCAGGGGATGAAATCCCTGTGGTGTGTACAAGAAATGTGTTAGGGAACATGGTCTGTATTGGTCCTGCCTTTTTGTAAAAGCAAATCCATCTGTGGGATTGGTTTTGCTCAAGGCACCTGATTGGTAATATAGAAGGACAGGGAAACGTTATGTGTACCCCGAAGGGATTCAATTTTTGGTTGAGAATGGTCTGTAATATTCAATTGTACCATACTATTTGCTGAATGTCACTGCCACTGTATGCCATAACTGCAATGCAAAATGAATATGGACTGCTTCAGATATACCAGTCATGAGGTCCTGACACAGACTGCAATCAGCCAAAAGAACAGCAGCCCTCCTGCCCTGGAACACATGTAGAACAGACAGAACCCACAGTCATGGATTAAATTAACTCAACAGACATCTTGAAAGGACAGCCACTGACTATGGAAACTATACTTATGCTTGTGTTTATATATATATACACACACATTTATGTAGCTGGGGGGTAGGACCTGGACATGGTATAGCATAAGGGGTGGAAAACATACTGATTCTGGCCAGGACAATTAATTATTGCAGTAGCCAGAAGGGGCATGCCTAGGAGCCTGATGTTACTCTCATGTGCCACCTCAGGTCATGGGCAGGGACTGTGAGGGGAAGCATCCCTTGTGGTCCAGTAGCATGGTGGAGCAGTCATGGTATTGCTGGTTTCCACATGGTGAGCATTTGTATGTGAATCATTCACCTCTCCTGTACACTCTGTTATTAATATTGTTGCTGTTACCATTCATTTCTTGTTTCATTTACTGTTTCCAGTAAATTGTTCTTATCTCAACCCTTGATCTTTGCTTTTTGTGCCTCCAGGTCTCCTCTCCAGATGCCCCAGGGAGAGGCGGAGGGGGAAGGGAGCAAGTGGTGCAAGGTTTGGAGTATTACAGTGGGAACACGAAATTGGGGATTAATGTTCCTAAATCCACAAGAGCTCCCAAGGCACATTTTGAGAATTAGTGTCCTGGTTTAGGGCAAGTTTGGGGAGAAACTTCCAAAGGGGCCCCTTCAGAGAGCAAACTCCCATGGCCCCTCCCCACCCCCACCGGTTCGGGAAGGATTCCTCGGAGAGAAGTGGAAAGAAACCTGTTTATTTAACAGACAGAGCACCCCCCAACACACAAGATGAACAATCACCATTCTGAAGGGATAACAAATTCAGACAGTCTCTCTTTGGGGAGTGGTCGCTCTGTTGTTGGTCTCTCCGGCACTGGGCAGGCTATTGCAGGACAGAGTGCAGACTCTCGGTGTTTCCCAGGTCCCAGTCCGGAACAGGCTTGAATATTTCCACAAAGGAGAGAGGAAAAGGAAAGCAGTCCAGAAGAATCTTGGACTGTCTAGTTAAACTAACTAAAGAGCTAAGCAGGAGTAAAAGCAAGCAAGCAAGCAAGCAAGCAAGCAAGCAAGCAAGCAAGCAAGCAAGCAAGCAGCAGCAAAAGCAGCAGCAAAAAGCAGCAGTGTATGTCTGTGTCCCTCCAACTGTTACCCGCACACTGATAACAAAACCAAAACAAAACTTCCCCGAGCCAGTCTTGAAGAACATCTCCAGCCCAAACAGAACAGACGACTGGGGATACAAACCTCACAACATCACCCCAGGACATTCCACCCCTTATCTCCATATCGTCAACATAATACCAACATAATGCATTTTATTAGAAACTTCCATCTATTCCCTTCAAAAATTGCAGGCAATCCCCACACCTTCACTGCATCCTGGCCCCATACTACAGAGCTGCAGGATTCCCCACTTCATTTTACCCACTCAAAACACCATCTTTCCCTTGCTCAGACCTTCAACACACATTTCCTTCTCCATCATTCAGTTGCTCAGACCTTTAACACTTATATATCATTCTCTCCCAAAATCAGATCCCCCTGAGGTACACATCGCGTTGTTCCATCTCTCTGCATAATCCACCATGTACAACCCGGTCCCTGAGCAAAGACAACCCCATGAATGGGTTTGTCTGCACTCAAGGCAGAATTGATCCACACAGTCTTTCCTAACAAACCTCTGACATGTACCACTGGGACTTTATCTCCATCTATTATATTCAGGGACTCAGACTGGGCAGGACCTGCTCGGTTGGTGGAACCCTGAGTGTTAACTAGCCAGGTGGCCTTTGCTAAATGCTGCTCCCAATTTTTAAACAACAATATGGGGTTTTCCTCCCATGTGGCAGAAGTGTCTGTGGCAGTGCCAAGGCCGGCGGGGCAGGCTCCGGCATCAGCACTTACTCTGGAGAACTCTGCATGGAAGCTGATGTGAGCCTAACAGAAAATGACTGGAAGAAACATTCGATTGTGACTGGTCCAGAAGCCCCATGTATTTTGGGCATAGATTACCTCCAAAGCGGGTATTTCAAAGACCCAAAAGGACTCCGGTGGGTGTTTGGAATAGCAGCTGTAGTGACTGAGGGCATCCAGCAATTGAACACCTTGCCTGGACTGTCCGAGAACCCATCTACTGTGGGACTTCTGAGGGGAGAAGAGCAGCAAGTACCAATTGCCACTTGGGTAGTGCACCGCCGACAGTACATAACAACCAGAGATGCTGTAGTTCCCATCCATAAGATGATCCGAGAACTGGAGAGCCAAGGGGTGGTTAGCAAAAACCACTCACCCTTCAACAGCCCAATTTGGCCTGTGCGTAAATCTGAAGGAGAATGGAGATTGACAGTAGACTACCGTGCATTGAATGAAGTGACTCCAGTGCTGAGTGCTGCCGTGCCAGACATGCTGGAACTCCAGTATGAGCTGGAGTCCAAGGCAGTGAAGTGGTATGCCACTATTGACATTGCCAATGCATTTTTCTCCATTCCTTTGGCAGTAGAATGCAGGCCTCAATTTGCCTTCACGTGGAAGGAGTGCAGTACACCTGGAACCAACTGCCCCAGGGGTGGAAACACAGTCCCACCATCTGCCATGGACTGATCCAGGCTGTACTGGAAAAGGGTGAAGCTCCAGAACACCTGCAATACATTGATGACATCATTGTGTGGGGGAACACAGCTGCAGAAGTGTTTGGGAAAGGAGAGAAAATTATTCAAATCCTCCTGGAAGCTGGCTTTGCCATTAAGAAGAGCAAAGTTAAAGGGCCAGCTCGTGAGATTCAGTTTCTAGGAGTGAAGTGGCAAGATGGACGGCGTCAGATTCCTATGGATGTCATCAACAAGATCACCGCGATGTCTCCACCAACCAACAATAAGGAAACACAAGCTTTCTTAGGCGCCACAGGTTTTTGGAGAATGCACATTCCAGAGTACAGTCAGATCGTGAGCCCTCTCTACCTGGTTATCCGTAAAAAGAATGATTTCCACTGGGGCCCTGAACAGCAACAAGCCTTCTCCCAAATCAAGCAGGAGATCGCTCATGCAGTAGCCCTTGGCCCAGTCAGGACGGGACCAGAGGTGAGGAATGTGCTTTACTCTGCAGCCGGGAGCCATGGTCTGTCCTGAAGCCTTTGGCAGAAAGTGCCTGGGGAGACTTGGGTCGACCACTTGGATTTTGGAGTCAAAGCTACAGAGGGTCAGAAGCCAACTATACTCCAACAGAGAAAGAAATTTTGGCTGCCTATGAAGGAGTCCAAGCTGCCTTAGAAGTGATTGGGACAGAAGCACAACTCCTGGCACCCCGGCTACCAGTGCTGGGGTGGATGTTTAAAGGAAAGGTTCCTTCCACCCACCATACCACCAGTGCTACATGGAGCAAGTGGATTGCTCTTATCACTCAGCGTGCCCGTATTGGAAACCCAAATCGCCCTGGGATTTTAGAGATAATTACAAACTGGCCCGAAGGTGAAACTTTTAGTGTCACAGATGAAGAACAAGAACCAGTGACACGTGCTGAAGAGGCTCCACCATATAACCAACTACCAGCAGAGGAAAAACACTATGCTCTTTTCACTGATGGTTCCTGTCGCATTGTAGGGATGAACCGGAAGTGGAAAGCAGCCGTGTGGAGCCCCACACGACAGGTAGCAGAGGCTACTGAAGGAGAAGGGGGATCAAGTCAATTTGCCGAGCTCAAAGCCGTTCAACTGGCTCTGGACATTGCTGAGAGAGAGAGGTGGCCCAAGCTCTACCTCTACACTGATTCATGGATGGTAGCCAATGCTCTGTGGGGGTGGCTGGAACGGTGGAGAAAGGCCAGCTGGCAGCGTAGAGGGAAACCAATCTGGGCTGCTGAGGAGTGGAAAGACATCGCTACCAGGGTAGAGAGGTTGCCCATGAAAGTCCGCCACGTAGATGCTCATGTCCCCAAAAGTAGAGCTAGTGAGGAGCACCAAAACAATAAGCAAGTAGATCATGCCGCAAAGATAGAGGTGTCAAAAATAGACTTAGATTGGGAACACAAGGGAGAGTTGTTCCTAGCCCGATGGGCCCATGATGCCTCAGGGCATCAGGGTAGGGATGCCACCTATAAGTGGGCACGAGACCGAGGGGTGGATCTAACCATGGACAGTATTTCACAGGTTATCCACGACTGTGAGACGTGTGCTGCCATCAAACAGGCCAAGAGGCTGAAGCCCCTCTGGTACGGTGGGCGGTGGTCCAAGTACAAGTATGGGGAAGCCTGGCAGATTGATTACATCACACTGCCCCAAACCCGCCAAGGCAAGCGCTACGTGCTGACCATGGTGGAGGCCACCACTGGATGGTTGGAGACCTACCCTGTGCCTCATGCTACTGCCCGGAACACCATCCTGGGCCTGGAAAAGCAAGTCCTGTGGAGGCATGGTACCCCTGAGAGGATTGAGTCAGACAATGGGACTCATTTCAAAAACAGCCTTATTAACACCTGGGCTAGAGAACATGGCATTGAGTGGGTGTACCATATCCCCTACCATGCACCAGCTGCAGGTAAGGTGGAGAGATACAATGGACTGTTAAAAACCCAGCTGAAAGCCTTGGGTGGGGGATCTTTTAAAAATTGGGAGCAGCATTTAGCAAAGGCCACCTGGCTAGTTAACACTCGGGGTTCCACCAACCGAGCAGGTCCTGCCCAGTCTGAGTCCCTGAATATAATAGATGGAGATAAAGTCCCAGTGGTACATGTCAGAGGTTTGTTAGGAAAGACTGTGTGGATCAATTCTGCCTTGAGTGCAGACAAACCCATTCATGGGGTTGCCTTGCTCAGGGACCGGGTTGTACATGGTGGATTATGCAGAGAGATGGAACAACGCGATGTGTACCTCAGGGGGATCTGATTTTGGGACGAGAATGATATATAAGTGTTAAAGGTCTGAGCAACTGAATGATGGAGAAGGAAATGTGTGTTGAAGGTCTGAGCAAGGGAAAGATGGTGTTTTGAGTGGGTAAAATGAAGTGGGGAATCCTGCAGCTCTGTAGTATGGGGCCAGGATGCAGTGAAGGTGTGGGGATTGCCTGCAATTTTTGAAGGGAATAGATGGAAGTTTCTAATAAAATGCATTATGTTGGTATTATGTTGACGATATGGAGATAAGGGGTGGAATGTCCTGGGGTGATGTTGTGAGGTTTGTATCCCCAGTCGTCTGTTCTGTTTGGGCTGGAGATGTTCTTCAAGACTGGCTCGGGGAAGTTTTGTTTTGGTTTTGTTATCAGTGTGCGGGTAACAGTTGGAGGGACACAGACATACACTGCTGCTTTTTGCTGCTGCTTGCTTGCTTGCTTGCTTGCTTGCTTGCTTTTACTCCTGCTTAGCTCTTTAGTTAGTTAACTAGACAGTCCAAGATTCTTCTGGACTGCTTTCCTTTCCCTCTCTCTTTCGTGGAATCATTCAAGCCTGCTCTGGACTGGGACCTGGGAAACACCGAGAGTCTGCACTCTGTGTCCTGCAGCAGCCTGCCCAGCGCCGGAGAGACCGACAGAGCGACCACTCCCCAAAGAGAGACTGTCTGAATTTGTTATCCCTTCAGAATGGTGATTGTTCATCTTGTGTGTTGGAGGGTGCTCTGTCTGTTAAATAAACAGGTTTCTTTCCACTTCTCTCCGAGGAATCCTTCCCGAACCGGTGGGGGTGGGGAGGGGCCGTGGGAGTTTGCTCTCTGAAGGGGCCCCTTTGGAAGTTTCTCCCCAAACTTGCCCTAAACCAGGACAATTAGTCATCTTTCTGTCTCCTACCCCACCCTGAGTTCTTTCCAACAACACACCCTGCCCATGCCAGGCACCATTGACCTACATCCTCTCCTCCTCTGTAACACATTTACCCCCTTGGAAGCTGACTTGGAGAGGCAACTGATGAAAAATATTTGGTAAATAAACAAGGCAGTTTCCTCACTGTCAGAGCACAATGCTGCAGCCAAGGGCCACAGGGATGAGTTTCTGTCAACCAAGAAGACTAGGAACATAGAAAACACTGAGATGGAATGCACCTAACAAGGATCATAAAGTCCAACTTTTGTCTCTGCATAGGACACCCCTAAGAATCACACCACGTGCTTGAGGGCATTCTCCAAAAACTTCTCAAACTTTGTAACGTTTTGTGCTGTGACCAATTCCCTGGGGAGCCTGCTCCAGTGTCAAATCACCCACTGCATGAAGAACTTCTCTCTCTAAAGTCCAGCAAAAGCCTCCCTGACACAACTTTAAAGCATTCCCTTGGGTCCTGTCAAGGTCACCACAGAGAAGAGATCAGGGCAAGCCCTTCCTCTTCCCCTTGGGATAAGCCTCCTCCAGTCTCCTCCAGGCTGAATAGACCAAGAGACCTCACCCACTTACTTCTTCGGCTCCCCCCCCTCCAGGCCCTTCACCATCTTTGCAGCCCTTTTCTAGATACTTTCTGGCAGCTTCACAACCATCTTATATTAAAGGGAACAGAATTGGTCCCAGCACTCAAGGTGAGGCCACCCCAGTGCAGAGCGGAGCAGGACAATGGCTGGTGATGCTGTCCCTGATGCACCCCAGGACAGGGTTGGCCCTTCTGGCTGCAAGGGCACTGCTGGCTCATGTTCAACTTGCCCTGGAAAGGACTCCCTGTTCCTTTTCCACGGCACTGCTCTCCAGCAGCGCATTTCCCAGTCTATCCCAGGTGTAGAATCCAGCACTTGCCCTTGTTAAATTTCACACAGTTAGTAGTTCCCCAGACCTCTAATTCATCAAAGTCTCCCTGCAAGACCTCTCTTCCTTTGAGGGTGTCGATGGCTCCATCCAGTTTAGTATCATCAAACCTATATACTATATGTTCGAGTCCTGTGTCCAAGTTATTTATGAAGAACTTCAAGAGCACAGGGCAAAGGATGGAGCCCTGTAGAACCCCACTAGTGACAGTCTGATGTCACCCCATTCATTGTAATCCTTTGTGCTTGACACTTTAGCCAGCTGCTCATCCATCACATGATGTGTTTATCCAGCTGTGAGCTGGCCATTTTCTCCAAACAGGTCCTTAGTGAGACAGTATCAAAAACTTTACTGAAATACTAGAAGATCACATCAACTGGCATCCCTTTATCATTTAAGTGGGTTACTTTGTCATAAAAGGAAATTCAGTTGGATAAGCAGGACTTTTTCCTCATGAAGCCATGGTGATTGTGACCAATCACTGCACTGTCTTTCATGTATTTTTCAATACCTCCAAGAGTAATTTTCTCCATAATTTTACCAGGCACTGAAGTAAGGGTGACAGGCCTATAGTCTCCAGGGTCATCTTTCTTGCCCTTCTGGAGGGTTAGATAGTTTCCAGCCAATTGGGACCTCTTCAGATGCCCAAGACCATTCCAAAATCATTAAGAGAGACCTTTCAATGACACCAACCAGCTCTTTGAGTATTTCTGAATAAATCCCATGTGGCCCCATAGACTTATGAGGATCCAAATGAAGCAGCAAATCCCACACAAGTTCAGGGCCAGCTGGGAGTTTATCATTCTCACAGCCATGGTCCTCCAGCTAAGGCACTGAGCCATTCTAAATTGCCTTTTTCTACTGATTTTTTTTTTTTTTTTGATTTTTTTTTTTTTTTAAATTCTTTTTGTTGTCCCAAACAGCATGAGTACAACATGGTACTGGCCATGGTCAACTCCAGCTCAATTTTGCCAGCTGGAATTTTTTCCCTACAGCAGTGAACAGCAAATCTGTATTCTTCCCACATCACCTGACCCTGCTCCCAATGGACAAACACTGTCTTTTTTTTTTGTGTTAGCTCCAGAAGACCCTTGCTCATTCAAGTTAGCCTTCTGCCTTTTCTGCTTGACTTCCAACACTTTGGATTTGCCTGTTCCTCTGCCCTTAGGAAGTGGTGACCAGCACTTATAGATCTCAGCACTTTCAGAAGCATTTTCTCAGGGAACCTTAATAACTTGTTCCTAGCTGGCACTAGTTTCTAACTAGCAGCCTGAAGTCTGCTCTTCCCATGTTCAGTGTCAGACTCCAAAATGGACACTGAGAAGAGCTGGAAAAGCCACCCCACCACAGCCCCTCCTGTAGTCCTGCAGAGTTTGCAAGAGATGCACTCAGGAGGCACATGGGCAACATGGATCCAGGGAGTGAAGAGTGAAGGAAGAACCCTTCCCAGGTCTCAGACTTGTCACTGATCCTGCACAACAGCCTCCCACAGCTGGGAGGTAGCATGCATCTCAGCAGCTGCCTCCAAAATGCTCAATAAACCACACCTTGTCTGTGAGCCAGCAACAATAGCCCTGTTACCTCTCACCCTCTGTCAAGCATGAGGCAGCATGCCTCAGTTTCCTCAGGCTTCAGGACAGTTCTTTGTCCCCAGCTGCTGCTGCATGCTTAGGGCATGCAGCTGGCAATTACTGCAGCTACTCTTGAAAGCTCAACAACCCCTTGACTTGTTTAAGTCCTACATGGGCCTGGGCACATTTCAGAGAAGGTCGTAACTATTAATATTAACAGGAAATCTACAGAGAGCAGAGACCTGCTAAATATGTTCCACAAAGTAATTATGTGTTGGATTTCAGAATTTAAATGGATATATTTAGCATCATACTTCAGGGCGCTAAAACCTGGAATGAGCAGCAGACCTCCCACTGCCCAGAAGCTCCCACCCCATGATGAGCAGGTGCTTCAGCTTGGCTCCACTCCCTCTGCCTCAGAACCAGGCAGTTCATGCTTGTGCAGGCATGTTCCATTTCCACTACCTTCAGCAGGCAGGATTTTGTGGGTGCCTTGGATTTGCTATGGTCTCATGGCATCAGACACCCCAGAACGCACTTGCAAAGGGGCTAAGTAAATGCACACCTCCTATATTTTCATTAGAAAAAAATTCCCACTTAAGTAACCTCAATCAAATGAGTTAAACTCAAAAACTTAAACACCAGAACACCAGCAACTGTGCTAACAGGCCACTACTACTCAAACTTGGTGTTCTGACATCTGAGGGAAAAAAGCATTACTGAATATAAACATTGCTGAGGTCTGATTCCAGAGTAAAAAGGAAAGAAAATGGAAGGGCTGGGTCTTTAAACACCCATGCTGATAGTTACCAAACTCACTACAGCTTTATCCACATAGAAGCTTTTGCTGTTCTGCACATTTCTGGATTCCTCAGGGAGACACAGAGAGGGGAGCTGTCGAGCCACACCAAACCCTGGCCTTAGTGCATTGCTGCAAAGCAGGGTAAGCTCCAAAAGGCATCAGCCAGAAAGTCTGTGCAGATGGGCTGTAAACAACACTGTATTTCCTAACTAGCACCTAGCAGACTACAAATCCTCTGGTTTGCAAGTGACTGGACTCTTTTTTCCAGCTTCTTTGTATCAAGGACCATCCCTAAGGAGGTCCACCCAAATATTTCCCTCTTCACAGGGCCACCACTCCAGTAGCTCTAGAGTATGGCAGCATATCAAGCCAAACAAAAGAGGAAAGCTCTGTTCCCCAAAACAGATCACAGTCATCTTCATCTTCTTACATCCCAAAAGGACAACCATGTAAATCAGGAAAACACTGCAAACAGCACTGTTACTAAAATAAGAACATGAAGTCCACAAATGAATTGTACCTGAGTGAACAGTCCAGCGTCATGCCTGTGAAGTCAAAAAATTTAAGATACTCTTCAGCCACAAGCTTGCTGAATTCGTTGCTAAAGAAAAGAGAAGAAATAAGTAATGGTTATCATTCAAGAGTGAACCCCTCCAGAACCATCAGAAAGAATGTGGCCAAAGGCCTCGTATCAGCACATACTTTTTACCCAAATGTTTTGCCACATCAGAGCGTTTGAATCTGTCCAGATGGTAGAGGCGCTTAGCCAGGCGCCTGGCTGCTTCCAAATTGCTGTTGCTGCCATTGCTGAGATCATGGCCAGGGGCTCCAGTGGCATCTTTCTCCTGAAGTTCATTGCTCCCCATGGCTGCACTGGAGTCTAACTTCACATTCTGTAATTCAGCATTGCTGTGAGATGAAAAGAATATGGAAAGAAGAAAAATAAGATAACATAAGAGCTTCCTCTTAGAACAGAGGGCAATTAGCTGTATGAAGGCAAAATGACACAATGGAACAAAATCCCCTTAACTGATGGAGCAGTGTAGAACGGGGACAGTCACTTAGCAGTCAGCAGAAATTAAGAGTGCTTAACAGACAGCCAAATACGGATTTTCCTTCTGACTGCATTAAGTATTCTCAACTTGGGCTCACTTCTGAGAGAGCTCCTTACTATTATCAGCCTACAACTGCACCTGAGTGCTTCTTGCGTTAGTATTTTTTAAACCAATTGCTTTGCTTGGCTTGAAGAGACTTCTTCAGAAGTCTGAAATTAACCATTTTTCAGAAGAAATGCAGTGATTAAGCTAGGGTGATCGAAGTTACTCCAAGCTGAGTCAGAACAAGTCCCTTCCTCATTCTCCTCCAGTTGTCCTGGAAACAACACAATTACTTAAACCTAAAATAAGAGCACCGGAACTTTCAGTGGCATCTGTGTCACCCATGAGAAGTGGACATCCCACGGGAAGACATTGCTCAAAAAAGCAGGACTTGGAGCAAGGAACCCAGTTTGGACTATGAGAGACACAAACCACCCATGTCAGACTGGAGAACCCCTTGCTTCCTCCAGCTCCCTCATGGTGGCAATTATTTCCCTCAGAGACCGCTCAAAGTCAAGATGTCCAGTATGGCAATCCCAGGGCACCTCAGATAAATCATGCACTTACAGATTCTTCCCACCTCTAGTACAATAGGAGAGCTCTGGCTGAGTTGTGTGCCTGCTTTGTTTCTCCCATGCAAGAGGAAAGAGTCTGCCACCTTTTTCCACACCAAAAAGCGCACCCCCACAAAACAAACCTCTGCATAAAGGCAGGCTTTTTAACTTTAGAAGAGCTTTTCTCTGACACCGGCATGAAAATTTCTGCAAAATCTCAGCTCTGCATATGTGTGTGTGCACACATGACAGCATTTCTATTTCTGTATTTTTATACTATATAGAAATTCTTTCAATTAAAACCCCATTTACACAGAGCTAATGAATGATCAGCAAGAGTCATGCCACAGCAGATATGAGTGGAATGAGTTAAAGATGACTTGGAATTCACAGCACTTTGAACAACATACCACAGCTTCACACACCACTGTAATTTTCAGACTTGACAAGCCATGGTTAAAACAACTGATCGCTGTGCCCCAGTAACAGTAGTCTAGCCATTTACTCAAATGTCTGCTAGCTACTTATTAACTCCACAAAGATGAGATTTTTATACAAGGTGAACTTAAAATAAAAATATTTTGCATTCTGCGTGCCACAAAATCATCACATGCTTCCTACCTCTCTTCTCATCCATGGTTTAAGAGAAGGACATGTACAAAATGGAGATTTGCCCATTTTACCTCTATTCCCAACCTTTCAGTGCTGCTACAACATCAGAAATATCATACATCCACCCTGTGGGTCCAACTTCTTTATCAAGTATCTGGGGAAAACAGAAATCTAACCTGCTCCTGCAAGAACTGGGGATCTGAATTGGTTTGCATTTATTCCAGTGTAAATAAAACAGTGCTATAACAAAAGGGAGTCAATCTCAATGCCTAGAAAGAAATTAGTACTGTAAATACAATCCAAACAACATGAATATTACTGGCCATCAGTTATCCTAGAAAAGAAAAAGCACCCCTCCTTACATCCTTGTGGAAAATGCCTCCTTGGCCCTATCCAAAACCATTAGCCAATGTCTGAAATTCTCAAAATTTGGCCTCTACAAAGCTTGTGAAGAAAGCAAATGACAGAGTATCCTGACACAAGCCCTGAGCAACACTTTGTCCATTCAAATCAGGCACAACTCATTCCAAATTCACATCTTTAATAATTGACAAGAGCAAAGCATACCCAGGTGAGCTAGCACATCTACAGAGTCTTTCATGTACAAACGCTGCTTCAAAAGCCATGCCAACTCACAGAGCCTCACCTCACTATAAATCACAGTCCTCCTTCACCACTGCTCTTTATTAAAGGTAGTACTTATAGCTCTGAAAGATGGCCAAAGCTGACAAGGAAACATCTGTACCCTGCTAGGAACCAGTGCACTATGAGAGTCAACGTTACCACAAACCACTGCAAGTTTAGGAAGAAAGGAAATGCCAGCATCTGCCACTTAGTGAAATTAACAGTACATCAGCTCCCAGCTTCTGCTTTGCCTCTTGGAGCCATGGCTGCGATGTGAAGGAGGAACACCCAGGAAGAGGGAGGGTGTGCTCCTTCCCCTGCTTGCCAAAACTAGTCAACAGGGCAGCATAAGAAAATCTATCTTCCAACTTCTCCATTTAAAGCTTCATCCTGACTGAGGGTGCCCATACATGCATCAAGGAACAAGGGATGCTTACTTCTGCTATTCTGTAGTTCATTCTGACAGTTGATTAGCTTACTACTTAGTACAAAGGGGGGGCAAAGTAAGCACTTTTTGTACCTAGAACAAAAAGATAAGTACTAAGCAACATCTTTTTGTACTTCATACAAAAGTGCGAAGTTCAACAAGGCTGCCAAATCAGTACAGGTTGTCCATAACATAAGCCTCTTGGTTCAGGGGAAATGACAGATTCTTAGCAGTAAAGTGAGACTTCAGTTCTCAAGTGTCTTTAGGTGGCAGGAAGTCTCAGTGCTCATATCACTGAGGGCCTAGGAAACGCAGATGCCCTGTGCATGGCTACTGTGCGAGCTGCCTTCAGGGCAGGATATTTTAGCAGGGTCCAAGTGGTGTTACTCAGAGAAAAGGTTGACGTCTCTTCTTACTTTCAACACTTTCCTTCCAGGTGCATCATTTTCCCTCTGTGCCTCAGTTTACTGATCTGCTCAACTCAGTAATACTTGTCTCCCTCTGTGAAGTGCTTATAATGAATTCTAATCAAGAGCTAAGAGCAACCAAGGCTGAAAATAGGTCTCTCTTCTGCAGTCTACTGTTTCTACACATAAAGAATCCACAGTAGCATTACCATCAAAACAGTGCCAAGAAAGAGCTTTGTGGTACGGAGCAAGGCTGGAGATGGATGTCTCATGCAGCTTTACTCTTTATCACATAAAAATGAGAAACCTCCACTGAAAAATGCAGGCTGAAAAATGTAATAGATTATATTCCCCCTAATCCTAGATTCAAAGCCAAAAGGGATTGTAATATTACTGGTAATTGCCTGTCCAATGGCTGCTGATTTTTATCCAGAGACACTTATATTAATCTCTGCTATCAAAAGCACAGAAAACACAAGCTACAAAAAAACTCCAGACTTCTCTAGTCTCACAGCACATGAGCTGTGGTCAGAAACCAGGTTTACTGACCTTGATATTTCTGTCCCCAGCAATATACTCCTGATGCATCCTTCCTCCTTCTGTCAAAGCATCCCCAGACCCACACAGAATGCACAGAAGCTGTGACCACCCTATCCAGCAGAAATCACAGGAATTCAATAAGCAGCTGCTGTGGTAAATGCAATACTTTCTAACAGCAGTAGACACCTCTCCAAGCTCACAGATACAACATGTAAGCTGTAGACTGTAAGCTCTGCCAGGCTTTTCAGCTTTCCTGTAATACACCATAATTGTTAAGCATTTTATAGTGTTTTCTTCACTTATTCCATTACAGTCCAGTTCTACAGTGATTTAGCTTCCAGTGCCAAGCTACCTCAATACCTTGCCATGCTCAGCACTTAGCTTACGTGATCTGTTTGAAAATGTTTTAGATTCACTTACTTCCCCCCATCTCCTAGTCCATGTACCACCAGAACTGAAACTCTACACAGCAATGTTTGATTGAAGAATGGCTGCAATTTCCAGAAAAAATACAGCAAGGCCAGTAACATAATGATAATGACATAGGCACCTCATATCTCAGTGGTCCACCCTCTCAGCCAACTAGGCTGCAAGAGGAAACCTCAGCCTGAGTGTGAGTTTATGTTGCCTTAAACCTTGGTACGCTCTTCACTTTGTAGCAAACCCATGGAGAAAAAACTCTCTGCTTTGTCCCAAGGAAGAAACGCATATTAGCATTTTCTTTATGGAGTAAAAGCACAGAGCAATTGGCCCAGCTGCTAATGAAGAAGTGATGTTCACTCAGAGTTGACACCGAGTGGCAAGGTGCGACAACTCAGCCTAAGTGCTGTCTTCATTGCAGCCACTTCAGTGATCCCAGCTTGCCACTGCATTTCACTTTTACCAGACTGATGCACAGCATATGCTCTGTGGCACATGGACTCCCCTGGATGCATATGTTCCTTCCCCAAGGAACACTAACTAATTCATCTGGCATGCACGTCTGAAGGGAGTACACTGGTTGCACCAGTTGCAGGGGAGCTTGGATTAAGACAGGGCTGGAACCTTTACAGACTTTTTTGGAAAGACAGGAGGAGGGAACAGGAGGAAAACCAACTTTTTCTCTCAAATGAATGAGCATACATTTTACATAAGCTTTACTCCAAGGCAGGCTGTGTCAGGCATTTGCCAGCAAAACCCACCAGAGCAAAACACAGCAATGATTAAAAGTAAGTAAGTGTGGAGAGACATTCTGGCATGCTGAAGCTATGGCCAGAACCAACATTTTCCGCAGGGGTACAGCGTCCACTGGAGAGCCACACTGAATCTGATAATCACGCACTGCAGAGCAGCGCTGGCCCTGCGGTTTTAAATGCTTTCACTCCGAGCCTTCTCCTCACGGTTCTGAAACAGGACAGCATTCCCTCCATAAACATCAATTCTGTCCAAGAAAAGCATGCTCTAATACTAGTTCAACAGCACACCAGAAGCATAGCAGGGACAAAGTAGAAAATGTCAGGTGCTTGCCCCCACTCCTCTGCTCCACCCACTATGTCCTGCCCTGCAGAAACAAATCCCTGCTCTCCAACCCTTCGGAGATGTTGTCGCTGTTCAGTGAATGATATCCTTTCACATTTCAGAGCAGACTATACATAAGCAGTGGCACAGTCTGAGTTTTGTTTAAAAGGACTTGAAAAGTTTTGCTTGGACAGCCCAGCTCTGAAAGGAGCAGCCCCACTAAAGAAAGTGAAGAAATCTCAGCAGCAGTGGGATGTGATGACTCAGTTCCTGCTGCAAATGACCCGACTACACAAACGGGCTGAGAATGGCTGTGCTGCAGCTTTGCTGCAGCTCCAAACCAGCTTCTTTGGGGCCAAGAGAGAGTGAGCACAAAAGCACTTCAAGCAATAATTTACCTTGCCAGTTACCTTCAGCTCCAGGGCTCTTCCAAGATACAACTGTAGGAAGGGGAGAAGAATAATAAAAAAATAAAAATAATGCCCTTTCCTAGCAGATGACTCAGTGTGCTATTTTACTCCAAATGGTTCAATCTGCTTTGAAGTCCTACATACAGATTCTCTTCAAAGACATGCTTTGAAGTGGATTCTTCTTTGAGGACTGACACAGCTGCACTTTGCTGCAACTCAATTCAGTGGGTGTCTCATAAGCACAGCATCAGCCAGGACATAAAAAGTGAGGATGGCGTTCACAAGCCAGAGTAACCACCAAGCATCAACTTTGTCACATCGCACAGAGAGGAGCAAAGTTAAAAGTAAAAATCCCTGTAATCCCCTACTGGTTATCAATAAAATACATATGCAAAGTCAATTTCAGGGGCCGAAATGAACACTGCTGTTCAAAAATAACATCTTTCCTGTAATCCTTTCTCTTTCTTTCATAAAAATAATTCCTACTGACTGTAAAAAAGGGAGCTAGTGGCTAAAACATTCAGAAAACACCACTTCTGTATGTTTGTACACAGCAAATGCAATTGTCATTACAGGATCAAAGCATTAGAACGAGAAGTCCCGCCACATGCAGGGACAGGATTGCAGCCCTTCCGAGAGACAGCATGTACTTTATTACACAGACATGCTGGCCCGCTGCCATCTGAAGTACAAATGTCTTGCTAAAAATACTTCAGGTTTGATTCTGTTCTGACCTCAGGCTTCATACATTGCTATGGCAAGGGTTAGTGCTTGCAAGGGGACATTCACCACATTAATGTCATAATAATATAACATACCTAGAAACCATAACCATACCTAGAAAGTGAAAACCTGGTCCTCACCACAGGGCATATCCAAAGGCCCCTCCCAGCAATGGATATTTCTGACACATACACTGGTCTCTTGAAAGAGTTAGGATTGTCCCATACTGTCCCAACAAAAATAAAAAACAGACCCAAAAAAAAAAAAAAAGAGCAGCACACCCATGACCTTGCTTAGAAAACACTCAGCCCCTACATGTGGGCTCCTCTCAGAGCCCAGGTGTCAAGAGCAACCATCCCTGTGTTCAGCACCCACATGACCCTCCTTCCTTACAAGGCTCCTGCGGGATTCTCCAGGATAGAACCAAAACTGTGAAGCCAGCAGAGTACTTCCCCTCGTGCTTGGGCTTGGTTTTACTGTTGGGAGACTGGCTCAGGAAGAGCATTATTAACCAGGCAGCTGGTCCAGCTGGTCCTCCCTGGCAGGCAGCAAAACAGATGCATAAAAATACACGTGTTTCCACCTTTTGGTTCAGGCTTCCCTGCAAAGGTGCAGATGAAGCACTTGAGCACTGTCACTAATATCACACAGGAGCTTTACATTGAAACCATGCAGCAAAATGAACCACCTGTCCTCAAGAAGAACAGTGAATAAAGAAAAAAGAATAAAGAAAAAACCACTAATCAACCCACAGCTCACCCAGCTGGTGCTAGCAAGAAGTCTGCATGCTCTGTGCCCTGTTCTTCTCCACCGCTGCTCCAGCATCACATCTGAAAATATGCATGCCTCTCTATGCCATCCTGCCAGCCTCTGTCTCTCTCTATCCCAGCACACACACAGAGGAAAAAGAGACTTAGCTGGCAATAACATGGAGAGGGGCTAGACTAGCAGCCAGTTGTGGCTAATGGATGAGACAGCAGACTGCACTTCAGGACCAGCTCAGAGCTGGCAGAGATGCCTCGGTTTTGGTGAATCAAGCCTTCCTGACCTAAATGGCTTTGACTTTAATGGAGATATGCCAACAGATGCCAGCTTAAAAGTTGAGCTGCTGACAGCTCTATACTGAGGCACTTTGTGTAGCAAACTGATCAGCTGCTCCACTTTTTTTTTTTTTTTTTCCCTTCTTTTTCTTTTCTGTCTCTGTCAGCTCCCAGATTTTTGTTTTGTTTATTTTCAGAGGAGGCTGGGAACTGAAGAGGCGAAAAGTCAGCAGCCCTTTTTTTCCCTAAAACAACAGTTTATTTAGGAACTAGAAGCAACTTCACAAACTCTCACTCAACTGGTGTTCCAGCCACCTCATTAGCCAGAGAAAAGGCAAACACTGTACAGCATATCTCCACAGCCTTGATAAAGTGATGACACCTTCCTGGAGGGAATACCAAGGTAAAGTGTAGTATAACATTATAGAAGTTACTAGGCTGTGTAATAACAAGGCAAATCCTCAGCTGACATAATGCCAGTGGTGTCAGAAATTTACACCTGTGAATTGTGCCACTTCATCTTTACCTGAATTCAACATACACCCATGCCAGCATATTGTGGTTAGCACTGGCTCAACAACTGGCAAATGTATTAGCCCAAGTGCCAGCAAATGGGCTCCAGCGATTATTTGCTTTTCTAGGACAATAACCAATGCCATCCCTCTGAATAACCTCCTTATCCTGGGATGGTTATGGTTACCAGCAAATATGAAGTACCACATTCTGACTGACCTATGCTTCCTAGGTCCCAGAGTCTGCCATGAGCAGAGGCATGTCTGAAGGTAAAAAAAGCCCACTCAGAAAAAATTTAGATTTCATACTAAATTAAAAATTTCAACTGGGTCTCAAAGTGAATCTTCAAACTGAAAAAAAGTTCTACTAGACCTCTGTCAGACTAATAAAATCAATGTATAAAGGTTACATGCTAGATTCTTAAGTATTGAGTCTTGTAACTACATTGAAAAATCAAATACAAGCTACTTTGGACAAAAACACAGTGTTAACTGAAAAACCAGAATTATAATTGGCAAGTGGGTACTAATAAACTGGGAAGAGACTTAGAGAATCGGCCTGGAGAGGGGAATCAGAACTGGATTTATTTGTCAACAAAGTTTATTGTCTTAAAGAAGGAATAAGCAGAGTAAGAAACTGCTGGAAATTACCTATACACAAAGAAAAATATCCACCATGGGAACTACTACAAGAGGCCCCCAACAATTAAAAGTAACCTAGTACCCATGGGAATTTCAGGCTACATTCTTGTGAATTTATTCTGAGAATCACCAGATTGCTTTAGGGAGTTTGTTTTCTTCCCCTCTTGAATACATATGCAACTAAATTTGTGTTTGTATCTCTAGGAGAAAAAAAATAACAGGACTTGCAGAAATTGCTGAGCACCAGCAGTTCTTTGAAGAGGATGGCAGGTGGCAAATATTTAGCATTTTTGAGGATTAGGAGTTGCAATACAGATTTTTTATTTTCTCTCTGGATTTACAAAAATCTTGGGCAATGTCCTGCCAACAGAGACAATACTTTCCAAGACAACAGGAAAAATCACTTATGGCAGGAAAAGAAATGCCATAAGTTTTTTGTTGTTGTTGTTTTGTAGGTTTTTTTAAATTTCTTATTCTGACTACAGCCTGCAAGGGGAGAGGGAATGGAAAGCCTGCTGTAAAAGTATGCAGTAAAAGAAAAGACTAAACAAAATCCAGTCTTTAAAGTCTCGAAGTATTGAGATCATCATAGAGTAATTTCACTTCACATTTAGTTATGCAGATGCTTTGTCTGTGGTATCCTCAGAAAACGTAACTCCTTTTCCCCTCAGGTATATCTTACTACTTTGGAAACACATCCCCTTCACCCCACTCTGACTCGGATTACCAATCTGAATCCATTTGCAAATGATTACACCTAGTCCAGGCAACGAACACTCAAGCTCACTGTCTTGGTAGCATCTTGCAAACAGTTTTCCTTACTGCCTCTAAAAGACTAAACTCCCAGGCAGGAAGGCTGAGCCTTGCTCGCCTTAACACAGCTCACTGCCACGGGAAGGGAGGAGTACAGCACCTGGGGCATGGGTGTAACAGTGGGGACTCTTGCCTCTGCAAGGATAACAAAGAGACAAGGGCACCAAACGTAGCCCAAACGCCACGTCCTTACTGTCATTACAAAGCTGCCTTACACTGCGGCTCAGCCTGTTTCATGAGTACTCCATGGTGCCCCGACACACAGCAAGGCTGTCGCTCCTGAAACATCACACATTACCCCTCCTACCCCTGTTCTCCCACCCCCTCCTGTGGAAATTTAAGGCTACTTCAGCTGCAGAAATTTTTCTTTTCCCCTCAGAGGGATAATCACTACAGAATGACAAAATATTCTAAGTTGGAAGGGACACAAAAGGATCATCGACTCCAACTGTTAAGTGAATGGCCCACACAGGGATCAAACCCGCAACTTTAGCATTATTAGCACCGTGCTCTAACCAGCTGAGCTTATCTCAGAGAACTGAAACAGAATAAACTCCACCCCAAAGACAAGAAGAGTCCCAAAGGAAGGCAAGCTGCACGCCCTTCTCCCCCAGCGATCCCTTCTCCACTGGCCAGGCACAAAGGGCACTTCAGCTATGCCAGGAAAGGGCTACTTGCAAAAAAGTAAGCCTGTCTGCTCTGCAGGAAGACACAGGGATAGCTGAGATATCCCTACCCTAAGGAAGCAGGAGGCAGGTGGCTTTTAAAGCAGGGAGGTCCATCATACAGCTCTCGCCAGGACTTACTGCGTTTAACCACGGCCAGCAGCTGACAGGGAGGACAGCAGGGATGAAATCTTCAGACACCCAGGAGCTCATAGGAACTTGCAGACTGTAAGCCTTTAATAAATTTTTTCCTCTTTTTTTTTTTTTTTTTTTTTTTTTCAGTTCTGAAGGCATGTGACCGGCCCTCACATACCAAAGCTGACCCCTCCCAAAGCCAGCAATTTCCTAAGAGCGGAGAAGGATGTTACCCTCCCGTTTATTCACTAAGAGGCCAGGTTTCCTTGTCAAAACCTCACTCCCTGTGTAAGGCACACTCTGGATCCCTCTGGACAGGTGCAAAAGGGGCTATAGTGCTCAGCTACCATCAGAGGGCATAGCCACAGGGAGCCCAAGGCTCCTGCTTTCCCAATTGGCACACATCTTTCAGTTCCCAGGTGTAAAACCACCAGCTCCTTGCTCTCAAGTCGGCCATCCCCTTCTGCACTGGGTCAGGAAGCTCGTGTTTCACACTGCTCCCCCATTAACTAGTGCTGGTACTTGGAAGCATGCTCCCTCCCCAATCACTTTTGTGTATCACCGAAATACCACGGCAGAAGGCACTGCTGAGATTTTTGGTTTCGGTTTTTGTTCCCTCGGGTTGGCAGTACCGTTTCCGGAAAAGGGGAGGGAGGGGGGGAGAGGGGGGGACTCATGCTCCTTGCTGTCCCGCACTGACCACACTACCCTGCTCTGCTCCCAAATCCCCCGCACCCGAAATCCCCCCCGCTTCCCTTTGCACTTGCCAGTATCCACATGCCGAGCCCCCACAGCAACCCCCACCCCTCTGGGAGGGGCTTCTCCCGCCGCTCTCCTCCAGGCCGGGGGCGGCGGGAGCGGGGAGCGCTCCGGCGGCACCGAGCACGGCGGGGCGGAGGGCTTGCCTCCCCCAGCCCTCCTCCTCCGGGAGGGCTGGACCACTGCGGAGGGTGACCCCGCTGCTCTGCAGCGCCAGGCAGGCACTACGTGTCAGGAATTGCGGCCCCGAACACAACGGCACCATAGGAAACGGGAGCTTCAGCAGCAGGCGCAGAGGTGCCATACACGCATCGCACGGGGGATTGCTTCAGGCAACACAATCGCGCGTTCAAACTCTTCAGAGCCGGCAGGGCTCAGGAGGCCATTTCTGGTTCACCTGAGTATCACCATGACACACCGCCTTGACCCTGCTGCGATAAATCTCCCGGGGCCCCCAGCAGGCACACACTGCTTCTCACCCCCAGTGTTCCTTAACACCGCGATTCCTCCCTGGCTCCAACAAAGTAGCACTCACGACCTGTCAGTCACCGCCTGGTGCGATACAACATGATAGCGGAATACCGGAGGAGGAAGGATGGTGTTGGCTATAAGATTATTGTTGAGAGGATTACTCTGTTGGGCATACTCATGGCTAACCATCCTGCTGTGGTCACATTCTCCACTGGCATCTTAGGTGAGCCCTTGAGGCTTGTCCCTAACAAACCAGGAACACATTTTTTTCTTTTATTTTCTTAATTAGGTGAGGAATGTGCTGGTTTATCAGTATGGCTGCAAATCCAAAGTAAAATTAATTCTAACTGGAATCCATTTTAGGCAGGCACCTGATGTGACTCATCTAAGCACACCTTGTCTTTGTGATAATTTTTGTCTTAATGAGCCAATGTGGGCCTTACTTGACAGTATCTTTCAGATAGATGCTGCAAAAACAGGGTAACAGAATCAGGATCTGAATGTGCCGCTTGTTCTCCCCTGTCCAGTTTTATGTCAGTCTTTGGTTTTGCTGTAAGTAAGGAGCTGCAACTGACCTCAATTTCTGGCTCCATACAGGTTATTGCAGATTAGCAGTCACTTATTGCCTGTTGGCAGGCACCATGCATGCAAAGATTTAAACACCTTTTTTACTGCATGATTGAAGGAAAAATATTTAAACTCTGAGGTCCTTCTGCCTGTTGTTTTAAGAGCAAACTGTATCTTAATCCATAAAGTTAGAAAAACTACTTCTGCTCAAAGGACTTCTTTCATTTTAGCACAAAAGAAATAAAACAGATAAAAGATCTCTCATCCTTACTCCCAGAAAAGCTTGAACTAGGTTTAGTCTCACCTAAGGAGACTCTTGGATAACATCCTGTCCCTGGAGGATGAAGACCAGAGGCATCTTTGTCACTCACAAGGTCCTTCACCACTTTGCAGGTGAGTTGCACCCTCACCACTCTGCTTTCAATTCAACCTCCCACTTCATCTGTGGCTGCCTTTCACCCTCTACTCTCTTTGACAGCACACTATAAGAAAAGTTTGCATAGAGTGATTTTCTACAATTGTACAGTATTTTCTGACCACTCCACCTAGTTTTTGCTTCTTACACAACTCTTTCTTTCAATAGGTTTTCTCACTTCTCCTTTAACCTAAACAGAAATTATTAACATGTTTGCAACACTTGTTTCTCTTTGGGTAAGTAAGTGCACAAATAAAAGAAGCAGCAGGAGCAATATCTCATCCCACCAGAAGTAATGTTCTCAACTCCCACTGGCCTCAAGAGAGGAAACACTGTGCCTAGAGACACAGGCATTTTAACATCCAGATCACAAACTGCATTTGGACAACTCATTTGTGTAACAAAGTGTTACTGCTCCTGAACTTGCTGCCAATAAATTTAGGTAGGAACTGGAGCTGAACAAGGTTCATTTGTAACCAATAACTAACTCCTCCAGAGACAGGTCCCAGATATATGATAACACCAGACAGACTTTTAGCAACATATCAGCAGTGCCTAATAAACCTTCGTAATGTAAATTTGCACTCCTCTTATGAATGGCAGGTTTGGATGGCTCATTTCTCTCCTGCAGTCACCCTGGAAATTATTCTCTGTAGAAATTAGAAGTGTTAAAAGAGGCAAAACTACACTCTGTGACAGTACCCTGAAGTAAACTTCAAAAAAAGAGACTGGGGAAAAATCAGCAGGCACACAGAAAGTTCACTCACTACTTTTACCTTTCCAGATGAGGGAGTTCTGTGACATCTCCTTTGAAGAGTGTTTCGCTTGCATCCCTTAAGCCATTGGCGATGCCTTCACCACATCCCTTCACCTCCCTGTCAGGGACATCTGTCTGCCCCAAGGCTGATGTCCTATCTAAAAACTGTCCACCCTCCTTCATGCGCTGCTGGATCATGGGAGTGAGTGGCATCTCAAAGCTGAAGTAGCTATCAGGCTCCGAGTACAATGTCTCCAGCGATTCCGCGCTGTAGTACAAAGATGCATTGTCTAGGATGTTTTCAAACTGTGAGCTGTACAGATCAGTGGAGACATCAGAGTCCCTCTGCCCAAGGACATCTTCGTATCCTCCTGTGGCTGCTTCCCCCTCCTCCACCATCCTGAAAATTAACCAGAAACAGTTCACTTCAGCTTGGGGGCAAGGTTTAGACTTTGGGCAACTCTTTTCACATTCCAGCTTTCTGAGCAGAAAGGTCAATGCAGCTTTATGCAAGAGCTTTAAGCTCCCACTGCAGCTAAAATGCTAGTTTCTCCTTGCACTACCTCTCTTTATGACTGGCATCATCTCCCTCTTCAGGGACATAGAAAGAAACAATTTTCTGGGTAAAAGAAGAGGGCTGGGAGACCGCCTAATATTGCCTAACAAATAACATTAGCTCCTTATGTGCAAAGGAGAAAAGCACAATGTGTAATATCTATCCTAGCACCAGTGCGATGCCAGAGGGTGCAGTGTTGGAGATGTGTATCCAGATGGAGCCTCTGCCTCTGAAGCATAATTTGCTCTCCCTGCAGTCCAAGGACTGGGGTCTTCAGCAAAAAGCTGAAGCAGTTCACTCCAAAATACAAAGGGAAGCACATGTAATTAAAAAAATGGAGCCTGGGGAACCAGATTCGAAGCGAGAAGACTTGCTAATGCAAGGAAAGGTATACCAAAAAAAACCTGAAGAGTTTTCTTCTCTGCTGTACCAAATACTGTGGGGCTCCTCAACAGACAGAAGTTAGGGTAAGCAGCCCAAGTAATCCTACGCACTAGCCAAAGCAAAACACCACAGATCCAGAGGTGCAGAGGCAGGAGAGCCTCCCTTGTAGAGATCTTGTCTCAGCAGCAAACACCTCTCCAGATCAAAGTGGGTACAGTAGGCTCAGAGTACACCAGTGGAACCCTTTGTTTTGTCAGAGATGTACATCAGGAAAGAAAAGCAAGCAAATCAGGATGCAAAGCAGCACACCATTTTTGCAATATGTATTGCTAAAATTATATAAAACTGCTAAAATTATATAAAGATAGTTAGCTAACTAGCTAGCTAGCTAGCTAGATAATACAGAAAGCACATATTGTAGCATTTGTCCTCCGGCGATTTTCATGGCCCTGGATAAAACGTCTTTCCTCTTATGGACTACATGTCCCTGGATAAAAT
Organism: Certhia americana; assembly: GCA_018697195.1. Taxonomy (NCBI): domain Eukaryota; kingdom Metazoa; phylum Chordata; class Aves; order Passeriformes; family Certhiidae; genus Certhia; species Certhia americana. The sequence goes on along the minus strand of CM031878.1, from coordinate 43,171,236 downwards.
GTCTTTATTATCCAACCTTTCAGAGGTTCTCACACTGTTCTTACACAAACTCTGAATGAAACCAAAAAATATGTTCAGGTGCATATGGCCAGGTTTGCATGCCAACTGTATTTAATTACATGACATGTCCAGATCCCAACTACACCTGCTACAGATGCTTCATCATACAGACATCACTGTTCTAACAGCAAGACTTCTGATCTTTGCATTTCAAAACCTGAGATGGACTGCAAACTTCAGTAAGATGGTGTGGAGTGGCTTCTCACATAATTCTTGGTGGTTAGCTAGTACCAACTTCAGGTAATAGCCAACCACCAGCAATGAACCACTACTGCAAACACCACACCACAGGCAGCTGACAAATATTTGCTGCTTCTCATTAGCTCCTGAACAGGTAGGTACATGCCTGGACAAGAGAAGCCCTGCCTGACTCCTGCACCCCTCTTAGCAGCATCTCACCTGCCCTGGCCTCTTGCAGGCACAGCCATCTCCTCCTCACCACGGTTCTTCCTGTCCTTCACAGAAACTTCATCCTTCCCGCTTTCATTGAGCACTGCTAGAGGAGTGGATCCAGAGGCAGCGGGACCTAGCCTTGGGTCTTCAGAGACCTCACTCCATGCACTGTCTGGCAAGGAATGCAGGCCGGGGGAGACCATTGGTAACACAGAGTGGCTGGATGTTTTGGGGAATGCCTTCCTCTCCACAGACACAGAGTCCAGCAGTGAGTGCTTCTTTCTTCTCTGCTCCTCTGTTTTTTGCAGCCATAAGATCTCCACACCTTGAAATTCTACATGTTTACTCACAGCTGTCTCTTTAGCAAGCCTTCTCTCAGAACCTGTTTGCATTTTGTCTTGACTGTTCTCTGAAAACTCCTCAAAATGTGTCCCCCTCTCCACTCTGCTGTCTGCTTCCAGGTTTGTCACAGATGGTTTGTGACAGCTTGGTTCCCGAGCTGTGTGGACCTCCTCTGCTTTATTACTTATGGCTTGTGGGGATTCGGACTGCTTTTCTCCAGCCCATATTGAAGCCAGATCTTTCTCTATGATCAAATGCTTTTTTTCCTCAGCTGTTCGTTCAGATGGAAGAAGCATGTCTGAGAGTTTTTCTTGGCCTGCTGGAACTGGTTCTCTGGCTGCCTGCACATTTTGGCTGCCAGTAACACTCTTTTTTTCCATTTGCGTCTCTGAATCAAGAGAAGTATTTGCTCTTTCTTGCACCTTTGTTGCTTCTAGCCGTTGAGAGATTTTCATTATCTCTGGCAGATTACCCGCAGGTTGCAAACCTTCTTCTGGAGTGTGAAGCTGCACTGCCTCTCCATCAGGCCTCAAATTACCTGCAGGAGCTGTGCACTGGGGAGTAGACTCGACGTGGTGGTGACTGTCCCGTCTTTCTGGACTGTGTGTCACAGGCTCAGCCTGGCACGTCGATGGAGCCACTGGCGCTTGTCTGCTTGACTCTACAGTGCCATACTCTGGAAATTCATTGATGATGGTATGAGGAGGCAAACTGCTGCTTCCACGGCCACTACCTACACAGAAAAAAGAAAGAGACCTTGGATTTATCTACCACATGCACAAAGTCAAAAGCCTGATCTCCCTCCCCAGCCCACTCCTAACAGAGTAACAATGCTCTCTCCCCTGTTGGGAAAATACTGTTCAGTTTAACTGACTGCACACTCTCACACTGAAGTTATCCAGGGCTGGTCCTTTTACATAGGAGTTTTTGGGCAGCCGTACTTTGGGAGTGTGCACTACAGAGGAAGGAATGCCAGAAATGTCTGCTACACTTCAGAAAACGTCCCAGTGGCACATGAACAGTCTGAGGCCACAGGCCAGGCTCACAGGCTAAGAAAGCAGAGATTCAGATGTTTGACATCCATCCACAGCGCCACATATGATGGTTTTACTTAAAAAAGACACCACACATGATGGGTTTTTTTAGGTAATTTGCACTTGTAAAGTGAAACACTGGGAAGATAATCAGCCACACCCCTTAGGTTCTACAGCCTTGACAAAACTAATTAACTAAATTACAAAGCAATTAATAAGCAATTCAACTTTCTGCCAGCACTACCCTCTTCCTTTAACAACTCAGGTAGCTGAAGGTCATATTGCAGTGATGGATGCATACCAAGCAATTCACATTTTCTACTGCAGCAAATAACACTGCTGCAGAAAAACCTTGCTACCCCTCCCTTCCTTGTGCTGTTTTTCTAATTGATGTAAACAAAGCAGGAGCAAAAATGGGTGGTCCCATTTTCCAAGTGCCAAGCACCCAGTGACTCCCATTGTTGTGAGGTAACAGAGAACCATCTGTCCGGAGAGACCTCAGGGATCACATAATGAGAGATAATTGGCCACCTTATATCACAGCCCAAGGAGGAACTGAGCTCTTGAGGGGAAAAAAACCCAAAACAACAACAAAAAAGCCAACCATCAACAGCTGCATTTGTCCCACTCCCTCAGGAAAAAAACCAAACAAAAAAAAAAACCAAAAAAAACCAAAAAAACCAAAAAA